>CM046448.1:51904588-51949588 GCA_025506515.1 Flaveria trinervia | reverse complement strand
GTAGTTGTGATGGTTTTCCTTTTAGTACTTGTAATTTACTTTTCAGTAGTTTATAGTTTCAGTAGTTTTAGATCAGTAGTTTTATGTTTCTGTACTTAACATTCTCTGAGATGTGATCAGTTGTTGAGAACATTCTCAGTAGTTTGCATAGTTTCAGTTGTTTGTATAAATCTGTTAAATGTCACTATCAAGTGACATCAGCAGACGTCACATTCCTTATATAAGGAATGTTGACCTAATTGTAACGGGTGACTTGAAGCCACCACGAAAGCGTATGAATGAAAATATTCCTTTTGCAGAATTCTCTCTCTTTCTATAATCGTGCACTATTTCATTGAATATCAATTGTGTTCTTGCAAAATTGTTAAATTCATTGATCGTATTCCATGCTGTATCTACTCTAATCAATCAAACTTAGATCGCTCATCCTAACAAATGGTATCAGAACAGGTTAATCATTGATCGATCTAACAATTGATCATTGAAACTGCTATTTCGATATCTAAGTTTGATCGAATTAGCATATTTGCAAGAATTGGTTATAGAGATTGAATTTATGTTGCTTTCGGTTATTTGCTTGGGGTTTTCTCTTGGTTCGTATTAAGTTTGTTGTGTTTTGCACTAAATTGGTTAAAACATAATTGAATTTGATTGAATCTCAGAATGACTACTCCTTCTAATGACCCTCTCAATACTGGCTCCTCAACCAAGCTTCCGATGCTGGTTGACTGAGTATAACATATGGCAATGAAGAATGCTTCATCACCTGTCTGTTAACAGTTCAGGTTGTTGGACATCTGTGGTACATGTTCCACACAAGCCTATGGTGAACAATCCGGAAACCAACCAAATGGTTCCGAAGAAGAAGGAACAATACTCACATGAGGTTGATGCTAAAGCTCATGGATTCTTGCCATGGCACTGCCAAATGAAATCTATTCTGGGCTTATGCATCATGAAACTGCTCATGACCTCTGGAATGCATTGAAAGAACAATTTGGTAGAACAGACGAGGTCTTAGCAAGCAACAGAGAAATCCTTGGCCAACAATATGAGACATTCTCTCATAGGAAGGGTGAGACACTGACTCAATAGTTTGAGCATTTTTCTTGTTTGATCTCTGAGCTGAAAATGGTCGAACATGAATACACTAATAGCCAGATGAACAACAGATTCCTCAGATCACTACCTGAGATATGGGACACATATACCATTGTCCTACGCTCCAGTGCAAATCTGGATAGCCTATCTCTCACCCAACTCCATGGGAAACTACTTACATTTGAAAGAGAGATAGAGCAGAAAAGGAAACTGGCATCATCAGGAAAGCTCACTTATGACTTTGTACCAGGGAACACTGCCTTGGTTGGTCATGAGTCAGAATATGCTGCATCAGAAAGCCATTAAGATGAGCATATAGATTTCTCTTCAAACAGTTCTGATCATGCATTTGTTAGTGTTGATAGTCAGTCAGGCTGTAATAGTGACAATTTGTGTTTCATTATGGATGATCTGAAAGGTATTGCTGATGATGACTTAGAAGAGATGGATATTTTGAGCCAAATGGCCTTAATTAATATCAGATCTCAAAAGTTCTACAAGAGAACTGGCAGGAAATTTCCAGGACTCTCTGGTAAAACCGAAGTTGGTTTTGACAAGAGTAAGTTGAGGTGTCACAAATGCCACAGGCTTGGACACTTTGCAAGAGAGTGTAGATCAACTGGATCTAACTCCTCTGCGCCCTTTGTGACTTTTCCAAGAAATAATTCACAAAATAGAGGGCAACATCCTGCTAGTTCTGGTCATCATTCACAACCTCTATCTCCTGCATATTTTGTCCCTCAGGGTCCAATGCCATATCCATATCCCTGCTATTACATGCCACAACCAAATCAAGTTCAAGTTCCTATTGCACAACACCTTAAGCTTTACCTGAGCCTCAACCATCTCACCATCTCAATCACACCACCTCATCAAGCTTCTTCACCCCTAGTGCTGTTGACTGGAGCAGTTTACTAGATGATCTTTCTGGTAATGAGCAATTATTTGCTAGTGATGGTCAACATGGTGTGAACATCCTTTTGGGAATCTTGCTCTCATGGCCTGGAGTCTACTAAGGGTTCATGCTCCAATGCATCTTCATCAGGTAACCCAGTATCCTCTGAGGCTAAGGCCAAGCTATGTTCTGAATCTTGCATAGCTGCATTTATCTCTATTAGAGAGGCAAATGTGGATTTAATAAATCAAAATCTTGAGCTTGAGCAAACCCTTTCCAAAGAAAAGCTGAGCATGAGTCTGCTCTTAAAAATAAAGATGATGAGATTTATAAGCTTAAATGTCAATTTAATGATGAAAAGGCTAAGCTAGAGGTCATTCTTGAGAACCACAGAGATCTCAAAGAACACTTGCAGCTACCCAAGTTGAGTGTGAGCGCTGGGTATCATCCCGCAAGGGATTTGAAATGCTTCTCAGCAAGCAAACTGCTTCGAATGTGAAGTTTAGAATAGGTTACAATCAAATTGCACCACCTAAAGATTTTACTCCAAAATCAATAGTAAAACCTGAAGGTGAAAGTAATTTTCAAACCACATTATCATGTGTATCATCCTTAAAAGATCTCCCAAATCAGAGGATGAAATCAGTGTTGACCTCTCAGCAAATCAATTGCCTGATGAGTTAACTATTGATAAGCACATGAAGCTGAGTACTTCAGATGTTGTCCCTCAAAGTACCTCAAGTACTGAAGGGCAAGTCACAACATCTGAAAAGCATTTCAAATCAGCTGAAATAAAAGGATTAACAACTGCTGAGGAATCTATCATACGGTTTTTAAAGACCGATAAGAACAGCTGAAGAACAAGTCTTCAGTTGTTACAGATCCTTCTGTACTTACACAAGTACTGAAAGGAGGAAAGTACTGAAGATCACACCTTTAGTAGTTTCCACTTCAGCAGTTGATCAATCCAGATGAAGAACAAGCCATGTGACATATGTGGTATTTAATCATCTTTCTGATGAATGTTGGTACAAAAAGGGTTCCAAACTCAACAAAGATAAGCTCATTAAAAAAGCAGATGGAAGAACTGAAAATGAGTTTGAAACCAAGTTTGTACCACATCATCCCAATTTGATAAACCCAAGGCTTCATCCAAATCCAAAAAGAAGGATATGGTTTATCATAAAACAGCTGATAGTGTTCCTCATGATAAACATTAGACTATGTCTAAATTACAAGGAGGAAATGGTGGGTCACAAGAACTCATCAAAAACAAGTACTGATGTGTCACAAGAGCTGAAAGCTTTAGCTACAAATCAGACACAACTTGTTATGATGGTTCAGCATTTGTTGGGGAGAGTTAACCAACTTGATGCACCTGTGATCAAACCACTGAAGAGGTATTCCAAGCCCAAATCCAAGGAATCCATTTCAGCACCATCTCCACCTTATATCTGTTAATCATGAGAAACAAGTTATGGTTAAATCTGTTGATGAAAACAGACCTAAAACTAAAAATGTTTGGGTCTCAAAACTAACTAGTTCCTTGTGCTGAATGCAGGGTTCTTCAGCATGCCAAAGTAGCATCTGGTATGTAGATAGTGGAGGATCTATGCATATGACTGGAAGCAGCTCTCTTCTTAATGACTACTCTCAAGGAAAGAGGGATTTGTTTCACTTGGAAATGATGCTAAGGTTTACATCATTGGGAAAGGATATGTGTCAATGGAGAAATCAGATTGATGATATTAACCATGTGGAGAATCTCAAGTATAACCTACTGAGTGTCAGTCAGATGTGTGATAAAGGACATGTTGCACTTTTCACAAGCCAGAACTACAGAATTCTGTCTTCCACAGTTCTGACGCTGATTGACAAGGTATTGGATGAACATACTCTCCTGAAAGCCAACAGGATTGGAAGAGTATATGCCCTGGACTTGTCAAAGAAGATTGATTTGAAGGGTCATCCTTGCCTGTTCTCCAAAGCCTCTCCTCAGGAATCTAAACTATGGCACAGAAGGCTAGGTCATGTAAATCTCAAAAACATGAATCAGCTCATCCACAATAGTTTAGTGAGAGGTTTACCAATAAAGGAGTTCCACTGTGATGAAACCTGCACTGCTTGTTTGAAAGGAAAATAGCACAAAGTCTCATTCTCTCCTATTGAAGAACCTAAGTCCACTACTGCTTGCAGTTACTGCATATGGATCTATTTGGTCCTGTGAGAGTGATGAGCATGGCAAAGAAGAAATACTGTCTGGTAATTGTGGATGATTACTCCAGATTTGTATGGACTTTCTTCTTGCATTCAAAGGATGAGGTTGCTCAGACGATTATAAACTTTGTGTTGTATGTTAAGAAGCAGTATTCCCTATCTTTCAAGTGTATAAAAAGCGATAATGGAACAGAATTCAGAAACCATACACTTGATGATTTTTATCTCTCAAAGGGAATCAAGAGGTAGTTTAGCATCCCAAGGACTCCAGAACAAAATGGAGTAGTGGAGAGAAAGAACAGGACTCTAATTGAAGCTACAAGGTCCATGTTGGTTGACTCTGTGGTTGCCATTGACCTTTTGGGCTGAAGCTGTCAACACAGCTTGCTATGTGCAGAACAGAGTTTTAGTAAATCAGAGTTGATAAAGACTCCATATGAAGTCTACATCATCATTTGGCTCCTCTAATTTGATTCTTCAAAGCCTTTGGGTGTCCTTGTTTCATTCTCAACAAAAAGGATCAACTCCACAAATTTGATCCTAAGGTGCATGTAGGGTATTTTGTAGATATTCTCCACATGCAAGGCTACAGAGTCTTCAACTGCAGAACAAAGATAGTTGAAGAAACCTTGCATGTGAAGTTCAATGAATCTCCTAAGGATAAAACTCCACAAAACCCTGTGGAGTTTTTGATCTGGACATACTGTAATATGTTCCTTATCACCTCCAGTTGTTGCAGATCATGTGAATAAATCATCTCTGCAGCAAGTCTTCCACCTGGTGGTACTGAAGATGATGATGATATCAGTACTCACCTTTTCAAGTTTAGTGATCAACCGCCTGAATCCACTAAACCTGATGTTCCTGTAGCTTCAGTAGCTCCAGTACTCCATCCACAACAAATGTTGATGAGATTTCTGACTCCTCTACATCATTTGAATTGCCATCTCATACTTGGTTTCAAGAGTCTGGATCAACATCTGTTGCTGCTGAACCTACTACAAACACTTGCACTGATCTTATAGTGTACCAAGAGCTAAAGAATCACCCCATGTCTCAAATCATTAGTGATATCAATGCTGGTGTCTCAATTAGAAGTCAATTGTCCAACTTCTGCTTCTATGCTCTCTTCATCAGTCAGCTAGAGCCAAAGAACTATCATGTTGCTTTAAGAGACAATGGATGGGTTGAAGCCATGCAGCTTGAGCTACTTCAGTTCCAAAAGCAGCAAGTGTGGGAACTGGTTCCTCTACCCCCAGGTAAGTGTGCAATAGGCACTAAATGGGTGTTTAGGAATAAAACTGATGAAAATGGGCTTATTGTCAAGAACAAGGCTAGACTCGTTGTACAAGGGTTTTCATAAGAAGAAGGTATTGATTATGATGAAACGTTTGCCCCTGTAGCCAGACTAGAGGCAATTAGATTGTTCTTAGCCTATGCTACATTCCACAATCTTAAAGTTTTTCAAATGGATGTCAAAAGTGCTTTTTTATATGAAAAATAAAAGAAGAGGTTTATGTGGTGTCAACACCAGGTTTGAGGACAATAAACATCCTGATTGGGTGTATAAACTTGATAAGGCTCTTTATGGGTTGAAACAAGCTCCTAGAGCCTGTTATGAAACACTTTCAAATTTTCTTCTTCAAAATAATTTTACTAAAGGCTCCATAGATAAAACTTTGTTTATTAAGAAAGTGGATCAGCATAAGCTACTTGTTCAAATTTATGTTGATGATATAATTTTTGCATCCTCTGATCCCCAGTTGTGTGATGAGTTTACAAGTTTAATGAAACAGAAGTTTGAAATGAGTGCAATGGGAGAATTACAGTTCTTTCTACGCTTGCAAATCAAACAAAAGGCTAATGGAACCTTCATTCATCAGACAAAATATACAAAAAATCTTTTGAATAAGTTTGATTTACAAAACTGTGAGCCCTGTTCTACTCCCATGTACAACACCACACAGTTGGATGCAGATCAGAAAGGTAAAGTTGTTGATGAAACACTTTACAGATGTATGATTAGGTCCTTGATGTACTTAACAGCTTCTAGACCAGATATTATGTTTGCAACGTGTTTTTGTGCTAGATTTCAGGTTGCTCCTAAAGAGTCTCATTTGATTGCAGTCAAGAGGATCTTTAGATATCTGCAAGGTACACAATCTCTAGGTCTTTGGTATTCCACTGGACACTCTTGCAAATTAGTTGCTTTTTCTGATAGTGACTATGCAGGATAAGTTAACCAGAAAGTCAACTTCTGGTGGACGTCAATTCCTAGGCAACTGTTTGATTTCTTGGCAGAGTAAGAAACAAACATCTGTTTCTACATCCACTGCTGAAGCAGAGTACATTGCTGCTGCAAGTTGTACATCTAGGTACTCTGGCTTCAGAATCAATTATTGGATTATGGCATTACAGAGACTAAGACTCCATTGTTAATGGATAGTGCTTCAGCTCTGTGTATTGTCAAGAATCCAATCCAGCATTCTAGGACCAAACATATAGAGATCAGACACCATTTTATTAGGGATTGTTT
Organism: Flaveria trinervia; assembly: GCA_025506515.1. Classification (NCBI taxonomy): domain Eukaryota; kingdom Viridiplantae; phylum Streptophyta; class Magnoliopsida; order Asterales; family Asteraceae; genus Flaveria; species Flaveria trinervia. The sequence goes on along the minus strand of CM046448.1, from coordinate 51,942,839 downwards.
TGAAAAAGGTCTGATTGATCCAAAGTTGTGCCAAGTGCTGATGAGCTTGCAGATATATTTACTAAGCCTTTGACAGTTAACTTTCCAAAACCTTGTGTTAAGGCTTGGTATGCTGCAGCTAGAATTAATGACAACTACTGATGATCTTAGTAAACAAGTACTGATGACCATTAGTAAACATGTCACAAATAAGTACTGATAAGTTTTATTCTCAGTTGATTTAATAACTACTAAAGAATAAATTACTTAAAAAGTATTGTACTTTCTGTTACAACTACTGATATAGTTATAACTACTGATGTCAGTAAAAACAAATAAGTACTGATGTCTTATGAAACAACTAGAAACAGCTAAAAAGTCTGATGAGTAAGTGTTGAGGATAGTATGAAACAGCTAAAAGGCTAAGAATTGACGACAACTACTCATGAAAATTTTCTCCTCAGTCGTTTCCACAAACTGCTGTTTCACTTTAAACAGCTGATGACAAAACCATGTCTTCAGTAGTTTCACAACTACTGATGACTAACACCAAGTCTTCAGTTGTTTCCTACACCTAAAGATAAAACCAAGGTTTTCAGTAGTTTCATAACTACTGATGACTAAAACCAAGTCTTCAGTTGTTTTCAAATGTCTGATAGTTAAAACCAAGTCTTCAGTTGTTCTCATACAACTGATGACAACACCAACACTTTCAGTCATTTTCTTTTCAGTCTTTTCATATCCTATAAATACATGCACTTATAGTTGAATGTTTCATTAGCCGTTTTCTATCATTTCTCTCTCTCTCTCTCTCAACAATGGCGACCATGAAACTTAAACCTAGACATAACTGTGTTGCCTACCTCACGAAATTGGCCTTCTGGAACAAATTTGATAATGCCATCGATCTTATGGTGGATTCCCAATACCGAACTGCTTTTCTTTTGAATCCTACCATATACCCTGAATCCTTAACCCAATTCTGGTCCAACGTCTCTTTAACAACTTGGTGACAATGATAGCCAAATCACTCTCCAGTCGTTGGTTAACCAGAAACAGGTGGTAATCAACCCTGACATCATTCGTGAAACCCTAAACTTGCATGATGCCACCTGTGTTGTCGAATACCCGAAAGGCACCATCGATATGTCTTTCATCAACAACGGGTATGAAGGAGACTTAAGTGCTACAACCATTCTCAAAAAGCACTTCCATGATGCTGAAAGACTTATCTTCCACATGGTAAATGTCTGCCTTGCTCCAAAGACATCTTCATAGGATCAGATGTCCTCACGATGGCAACAGGTATTGTACTCTATCCTTGAATGACAAAGTCTAAATTTTTCTGAGATAGTGTTTATGGAACTTAAGGATCTGGCTCAGAAACCTGTGTCAAACAGATGGCTATTATATCCCAGGCAACTGATGGCCATAATTTTAAATCAATTAAATTATGATAGCCTTGTTGGTCTTGGAGTCCCTGCTCCAGCTGTCTTAGCTGAGGTATACTCCAGACATAACTCTGACCCCACTCTCCAAGGGGTTGCCCGCCTGCTCAAACCCAAGCAGAGGGAACCCACAACCTCCACCTCCAGATCCAAAGTCCCAACCAAACCCAAACCCCAAAAGCCAAAAAAGGCTACTCAGGAGATGAGTCCCCTGAGGATGCCCCTGTACCACCAATACAGGAAACATATACTGGCTCTAACCCCCCCACTTGATTAGTGACTCAACCTGCTGCAACCGCACAGGTATCCTCTCTACAGGATCCTGTTGCAACCACACTAGGGGAACCCACACTACTGGAACCTATCTCAGTTAAGAAGGTTACCATTGAAGAGCACCTCCCGCCCCGAGTGCAATCTGCTTCTGACCTATCTCCCACTGCAACCGCCCCTCAAAGCCCAACTCTTATTGTTGCTAAAGTGCTGAGTCAGCTGCACTCCTCACCCCCTCCCCAGAAACAAATTCACACTAGGCATACCTCAACAATTGAGGGGAGGACCAAAGTGCTACTGATAACCCACAGCATAGGGGTTGTAATGTTCAATCTCCTAGTGTAGAAAAGGAGGTTAGAACTTCTGGTCAGGCTGCCACTTCTACTGATTCAGAAAATAAACAGGATGAAGTTGGTACCATATATAAGACCTCACCAGAGGCAACTGCCAATGAAGGACAGAGTCCAGAGGCAGGAAGTCCCCAGTACCAAGAACAAGGGGCACATGCCTATACTGATCTACACTCAGGGCATGTACATCTGATCCATCAGGAGGTCAGATGATTCAGCAACATAATGATGACCTGGGCTTTTGTTCGATGTCTTAGCCATAACACCATCCTGGAGGCTGAGGTGAGCAGACTCAAAGAACTGCTAGCCAAAATGTCTCAGGATACAAGTCCATCTGCCCCAATAAACCCCCAGATGGCACCTTCATTTGAAGGTTCCCCAAACAATCAGCCACCGCACTTAACTAGCCACCAGCCCCTGTTTTTAGCACCAACTCTCAAGGATAGAACCCCTCTGAGCAGATGGTTGCTAACCTTTCAAAACTCCTTACCTCTCATCACGCCCATCATCACTGAGATTGTACATAAAGCCATTGATGAGAGGATCTCCTCAAATCTACAAACACTTGTTGATGATGTTGTGCACAAGTCACTTTCTGCCATTCAAACCCCTAAACCCATGCATCCAAAAAGGGGGAGTCTAAGGCAATAAAAGAAAGAAAGAGAAAGAGAGTGGTTGATGAGAAACAACAAGAAAAAGAAAAGGAGCTAGAGAAAGAGAAACAACTGATCACTTATAAACGAAAGAAAAGTGCTGAAACACAAGAGCCTGTTGAAGAGAAATCCTTAGAAGATCTGGTTAAAGAAGCCGATGAAGCTCACAGCTGATCTATGGACAGAATAATAGACCAACTCTTTAGACATGGCTTTGATACAGCCACTTTAGATACTGAGATCAGAAGGCTGGAAGTTAAGGAAATACAAGAAAGATGGGCTAGTTATAGTGTCATGGATAGGGAAACATCGGAGATAATGATCAGATTTATTGCAAAATACTTGGGAAGATCATTGATTGAGATAAATCATGGACCAGAGACAGTATTCTGGCAATAACCACCATAATTTGTTCTTCTGAAGCATTCAATAAGGGGTTGATTCTAGAAGCATTGAATGAGGCAGGTGTTGGGAAGAGAACAGATATGGCCAAGCTCTCCAAAGCCAAACTTACCACAAAAATGCTAGATCAGCCTTCCCTAACTCCAACTCATAATCAACCAACTCCAAAACCTACCAACCCTATCCTTAAACCAAAACCACTCACAACTCAACCCACAAAACCAACTCCATTACCACAAAAACCATCTCAAACCACACCCAATGATGCACCCAGAAGGAGGAGAAGGGTGTTGAGGGTAGAAGAAGAAGATGATGATGATAATGAAGATAGTCTGCCAATCTCTACTGTTCTCAAAATTAAAACACCTAAGCTCAGAAGTCAGCAGATGATTACACCTGACCTGCAAATACAAATGGTGAAAGTAAAGATTAAAGAAGCAGAATAGCAGAACAGCATGATGAGCAATTTCTGAAAATGGTTGACAAGGACTTCCCTCAGTCCTTATCCATTCAAGAAATGAAGAAACAAGCTCTGAGGTGTACACTCTTAGGCATACATTCCAACATCAAAGAGAAAGAGTGAGGATTTGGCCAGACCCTAGGGTAAGTTCTAGAATTTAAGAAAAAACATACCAAGCAGATATCATGGCCAAGTGAAAAAGACTTTGAATGCTACAATTATTTGGCTATGGTAGTCTCACCCTAGGAAATTATTGAAGAATTCAAGAGAGCACATAACTCAAAGACAACCCCTCAATCTATACTTGAGAACAAAATGATCAAGAAGGGGTTGTTATACAAGAAACTTGATGATCTTCAAAATAGTGAACTCCAGTTGCTGCTTGAAGGCTCTCACCCAAATGAATTCGCATACAGAGAGATCACAACTGTTGAGTTGAAGAATGGGAAGACAGTTTAATATCTGTCTGAATATTATGGGACTGAGTTCTTCTTTGAGGGAGAAGCAGAAGAACTCACCAAGAAGGAACAAGTTGTTCTCCTTGAGGCCTATGCAAGAGAGTCTTATAGACTCATCAATGGGAATTAGGTTTCATGGTTGGAACAAGACTCTGTGTCCAGTTTCCCCAAGACAGAGTTCCCTTCCATACTTAGCCAATCAAAAATTTAGAAACCTTTTCCCGGCCTGTGCTTACATGATTACCTCTGAAGCTGATCAAGAGGGTGTTCTGCCAAAGAATAAGTGGGATCATCAATAAACTTAGAGGTTTTGGCTGCATTGGTTCAGGGGGAGTTTGTTGGACCAAAAGAACCAATGAGCCTGATCAGAAAAACCTCTAAGTCCCACAGACATTACAATTGCTGAAGAAGATTACAACAGCTAAAGACATCAGCTGATTACAAGGTCTGAAGACAAAGTCTGAAGACAAGATCTGAAGATTTCTACTGAAGACAAAGTCTGAAAGTAAAGTACTGAAGACAAAGCCTGAGGCTATCATGAAGACAACATCTAAAGTAAAAGTCTGAAGACAAAGACTGAAGATAAAGACTGAAGACCAAAGTGATCAGTAGTTGTCACAACAGCTAAAGTTATAAACTTCAGTAGTTGTGATGGTTTTCCTTTTCAGTACTTGTAATTACTTTTCAGTAGTTATAGTTTCAGTAGTTTTAGATCAGTAGTTTTATGTTTCTGTACTTAAATTCTCTGAGATGTGATCAGTTGTTGAGAACATTCTCAGTAGTTTGCATAGTTTCATTTGTGTATAAATGTGTTAAATGTCACTATCAAGTGACATCAGCAGACGTCACATTCCTTATATAAGGAATGTTGACCTAATTGTAACGGGTGACTTGAAGCCACCACGAAAGCGTATGAATGAAAATATTCCTTTTGCAGAATTGTCTCTCTTTCTATAACCGTGCACTATTTCATTGAATATCAATTGTGTTCTTGCAAAATTGTTAAATTCATTGATCGTATTCCGCTGCAATCTACTCTAATCAATCAAACTTAGATCGCTGATCCTAACATTCTGTTTAGCATGTTAAAAGCTTCTTCTTGTCTAGGTCCCAATTAAACTTAGAGGCTTTCTGGGTTACGTTGTTAATGTCGTAGCAAACTTGGAGAATTATTGAATAAATCTTCTATAGTATCCTGCTAATCCAAGAAATCTTCTAATTTAAGTAGGATTCTTCGGCACTTTCCATTTCTTGATATCCTCAACCTTCACAAGATCAACTTTTATTCCTTGTTCATGGATTACATGGCCTAGGAATTGAACTTCGCGTATCCAAAACTCACAATTCAAAAACTTTGTATAAAGTTTTTCTTTCTTAAGCATTGAAGAATGCTTTGAGGTGTTGTTCATGACCTGCCTCGTTCTTAGAGTAAATCATAATGTCATTGATAAATACGATCATAAACTTATCAAGATACGGTACAAACTATATTCATATGGTCCATGAACATTGTAGGCACGTTGGTAAGCCCAATGGCATTACCAAAAATTCATAATGACCCTACCTAGTCCAAAGTAGTCTTACGTACATCTTCTAGCTTGACCTACCTAAAGATATCCAAATCGCAAGTCTATTTTTGAAAAATAACTTTCTCCTTGCAATTGATCAAAAGATCATCTATCCTTAGTAAAGGGTACTTATTTTTTAAAGTGACTTTATTCAAGTCTCTATAATCAATGCACATACGCATTGTCTGATATTTCTTCTTAAAGGATATGTGCTCTCCAGGGCGAAGAACTTGGCTGAATAAACCCCGTTTTATGTCATTTTTCTAGTTGCTTCTTAAGTTCTTGCATTTCTGTCAGGGCTAGTCTGCACAATGCCTTCGCAATCCCTATTGTCCTATGTACTAAGTTAATATGAAAATCCACTTGTCTATGAGGTGGAAGTCCTAGGAGCTCATCGGGAAATACCTCAAGGTATTCCCATACTACTAGCACGTCTTCAATCTTCTTATTCTCTATGATGTTTACACAATAGGCTAAAATGCAATACGTCTTTTTCTTATATCTTTTTGTGCTAGTGCTATCGTAATGAGATTTTTAGGTTTTTCAGCGCGATCCCTAATATGGTTAACCGTTTGCCGTTGGGTAATATGAGTCGGGCGATCTTTGTATCACATACTATTTCTGCATTATGTAGGGCTAACCAATCCATTCCCATGACTATATTGAATTCTCCTAGTTCCATAGGCATAAATTAATAGGAAATGGATACCATTCATGATACAATTTTTAATGTTATCGACAATTTCTTTTGATTCCCACCAGTCATTTCTACTATAAAAGTATGGTCTAATTTTGTGATTCTTCATTCAAATAAGGCCTAAAGGTATTTGATACTAAAGTTCTAAATGCGCCAGAATCAAATAATATTCACGCATGTATATTATTGACAAGAAATGTACCAACGTTCACATCTGAAGAATTACATGCTTCCTCAGTGCTCAATATGAATGTACGCCCTATAGGTTATTTGGTTGATGATTATTCATGTTGAAGCTTTGGACAATGGGTTTCATGTGTCCTAAATCTCCATATTCAAAACACTGACTCTTCTCCTTACATTCTTGAAGAAGATGTCCAGTCCTTTTGCAATTACAACATGGTTGTGTGCGGCACAACCCTAAATGATATTTCTTGCAAAATCTACATTGAGGCATTTCTCTAGGTTTCTTAAAGTGTTTATTTCTTGTGTCACCCTTTCCTTCTTCCCATTCTCTTTTTGGTGCAGGAGATTCAGCTTGTTGCCATAACATCTCGGCAGCCATGATAGAGCCAGCTTCTACCGATCTAGGAAAGTTTTAAGGGAATTGGATTTAATGAACACCCTCATTTCAGATGGCAAACCCTAGATGAACCTGTTGATTAGTTGTTCCTCAGTTATGGCTAGATGAGGAACCAATCAAGATATATCATTAAATCGAGTAACATACTCGCTCTATGTCTAGTTTCCTAGTTTCAACTGGATGAACTCCACCTTCATTGTTCAGTCTGATTAGGAGGATGGAATTAAGCGAGAAAATTATGAACAAATTCCTCCTAGTTCGAATCCTTGACTTTTTATTTACCCTCTATTCAGACTACAATCTTCCACCAGTGACGGGCTTCACTCTCAAACATATGTATAGTGAAACATACTTTGTTATGGTTATTATAGTCATAAACATTCAATACTGACTCAATCCAGTTTAGCTAGTCCTAGGCTTCTACGGCTCTTTTTCTCCTGTTGAATGATGAAGGTTTGCAAGAAATGAAATGTTTATAAGTGCATCCTTTGATTTGATTTCTTCCACTCTTTCCCTTTCTTGTACAAGCATAGAAGCAGACAAGCTTTCTTCAAGTCATTCTTGGATTTATCAGTATTAATATTTTGTACATTTGTTAATATCTTTGCAACTTCCATTGCAAATTATGAATAGCTTCATCATTTAGAACTGGGTTCATACTCGATCGAGATCTAATACTTTGAGAGGAAGTTCGAGCCCTATGAGAACATTCCCCTCCCCTATTGCTAGCTTGTTCGTGTCTAAATTCTTGTTTATTTCTATGTTTAGATGCCGTATCTCCTATAGTAATATAATTGTACAGGAGTTACTATTGTGCTCAATACATTATAAAATAATAATTTTATAACACACAATCATTTATATCACATATTTTAGAAAGAAATAGGCATTAGATAATATATTTCATCTATGTTATCCTAAGAAGTATACAAGTACTTTTTCTAAAAAATTGTTATTTGGTACATCTTGAATGTGGCATTAATCACATAATACAATACTAGTTAAAGCTTAGGCATTCTTATAATAAGATTTTAAGATGTTTAAGGACTCAATATCAGATTTGATTTCATGTTATACCCCTAATACAATTGACTTTAGCAATACAAGTCGAGGGTATTGATTACAACGAAGTGTTTGCACCCATGGAAAGAATGGAAGCCATCCGTATCTTCCTAGCCTATGCATGGTATATGAAGATTAAAGTATAGCAAGTTGATGTGAAGAGTGCATTCCTTCATGGTGAAATCCAAGAGACAGTGTATGTCAGTCAACCGAGGGATTTGAGGATCCATATCATCAGGACAGAGTTTACAAGCTAGACAAGGCTTTATACGGGCTTTATCAAGCCCCCAGAGCATGGTACGAGAAATTCTCAACTCATCTTGTGAAACACGGGTTTCAAAGAGGAGTGATTGATTGTACACTGTTTATCAAAGAAAAGATGGCGACTTGTTGCTTGTACAGATCTATGTTGATGACATAATCTTTGGATCCAAAAACGAAGAGTTATGTATGAAATTTGAAGCAGTAATGAAAGGAGAGTTCAAAATGAGTGCAATGGGAGAAATGAAGTTCTTCCTTGGATTACAGGTGGATGAGACACCTAAGGGAATTTTCCTACATCAAACCAAGTATGTAGGCGATATTCTCAGTCGGTTCGATATGGAGAATGCTTCGACAGCTGGAACTCCTCTTGCTACAAACCATGATGTAGAACCCGACGAAAGTGGCGATCTGGTTGATGCAACCATGTGACGAGGAATGATCGGATCCCTCATGTATCTCACAACCTCATGACCTGATATCATGTACGTGACGTGTCTATGCTCCAGAGATCAGGCGAAACCAAAACTCAACCATCTTATTGGGGTTAAAAGGATATTTCGTTATCTGAAGTGTACACCAACACTAGGGTTGTTGTATCCTCATGATGATGACTTCGGGCTTACGGCGTATAGTGACTCGGATTATGGCGGTTGCAAAATGAACTACAAGTCTACATTAGCAGGATGTCAATTCTTTAGGACGAGATTAGTGACCTGGCAATGTAAGAAACAGACCTCGGTTGCTCTGTCAACCTGTGAAGCCTAATATGTTGTTGCTGCAAGTTGCTCTTCAAAAATCATCTGGATTCAACAGCAAATACGGGATTATGGTTTGCAATTCTCTAATACTCCTATATATATTGGTAACTCTGCTGTGATAGCTGTAACTAAAAATCCAGTCCAACATCCTAAAACCAAACACATCCGGATTAAATATCATTTTGTACGTGATTGTTTTGAAAAACATTTAATCGATGTGGTTAAAATTAATACGGATTTTCAACGCGCCGACCTCTATACAAAGCTTTTGATAAGCCGAGATTTTTATATCTCTTAGAGATTAATGGCGTGAAAAATAAAAGTGACATAATTTCAGAAGATGAAAACGTGTAGTCCGACACTATGTCTTATTTTAAATTTATTTTTTTATTTTTTTTATGTCCTATCTTATAAAATTCAAAACTGCAAAATGATTTTCGGTTTTAGAATTTTGGAAGGAGAATAGGTTACGAAGTTAGTGTTAATTTTAGTTGTTCTAATTTCAGTACATAAAAAAACCGAGGGAGGAGGACATGCTAGCTGATAGAAATGAGATCTATGATACCGATTCAAGGACTATGGAAAATGATAGTACACATGAACAAAGAATTTGGGACTTTAAAAGATTTAAATTGAATTAGATGCGAAATTCAAAGTATAAGTCTGAGAAGTCTGAGCAATATAACAGGAAAAATGATAGTAAAACTGGCTACTACTAAGGTATCACAAAGAAAGTAGATCTAGAGGTGTTAGACCACTGCATTATGTGTTGGTAGATTCAACACAATAGATGATTAGACCTCATTGGTGACTTCAATTCAAACTAAGTTTTGCAACTACCTGTGGGTTCCCATCTTATCACTAGTTAACACAACAATCATTTCCAATAAGGGGTGACGAGTAATTAAACAACACAAATGTGTGCGGATGACCACAAAAAGGGCAAAGCACAAAAAAATGAAACATAAACACCATCAATCTAATAACAAATGTTTTTAGTGCATTATGTGCAAAAAGAAAAAAATATATATTCTCTAACAAGAAGATAGGTTGTGTGCCTCTCTACTGTGTGGTGGCACTGACCTGAGGATAAGCATAACCTAGATATTCCAGAACTCATTGTTGTTTGCCGCCTCTCTACTATGCGGTGGCAATGACCTGAGGCTTGGCTTCTCTTTGAAAGCTCTGAGAATAGTTTTTTTGTCAAAATTCCTGTAGACCGCTCAAATAAATCATGAGGAATGTTGATTACCATATAAACATGGGATCCACAAATGTTGGTTAAAATAATTAACCTAATGTATCACCAATGTGTGTCAAAAGTCTGTGTGTGGATTTAAGTGGACAAGTATACTGACAATCATCGTGATGGCAATCTTGAAAGTCCAAATCAATGTGTGCATCTTATAGTACTAGTATGATTTCCTAAACTTGCAAATGACTCTCGATGGAAACAAGAATCTAGCATCAAAAAATTTTGGTAACACGTCCTGAATGATTTGATTACCTGTATGATTCCATAATGAATCGTTCCAGTTATGGTCATAGTAACTTAAAGCTGTACTGTTCTAGAAACAAATATGCTAGATATCTATCTTAAAATTTCTACCTCACACAAAATCACAAAAATATGTTTCAGTCTTATCTTTTAGTTATAGTTGTTTTATTTTGCTTCATTTTTTAGTCAAATTAGTTTTAATCGTCGGACTATATAGTGAAATTGTATTTGGGATTTTATCACTTAAAAGGGTCACGTCTGAGTTGACCACACGTGTTTTCAAATGTCAAATGGGTCACCTTTGAGGTGACAAATGTTTTACTGTTAAAAGGATCACATCTGAGGTGATCAAATGTTTCCAAAAATAAAAATGATCACGTCTAAGATGATCGAATGCTTGTAATGTCTTACCAAGTGTTAAAAAGGATAAATGTAAATTGTTCACAGAGTCAAACTTATAAAAAAGAGCCATTTGTACGACTGGACCATAAGCATGGACCAGCCGTACGATTGAGCCATACGAATGAGCTCAATCGCACGACTAAGCCACACGTATGGCCAGACGTGCGATTGGACCATCAGCATGGGTAACTTCATGCGATTGGATCATCAAAATGAACTCACCACACAAATGGAAGCACCGAATGGGGTTGTCGCGCGACTGAAACCCAGTCGCACGACTGAAACCCAGTCGCACGACTGAAGGTGAACGATTGAGTAAGTCGCACGACTAAGACTCAATCGCACGACTGAGACTCAATCGCATGAACCAGCTATGCGATTATGTCCAGTCGTACGACGGGAGAAAACCTAGTATAAATAGAGGGGGAGTCGGTCGCAAACCCTATTCACCCCAAATCGCTCACGTTTATCGCATGACTTAACAAACCTCTGCCTGATTTTCTTCTGATTGCTCCATTGAGCCCCATTGCATCAGGAGCTTGATATTCGGTCCTTTGAGGGGGAGTCGGTCCTTTGAGCCCCATTGCATCAGGAGCTTGATATTCGGCCATGCTATTGAGATCACAGAGGATGATCTCAGGACTATTTTAGGGTTTGGAGATGACGCTGATTGCCCCATACGATTACGTCCACATACGGTCCAAGGCTACTTTCTGAGGGCTCAGTACTCTGGGGACATCAATGCAGGTGTGCTCAACAAGAGCAACCTATGCCCCTAGTTTTAGTACCTCGCCCATGTGCTACTCAAGTGCATAGCTTCGCGTAAGGGAGGGTTCGACGAGCTATCCGATCAGATCTAGAACGCTTATGTGGCGTTGGTGCTGAACCACCCGTTCAGCTTCTCTAGGATGATCTTCACCTATCTGGTGGAGAACATTAGGGGAAGGGGAATGAGGGGTTTTGTATGTACCCTCGATTTATTTAGATGATCATTGATCAGAAGCTATCGTTTTTGCCCAAAGAGAAGGAGGACGCATTAGTGCTTTAGGTAATGATGATGCCACCTTGGGCCGCATGTGGGTGTACAAGGGGAAGCAAGTGAAGCCCCCTGTCAGGAGATTGTTTGGGCATCTGGCCTAAGAGGATTATGTGGCGCCTGCTAGAAGGAACTGGCGCCACGAGGATAGTGATTCGGATGTCGAGCAGATTGTGCTCCCGGATGATGACTCTGACGATAATGATAGTGGTGATGCTAGAGATGGAGGGCTCGCCCAATCGAGGCCCCCCACTGCTGATATACCATTTGCATCATCCACCCAAGGTGGAGCAGACTCAGCTGGTTTCCATTAGGACTTTCGTCCTGATGAGGAGGAGGAGACAGACGAGGAGCCTTTGACTCGTACTATGGGGAGCAGGGTAGTTGCCACCGACCGAGGTATTCGGGTGGTTGGAGGACGCCCTAGAGAGTCTGGGGAGACTGCTGCAGATCACACTTATGCCCCAGGGGGAGCATCCTCCTCAAAGGGCATGAGGAGAAAAATGATGGCTCAGCCCCATGGGATGAAGACTAAGAGGAGGAAGATTACACTCATCACTACCACCATTACAGCCACCACTACCTCTACCACAACCACCACTACCACTATTCCACCCACCACCACTACCACCATTCCATCACCACACTACCACCATTCCACCCACCACCACTACTACCACTCCATCCATCATGACTACCACACCTCCATCTGTCACCACCATAGCCACTCCTTCACCATCCACACATATCCCACCATCCATCTACTCTACATCCACTACCACCACCACCACTCACAGAGCCAAGACCTCATCACACGTCCCACCTACTTTTGGATCCTGTTTCCCATCCGTTGGGTTGGAGGAGTAGCTGGCTAACCTGAACTGGTTAGTACTGAAGCTGCTAGCGATGGATGAGTAGAGAGCCACTCGGCTTAATAAGCTGATGGAGCTCAATGTTCCAAGCCCAGAGGATCGAGACTCAGAGCCAAGAGATCGTGGAGTTTCATGAGATGCAGGCTTCATCTGTAGAGAGGATTGGGGCTCAGAGTCAGGAGATCACAGAGCAACATGAGATGCAAACATCCTCTATACATAGGATACATGATTTGGAGGCAAAGAACAAGAAGCTCATGCTGAGGCTCAAGGGATCCAAGGATGAGCCTCTAAAGATTAGAGAAGGGATGATGATGGTGATGATGATGACGATGATGAGGATGATACTGATGGTGATGGAGGAGATGATGATGCGGAAGAGGATGAGAGCATAGATGATGAGGAGGGTGATGATGTTACTGCATTGCTGCCACTCAAGCAAGAGAGAGAGAGACGATCAAAGAAAGCTCAGGATCAAGGTGCCTCGTCCTCGGCCCCGCCAGCTAAAGACCCATGATTCAAGATCAAGGTAATGATTAGATGATTAAGTACTTTTAACTTTTGTGTAATTGAATCATGTATTAAACTCATGTACTGAATGTTTATGTAATTGAATCATGTATTAAACTCATGTACTGAATGTTTATGTATATATATTTGATTATTTAACTGTCTTGATTATTTACTAATGAATGATGTGTTACATGTTCTAAATCAAGCAGATCAACCATCTCAGTAGGATGAATATGATGTTGCTCCCCAGCAGCAGATCAAGTCCCAATTTACTATGATACTTGATCTGCAAGAGATTGTCAGGAGGTCAGTAAGCTATACTCCCGAGAAAGAGAAATCATTCATGACGTCACTAATGAACAACTCGCAGAGATGTTCCGGTTAAATCCGGATGAACTGGTTAAAGATGCACCTACTTTCGATGTTGCTAGTGATGACGAGCTCAATGATGTGGATGAGATAGAGATTGAAGATGTCACAGCACAACATTATCCAGAATATACTGATCGAGAGGGAAATGTGGTTCCTGATTTTGGGGATACTCTCGACAGTGATATGTATTCTAAACTATATTTGACGGAGAAGGAGGCCAAGAAATCAGAAAGCCAAGCCCAAGCCTCGGACGCTGATATTGAGATCAAAAAGGCTGAATAGGCGGCTTGTTGTAGAGATCTGTGCCCAACGCACAACGCCAAAGCCGGTGCCTACGCCAAGCTCTACAAAGTAAAGAAGCATCTAAAGGTGTCTGGCAAGATTATAGCGTGGGCTTACTTTGAATATCTTAATGTATATGCAGTGAAGAGGGAGAAGGGAATCGAGTACTTTAGATTCCCACATGATCTGAAGACTCTCCCTGGTTTTGAGCTCAACCAGCTAGCATGCATGAACCAGCTAGATGCTGACCCAAGAAAGATGTCAGGTTGGTTTGAAGCTGTGTTGAAGAAAGAATACCACACTAGATGGGTTAACTTCAAGCCTCACCAACCTACGAGGTATATTCAATGGTCGGAGGTGGACCCAAGGACTGGGAAACCCAAAGTGGTGCTGAAGTGGAGTCCTTGCGCACTATGTCAAAGATTCCATGAGGGAAATGCCACAGGACTTCACTCCCCACTTCAAGTGGTGGTATTATGATTGGAGAACAGGGGAAGCAGTCATAGTATTACAGAAAGAGCGCCAAATGGAGACCATCTGGGTATTTGACCCAATGTGACTAACCAACCTGTCAGCTAGTGATGTTTATAATTTATACAGGTGGCCATTATTCTATGATACGAAAGATATGGTATAGGCCCTCTAGTTTCAGAATGTGATAAGACTCTGTTTTGCATTCAAGATACATGATGGAGTCACAGTTGAGGAGAGGCATAAGAAGTTTGACGAGCTAATGAAGGATGGCAGCCGATGAAAGAAACTAGGTCCAAGGGGGAGTTTGTTGATACATATGTACCTAGTTTACGATCTTAATGTAATATGTCTATCATGTCCTAAATGTAAATAAAATGTATGAGTTGAATGAAACAGAATATGTGATTGATGATCTTAATGTCAAATGTTTCAGTGTATGTTTCAATGTTTATTATTTATTAACGCTTATTGAACTAACTGTATAGGTTTGTGGTTGTTTGAATAGATCTTAGTCAAGTAATGATTGAGAAACATATTCAAATTAGTCGTATGAAGCTTTCATGCGAATGGACCATGCTAATGGTTCATACACATGAGTACTTCATGCTAATGGACCAGTCGCATGACTGAACCAGGAGACTGGATCAGTCGCACCACTGAGATATATGGATGACTCAGTCGCACGACTGAACCTTCAGTGTTTGATTGACTCAGTCGCATGCTTTAGTCGCACGACTGAACCATGCTAATTGTCCAGTCGTACACTTGACTAACCCTAACCTATAAATACCACTTATTTTGTGGAAAAACGTGACACTTTCGATATTTCGACTCCTATATGTATCCTAGTCGTCAGAGACCATAGAAACCATGTTCCAAGATCATAGATTGCACAAAATCATATTGCAATCATTCATAACGTTTAGATTCATTCTAAGATCGATTCTACGTGTGTTCTCACTGATTGGATCGCCAATAAAATAGGATTTCACACTATTTGAGTTGGTATACATCTAAATCAGTTAGTACTCCGTCCGTACACAATCGTAACATACAGGTGGTGGTATGATCCCCAAGGCTATGGCTAACTACTCAGATGAAGATAGAAAGAGAGTAGAGATTGACTAGAAAGCCATGACAGCCCTTCAGGCTGCTTTTCCAAACCTTGTTGTAAGGCCCCGTTCCCGGAACGCTCATAGCTGGTCAATCATCGAACATTAAATATATAATTTCATTAACTTTACTAAAATTATGCAGCGAAAAACACTTTAAACAAACGTTTCATTTCCTTTAAATAAACACTTTTGCAAAATAATACATCGTTCATTACAAAATATAGTTTGTTCGTATTATGATGCAAAAACGTTATACAAAGGAATGCCATCCAAAAATGCCATGTAGCTTCCCCGCGCCATCCTCAGCAATGCTCACCTGCCAACTTGAAAATGCATAAAAAAAATCAGCGTTGCTGAGTGAGTTCTAGTTTTATGAAAACATTGCATTAACTTCCATTCGTTAAAACATTTTCATTACTATCGCACGGGATCACACATCGTACATACATCAAGGTAGTCATTATTATCTTCATTATCATTCATTTCGTACATTTCGCATGTTTCGCACATTTCGTACTTATCACACTTTTCGTACATTATTATCTTTCACTTCTATCTAGGTCCTGTCATGTGCTTAACCCCACTCTAGAGCACCAAGCAATTCATCTAGGGTTAAGCGACAAGAACCCCATATCGCACGTATGGAGTGGTCACTAGGACAGACTACCCCTGTGTGTGTGAACTCTTATGGGTTAGCCAAGTTCGCACGCTGCATAACACACAGTGAGTAGGAAATCGCACGTATTGGAGTAGTCACCAAGACTGAACTCTTACTGTGTGTATGAACCCTTATGAGTTAGCTAAAATCACACGATGTAGACACACATAGTTGAGCTAACAACTCTCAATGAGTTGTGAACCTCCTTTCATTTGCTTGCAAGGCTTTTCATTCATTCCTTCATTATGTTCCACTTTCATTATCTTAAATCTTTCACTTCGTTAAGATAATACTTTACGTTCATTATCAATATCACTCCACGTAAAGTCATGTCATCATACATAATAAGGAACATAAGAAAACATAACATACATAGCATACACAACCAACATACGTACATCAATCATACATCATCTTAATCATCATGAATCGCACATTTACATACATAAACATATTCATATCAAGCATAAATCATCACAAGACATAACTGACCCACCGCGGGACAGCGGGGGTTCGGGGGCAGCAGCCCTTGACAGCGGCGTTTTAGGGGCAGTAGCCCCTAGTGGGGTCAAGGGGCAACGCCTTGGCTGGGGTCGTGCTAGTTCAAAACCTTTAAAATAGGGGATCTAGAACTCACCTAGACTCGTGAGTAGCTTCTCAATCTAGCTTACAAGGCAAAGGTTGCACTACATAGCCTGTAGATAAGTTAACACTCAAGGAGTTAATTTCTGCCTAATTTCGCTATTAATTTCGCTGCCAGACCAGCAGTTTCGCTGCTAGTTTTGCCAGCAGTTTCGCTGCTAGTTTCGCTGACATCTTCGCTGGCAGTTTTGCTGGCAGTTTTGCTGGCATCTTCGCTGCCAGTTTTGCTGCCAGTTTCGCCCAAATTTCGTTGGATAACCATGTCTGCGATACTACTTGCGAAACTATAGTTTCGCAGGAAGATCCACAGTTTCACGGACGAGTACCTAATTTCGCTGGATGAATACCCAGTTTCGCAGAACGGGCTGAAAAATACAAACCAACCCATTTTTGACCCAAAACATCAATCTTTTACATCCAAAACCTTGGTTTATCACCCAATAAGCTATATCCAAGCTTCTTACATGTTTTCTTACACAAAAATGTGAGTTTTGGGCGAATCTTTGCCACTTTTAAAAACCCAAACCCTAGAATCCGGGTTTACATCAAAAACAGCAATTAAATGATGTTTCTTACCTGCATTCTTGGTGTTTTCTTGTTGTTTGGATGCCCACGAACAGCGATCTTCAATCCCGAGATCAACTAAGCCGTGAATCTTCAATTTTCACTACTTTCTCTCTCTACTCTCTCTCTCTTGAACTAGAGTGTTGAGTTGCAAATGAGAGCTGATCCGTTTACATATACTGGGTGTTCTCGAGACCTTAAACTCGCTAAACGCATAACCCGTGAAGTCTACCCAGTCTATAACCCACATCTATCTTATTTTCATTAAATGATCTTATCTAAGCCCATCATTATGATTTGGCTCACTTAGACATTATTCGGGGCGTTACATCTGTGTACAGTGGTTTCAAGAAATTCAAAACAGCTAAGCAGTTGTGCGATGCATTGAAACTGATGTATGATGGTTTCTCTAAAGCTAAGGTGAATAAGAAGGACCTCTTGAAGCAGCAGTTTGAAAATTTCACCTTCAAAGCAGGTGAAACCATTACTCAACAATATTTCTTGTATGTTAAGATTATGGATACGCTAGTGGATGGAGGAGTTGCTTTTGAAAATAGAGACATTGTAAAGGAAGTTCATGTCCTCACTTTCTAGGCAATGGACACACTACTATATGGTTATCAACAGAACTAAGAACCTAAAAACTATCACTCTAACAGAGTTGTATGGGATTCTCAATGGCTACCAGATGGAGATGAACATGCAAGGTTCATCTAGAATCTACAACAATGAAATGGGTTTGGCCTTTCATATGGTTGAAAGGCATAGCATAGAACCCCAACATCATCTCATATGTTTCCCTGACAATTCACAAAAGGGTCCTTTCATCACCTTCCTTGAGACACCAAGGGAGAACTACACTCAAGGGATCCCATTCCAAGAGACAAGTTCTTCTCAAGCCTTTGCGACTTCTGATGAAAGTTGTGGAAGCTCTTTTTTCACCCTTGAAGACCAGACTGTATCCATCCAAATAATCTAGAGTACATGGAAATAGTCTAGCATATGGCACTTCTCACTCACAGAGCCAAGAAATTCTACAAGCGGACTGGAAGGAAGTTCCCCAGCAATGCAACCAGTGGAAAGTTTGGACTGGGCAAAAGCAAAGTCAAGTGTTACTATAAAGAATACATGTTAAGGCTGATGCAACTCCAACAATTAAGGTCTCCTGCATGCATGCACAAGTGCATTGAAGAAGAATGCTTTGGAAGTTTCAAACCAGCAACAGAAAGTTCTAAGTGTGAAATCTAGAAAAGCCAAGACCAGTATCTTCCAAAGCCAAAGAAAAAGCCTTCTAAAGCTTTAGTGACAAAGTCTTCCAAAGCTAACACTTGAAGACAGATTTCTTCCGAAGACTTTTAGTATACATGCTTTATCTGATGTACTTTACATAATTGGACCCCTTTCTGCTGCAACTCTATAAAGTCACCAACTTGCATGAGTTGATGAAAAGGTCCATGCTTTTAATAACTGTACATTGATGTCTTGAGTCTGTAACTTTCTACTTCATGTACTTTATCCTTTTTGTAATATATTAGGATGTAAGCTATGGCATGCCATAGTCTAAGTAAAAAGACAATCTGCCTTTTGACTCTACAATTGATTTTCTTTGTGTCTAGTCAATTGTATCCAACTGGCCTTCAAAGTATGGCCGGCTGTAGGATGTAGTATATGTATGTCAAGTACTTGTAACTTTTCTTCATGTTTGGAACACTTGTAATAGAACTTGAGAAGACAATATACTGCAATCTTGAAAACCATCTCGTTATGTATTTTGCTATCTTGTTTTGTCTCTTTCACTTGTGTTCTTA
This sequence comes from Flaveria trinervia, assembly GCA_025506515.1. Lineage (NCBI taxonomy): Eukaryota > Viridiplantae > Streptophyta > Magnoliopsida > Asterales > Asteraceae > Flaveria > Flaveria trinervia. The sequence goes on along the minus strand of CM046448.1, from coordinate 51,923,651 downwards.
GTATCTTTACTTGTGGTTAATCCAGTTTAACTGTTTGATTAGTCAAGTTAATCTCTCATTGTGTTGTTGTTTTGTAAGTGACCACCCTTCACCGGTCCTTCATTTAGTATTAGAGCATTCCAGGCTCTTAATATAAGATTTCACCATCTTTAAATCCCACCACACACACACAATATATTTATCTTTTCAAATGGCAGCCATTTCCAAAACTAATATGGAAATGGAACCATGAACAAGTCCCCACTGATCACTCTTGATGACTTTGACACCTGGTGCTAAAGAATGGAAGGTTTCATCAGGTCTCTAGATTCAAGAATGTGGGAGTTTGTTGAAAATGGACCTTACATACCAAACACCACCTCTGCTACTGGTGGTGGTATAATCCCTAAGATTGTGGCTAACGACTCAGATAATGATAGAAAGAGAGTAGAGATTGATCAGAAAGCCATGACAGCCCTTCGGACTGCTCTTCCTAACTCTATGTACAAACGTTTCAAGAAATGCAAAACAGCCAAGCAACTGTGGGATGCATTGAAACTAATGTATGAGGGTCCCTCTAATGTAAAAGACAACAAGACGGATCTCCTGAAGCAGCTGTTTGAAAATTTCACCTTAAAGCAGGTGAGACCATGACTCAACAATACTTCAGGTATGTTGAGATTATGGATACCCTTGTGGATGGAGGAGTTCCTCTTGAAAATAGAGACATTTTAAGGAAGTTCATTTCCTCACTTCCTAGGCAATGGACACACTATTGTATGGTTATCAAGAGACTGAGAATCTGAAAACTCTCACTCTGATAGAGTTATATGGAATTCTCAGCGGCTACCAGATGGAGATGAACATTCAAGGTTCATCTAGAAACTCCAACAATCAAATGGGTTCTGCCATTCATGTGGTTGAAAGGGATAGCATAGAACCATAACATCATCTCTTATGCTATACTGACAACTTAGAAAAGGGTCGTTTCATTACCTTCCCTGAGACACCAAGGGAGAACTACACTCAAGGAAGCCCATTCCAGGAGACAAGTTCTTCTCAAGCCTTTGTGTCTTCTGATGAAAGTTGTGGCAGCTCTCTTTCCACCCTTGAAGACCTGGACTATATCTATCCAGATGATCTGGAATATATGGAAATAGTCCAGTAGATGGCACTTCTCACTCACAGAGCCAAGAAGTTCTACAAGCGGACTGGAAAGAAGTTCCCCAGCAATGCATCCAGTGGAATGTTTGGACTGGATAAAAGCAAAGTCAAGAGTTACAACTATAACTTGATGGGCCACTATGCTAGGGAATGTAAGGCACCAAGAACAAATGATGGCAAGCACAATCGAGACCAAACTACACTGACAAAGCTACCCAGAATGAGAAGCCAAAGCAGCAAACTGCAGTTGCTGTTGAAGAAGGAGGCTTTAACTGGAGCTTTCAGGTGGAAGATGCTTCTCCAAACCAAGCATTGATGGCAGATCATGATGAAGCCAAGGTATTGGAACATCTTTGTACCCCTGAATGCATTGCTAAAGTCAATAGATACAGGTCCTATAACTTAGAAATGAGATCTGATCTTTAGTCCTTAAACATCTTAAAAGTTGATTCTAGAAAGTCTGAAAATGATTATACATTAAAGATAGAGGACTTAGAGAAAACCATTTCAGTTCTAAAACATAGGCATACAAACTTTAGGACTCATATCAAGGATCTCATAACTAAGTTGACTCAGTGCCAGGCTGAGCTTGTGATCAACAGAGGCAAGGCAGAAAAGTGTTTCTTGAAGAAGAGACCTTTAAGAACATGATATCCTCTTCCCTGCACAACAAGGTGTGCTATCAAAACAAGTAGGGACTGGGATCCAATGAGATAGCTCCTCCACACACAATCTTGTCTGTAAGATCACCCAGGTATGGAACTTTCGAAGATGAGCTTCCTCTCATAGATCCTTTGAGTGAAGAGGATGAAGAAGTGATAGTACGAATTCCTCTGAGAAGAGTGAAGAGGAGGATTCTAAGAAGGGCCACTATCCTTCTGAGCAGAAGAAGAAGACTATGATGACCAAGTCTATAAGGAAGAATTTGATTAGAAAGAGCAAACAAAAGCTAGGAAGGCTTAAGAGATCAAGTCCACTTTTGATTCCAAGCAGAAACAAGTTTTTATCTCTGCAGAATTTGAAGTGGTGAAGACTGAAGACATCAGCCTAAACTCTTCTGCTAAGAGTTCTGGTTCATGTTTAAATCATCTCAGCACCAAGAAAAAGGCTGATCTTGTGTACCACTTTTACATAGCCTGGACCATCCAACTCTAAGAACAGTCCTTAGCCTAAAAGGACTGTCTCAGCATTTGCAAACACGAAGGTGGAGAAGGGATGTGACCAAAGTCAGTCTTGTTCTCAGCAGAAGGCTCTTGGGAATAATAAAATGGTGTGTGTCATGTGTGAAAATACTGCTCATCTTGATAAGGATTGTCCATATAATCCGAACGGTATATTTCATATGACCAAGACAAGGACTTCCAAGAGTTCCAAGAAGATTCAAGCTTTGGAAGGAAAATCTGTTTCCTTTGGAAGCTCCAAAACTAAGAAGAATGCAAGTGGAAAATTGTCTTTGGAAGAAAATTTGGTCTCGGAAGGAAGGAATACTTCCGAAGCACTGAAGTCTATTGAAGTGTTTGTAGATCTTCTGAAGGTACAGTCACCAAAACTTCCAAGTCTCAGAAGCTTTTAAAGTGTTGAAGGTCAAGTCCAAACCTCCAAAGGTGGTGTGGAAGTCAAAGAAAGACCAAGTGACTAGATGTTCTACATCAACAACAGCTCATATTCTCATAGCCCAACTATAGGATCTATTACTATTGCATTACCTTATCTTTCTCTTAATGAGCCCAAAACAAGTAAGGCTGGGTTTCCGAATGCACTAATCATTTTCCTTTATCAGGGACAGCTCAAGACAAACAAAAATGTCTGAATCATTGACAGTGGCTATTCCAGGCACATGACATGCAATAGGTCACTACTCCAGAACTTTAAAAGGATTGACGGAGGACTAGTTGCTTTTGGTGGAGAAGGTGGTTACATTTCTGGAAGGGGCAAGGTTTATAAATGGTAAGCTTAGCATTGAAAACATAAACTTTGTCAAGGAGCTTGGGTACAATCTTCTGAGTGTATCCAAATTTTGTGATCAGAGTCACAACATGCTCTTTACCGAGCATGAGTGCATTGTTCTCAAGTCCGGTGTGGTCATTCCTCATGAGCATATTCTACTTCGAGCCCCAAGGAAGGGGAACATGTATGAGATCGACTTATAAGAAGCTCCCTTTGGAGAAGTTTCATGCTTTTTGTCTAAAGCCATAGTGATAAGTCTTTCAATGGCATAAAAAGAATTGCCATGTAAACTTTAAGAATATGAAGAAACTAATTAAACATGATTTGGTAACTAGAATGCCAAAGAAAGAGTTTACAAGTGATGATCATTGTGCTGCATGCCTGAAAGGGAAGCAACATAAGATATCTCATAAGCCTAAGGAAATAAACTCCATCACTACACCCCCTACACTTGTTACATATGGATCTCTTGGCCCCACCAGTGTAATGATTTTAGGAAGGAGCTCTTATTGTTTGTTGATCACAGATGACTTTACAAGATTCACTTGTGTCTTCTTCTTAGAACTAAGGATGAGACTCATGAGATTCTAAAGAATTTCATCCTGAAGTTTGAGAATCAATTTGATCACAAGGTCAAAACCATACGATATGATGAAGGAAGTGAATTCAAGAACCAAATCCTTGATACATTTTGTGATGAAAAGAGTATTACAAGACAACACAGTGCTCCTAGGACTCCTCAGCAAAATGGTGTTGCTGAGAGGAGAAATAGACTCTGATTGAAGCAGCAAGAACCATGCTGTTTGACTCTAAGTTGCCTATCACCTTTGGGAAGAGGCGGTCAACACTGCCTGCTATGTGCAAAATAGAGTTTTAGGGGTTAAGAGTCATGGCAAGACTCCTTATGAAGTTTGGCACAAGAGGAAACCTTTCATTGGTTTTCTCAGGTCATTGGATGTCCTTGCACCATCTTGAATACCAAAGATCAAATTGCCAAGTTTGCTGAGAAAGCAGATGATGGACACTTTATTGGATATTCTTCTTAAGCTAAGGCTTATTGTTAGCCCAGGTTACACACTTGAATCAAATAACATGAAGAATTCTTGATCAAACAATGATAAACACAAAAAACCCCTTTGATATATATTGATTGCATATAATTTGTACAAAGTGTAAACCACAATCAATTGGTCATGCAACCATTAACCAACCACACAATGACAATGAACAAATTATACTCTAGACTAATATTCAATAATTGCATTTAACCCCCCAGACTTAGGCTAATTAATGGAAATTACATCTAAACATAAAATGACTAACTATTCTAATATATTTGTTGACACAAAATATATTTAATACAATAAAACTCCTAGTCATCTAGAGCTTCAACGTCTCGTCTCGGTTCTTCGTCTTGAACTTGTTGGGTTTGACTTTCGCGTTGACTTTGGCCGTGACGTTGAGTTTTGTTGAGTTTGACTGTGTTGATAATATAGACTATCTTGTACAGCTCTAACAATAATCCCCCTTAGTCTATCATTATCAAAGTCTTCATATGAATTCAGCCCCAAGAAGTCAACAGTAGAAAGATCTTCAAATAGAATCTTTCTGAATCTGATGAGAAAGATTATTCATCTCATAAGCTCCCCCTATTAATATGCTCCCCATTTTTCGAGTGTGTCCTTTCTAAATGTTGGAACAACTTTCCCAAATTTCTAATCTTGAGTGCTTCAAAAGATGTAGGAGGAAGATTCCTAGCTCGGTATCTTCTTCAAACTTGAGGAACAGGTTGTCTAATCAGGTACACTTCTCAACTGATGATCAGCCATCACTTAAAACAAAATCTGAAACACATTCTCAAACACAATCTCAACATTTCTAATTAAAAATTTTCATTTTAACAAAATAAACCTGTGTTTATCTATGTGTGAAAAACAATCGAACCCATGTTCATTTGTAGGCAATTTCTGTGAAATGCATGAAAAATGATAAAATTGTAACAGCATAATATAGAAGACCTAAAAGAAATTAAAACGAAATTTTATTATAATAACTCTTTTTATTTTTTATTATATATAATTAATATAACATTTTTATCTATTATTCTTTTTTTGTTTTTTTTGCTTTTTGTTTTTTTAGACCGAGAACTAATCGATCATGAGATCATATCCTCAAGATATACTTTAGCACAAAGATAAAAGTAATCATTGACAAGCAATAAGATCACACTGATAACTAAATCTAATCACAGTCTTTGGATGATTTGAAATTCTCAAACAGATCAATAACGATTGCTGATATGTTGTCCACTTAAACCCATGCCCTATATCTTTTCAATAAGCAACAATGATTCATTAAGGTTCGAATAAATACTTTACAATGCTAGGACCCCACAATCATTTTGCAAAAACCATCACCCAACCTCAGAATTTCTTGAATTTTGTTATGATTTTTATAGAGCAAGGCTTGTGCATTAGTGTGCAAGTGATTATCAACAGAATATTACATTCTGTGATGAATTCATCGTTAGATGATTTGACACAACTTAGTCCAAAATAGTGAAGCTCCAGGTATATACTCACGTATAACAAAGGAGATGACCATTTATCATATGCTGATGAGAGCTCCAAGTCAGTACTATCGTACACCAAAGGAGATCACTCCAGGTCAGTACTTCCGTATAGCAGAGCAGATTAGCACAAACACATGAAACATAAATATACCAATCATAGTTCAAAGATATGGCTTATATGATTTGTATCATGGTGGGTGGAAGATCATGTCTCAATCAAATTTTTGTCAGGACTCAGTTTTCGTGCAAGCCGAAATGATTACGTAAATCCAGACGTCCTTAAGCATATATTTTAATTTAAATCATTATGCTGTCGTCTACTTCATTCTTCAGGCTGAGTCTACCAGCATAAAGAATCTGTTTTTTTATTGCAATTAAAAGTAAGATGTAAATCATATCACAACATCACTTACTATCATTTCTCATTTTAAAACGCAAGTCATGCATAAACAAGGATATCCAGAAGATATATACAATCATTTCCCGTCATCTCAAATCAAGTTCCCGGTTCTTTTTTTTATTTTTTATGTATTACTCATATACTCTCCCCCTAAATTTTTTATTTTTGTAAACCTTTTTTTTGTTTTTTTTTTTTTTTTTTTTGTTTTTTTTGTTTTTTTTGTTTTTTTTTTTTTTTTTTTTTTTTATTTTATTTATTTTGTTTTTATAAAACTGTACAAAAATAGAATTTACCGAAAGGTCTTCCAAACTACACTGCTATATGAATATAAGAAATGAATTTTCAAGAAATATGCAGTGATTGTGAAGTGAGAACGGTGATTGTGTAGATAAAAATCCACATGGTGAATAAAATATCGTAACCTTAACATGTTTGTTCCGCCTCAAATTTGAATTAGCAACATATTTATCAGTAAACCGGATCATTAACAGTCCTCCTGATTTATTCTTGCACTTATAAACAAATTAGTTTGAAAGAGGAACCCAGGCCATCGTAGTCCTGGAAGTTCCTTTTCAACATATAAGTAACCTGCTTCTTCACACAACCAGTTAAACAATCGAGGATATCTGTATGCTTCTTTATAATTTGCCAAATTTGTTTCGGTTCAATTAATTTTGATTTGAATGAATTAAATTTGGAAATCATTTTTGGTTTAAGACCGAAGTGAAAAGAATTTGGTTTTGAACCTTTGATCATTTTCATCTTTGTATCATGTGAAACCGGCTTCACATGAAAAGATTTGGATGGAGGATTTTTCATCCAGCCATTAAAAGATGTGTGCTTTTTACCTCTTGATCCAGAGAAGCAACCCATGTTGCCTTTACCATTTGATACATTCTTTGTAGACTTAAATTCGGAGAAGCAATTCGTTATGCCTTTACCATTCGAAGCAAGTCCTTGAGTGAACTTCTTTACTACATGACCTTTTTTTTTTCACAGTCAAAATAAGCCTTGAAAGGATTTTGATGCTTGACTAAACCATGTGATACAGGTGGGGATAAGGATTGCTTTGAGGATATTGTAGATTCTTGCTTGTTTTGGCGTTTGCTATGCTAAATAGGGAATGAGATCTTTACTGATTGACTGTGTTGGTTGTATTTGGAGATGAGATCCGTATTTGTCAGGATCAGTGATCACAAGTTTGATGTATTAGAGCGTAACGCAGCGGAATAAGAACAAGAATTAGACAAATTGTAGCAAGAATTTGATACTCGTATGCATTAAGAACAAATACGGTTATAACGAGAGAATATTTCTGTAACAAGGAATGTTTCTATAATATCGATATTTTTGATCAAATCATTCTTCCTATTACAATAGGTTGACACTCCTTATATAGAGTGCAATCGCTGTTGTTATCACGGGAAAGTGACAACTGGCATCTATTACAAAAATAACTAACTCTTAACAAACTACTGAAATGTTCACAACTACTGAGAACATATCAGAGTGTTAAGTACAAAATATGAAACTACTGATAAGAAACTACTGAAACTACAACGACTGAAGAACAAGCTCTTCAGTCGTTTTACAAAACTACTGAAAAACATAACTACTGATGACACAACAACTGAAGAAGTATTCTTCAGCTGTTGTGTCAAACTACTGACAGATAAAACATAACTACTGAAAGGTAAACCGTCACAACTACTGAAGAAGACCTCTTCAGCTGTTGTGACAACGTCTGATACTTTGTCTTCAGCACTTGTGTCTTCAGACTTTGTCTTCAGCACTTGTCTTCAGACTTTGTCTTCAGCACTTGTCTTCAGACTTTGTCTTCAGCACTTGTCTTCAGACTTTTTCTTCAGCACTTGTCTTCAGACTTTGTCTTCAGCACTTGTCTTCAGAATTTGTCTTCAGCACTTGGTTCAAACTTTGTCTTCACTTGTCTTCAGACTTTGTCTTCATCACTTGTCTTCAGACTTTGTCTTCAGCACTTGTGTTCAGACTTTGTAATCAGCTGTTGTCTTCAGCTGTTGTGGTCTTCAGTAGTTTTGTGACGTCTGTGGGACTTAAAGGTTTTTCTGATCCGGCTCATTGGTTCTTTTGGTCCAACAAACTCCCCCTGAACCATGCAGCCAAAACCTTTAACTTTATTGAGGTCCCACTTATTGTTGGCAGAATGGTTGGTCTTTTTCCTTCTTGATCAGTTGAGAAGATGACCCATATAAGCACTGGCCTGGGAATGAGTCTCTGATGATTTGGTTGGCAATGTATGGATGGGAGCTCTGTATTGGGGAATGGACACTGAGCTGTTCCCCCATCCATAAGACTCACTTCCCATGTATAAGCCTGTAGGATTCTTTGTGTATGCTCTGAGAAACATAATTTGTTCTTCCATGGTCAGGTTCTCAGCTTCACCATCAAACATCCTTCATGCCCATACAGCTCTGAGATGTACTTGGCCTGTTGCCATTTTTGAGCTCAACTGTTGTAATCTGTCTGTATGCAAACTCATCAGGATGAGTCCCTTCAAGTAACAGACTGAGCTCATTTTGTTTGAAGTTCTCAAGCCTCTTGTAGACTAACCCCTTTTTAATACTCTGTTCTCTAACATCTTTTGGGTGGTTATTTAGTCTCATAGCCTTCTTGAAATCTTCTACAATCTCCCAGGTGATACTACAAGGACCACTGTGATCTCTTCATCTACGATCCTTTTTACTTGGCCCTTGTATCTCGAAGGAATGTCTTTCTTTACAATCCTGTGAGCCACCTAGGATCAGGCCATACTCTCACCTTTTCCTTCTGATATTGAAATGTGTTGGCAAGGGTGTACAACCTCAGGGCTTCTTTCTTCATACTAATTATTGATGAAGAAGCAGCATAAGTTTTGTCGATGCTTTTCAACATCTCATCGTCATGAAGCCTTTGCTGCTGCTCTTCTTCAATCTTTACTCTCACAGTTTCCATCTGTGAGGTGGGAGTGATGGGCATGGGTTTGGCTTTAGGCAATGTTATGACTGCAGACAAAGGCAGCCTATCTTCTTCCACATCTTCTTCTTCTTCTAGCCTCAACCCCTCTTTCTTCTTCTTGGGTGCATCATCGGCTATTGGTTTAGAGGGTAAGGAGTTGGTTTTGTGGGTTGTGAGTGGTTGTTTTGGAGAGGGAATGTTGACAGGCTGAGTTAGCATTTTAGAGGTGAGTGTGGCTTTTGAGTGTTTGGCTAGCTCAGTCCTGCTCCCTGCTCCTGCTTCATTCAAAGCTTCGACTACTAACCCTTAGTGTATGCTTCAGACGAACAGATCTTGGAGGTTATGGCCAAGATACTATCCCTGGTCCATGATTTAATCTCGATCAATGATCTCCCAAGATATTTTGCAATGAATCTGATCATGATCTCTAGTCTCTCTCTTTCTAATGCATCATAACTTGCCCATCTTGAGTTAATTTCTTCAACTTCAAGTCTCCTGATCTCTGAGTCAAGCTGTGCAGTATCGAACCCTTGTCTATACAGTTGATCAATAATGGCATCCATTGATTTACTATGTGTAGCATCTGCCATTTTGATCATCTCATCGAGTTGGAGTTCTTTCTCTTTTCCTTCACCCTCCCTCTTCTTATATGTGACATGAAAGTCTTTGTGACTTTCACCCACTTGATCATTTTCGTTCCCTTCACAGACTCCTCTTCCTTCTCAGTTTCCTTTTCTTTCAGTTTGCTCTTCCTCTTTGCTTTCACTGACTGACTCTCCCCCTTTTTGGTTGCATTGGTTGCAAGGGTTTGAGTAGCAGAAAGCCTGTGCTCACAATCTCCTCCACCAGGGGTTGTATGATTGAGGGAAGCCTCTCATCCATGGTTTTGATCACAATGTATGTGATCATTGGGGTGAGAGGTAGGGTTTGCTGAAAGATAGCAACTGTTTGCTCAGAGGGTTTCTGTCCCTGAGAAGCAGTGCCAGAAACAGAAGCTGGCTTGGGAGTTTTGAGTGGCTGAGTGTGTGGGAGACCTTCAGGTGAAGGTGCCATCTGTGGGTTTATGTTGGTGGCAGATGGACTTGCTTCTTGAGAGAATTGGTCAAGTAGTCTTTGTAGTCTACTGACTTCTTCCTCAAGAATTGTGTTCTGGGCCAGAACATCATAAAAGAAGCCCAGGTCATCATCAGCAATGCTGAATCACCTGACCTCCTGCTTGTAGCAGGATGTACATGCACTGGGTGTAGACCAGTTTTAGCATGTGCCCCTTTTTCTTGGAACTGGGGACTTCCAGCCTCAGGACTATGTCCTTCATCCTGTTGCCTCTAGTGAGGTCTTAGCTATGTTACCAGCCTCATTCTGATCATGTGCTGATTCAGAAGAGGTGGCAGCCTCACTAGATGTTCTAATCTCCATATCCACACCAGGAGATAGAACGTGTAAACCCCGGTGCTGTGGGTTGTCAGAAGCATGGTGATCCTCGTCCTCAATAGCTGTGGTTCTCCCCTTTGTTGGTGGTTTTTGGGGGAGGAGAGGCATGCAGCTGAGTCAGCACGTTTGCAATGATAATGGTTGGACTTTGGGGGGCGGTTGCATGGGGAGATGGGGTAAAAGCAGTGTGCACCTGGGGAGAATGGTGCTCTTCTCATGGCAATCTCCTCAAATGAGGAAGATCCCAGATTTGTGGGTACCCCTTCTGTGGTTGCTGCAGGCTCCTTTTGAGAGGAATCCTGAGCGACTGTGGCTGGTGAAGTCCTTGTATCCACTAGGGGTTATAACCAGTGGATATAGCCTGCTTTGTGTTGAAGGGCATCCTCAGGGGACTCATTTCCCTGAGTATCTTTGTTGTCTTCTTTTTAGTGGGTTTGGTGGGGACTTTGGATTTGGAGGTGGTGGCTGTGGGTTCCAGCTGCGTGGGTTTTGCAGCTTGGCAGCCATTTTTAGTGATTGGTCAGAGTTGTGCCGGAGTATACTTCCGGCAGTACAGCCATAGCAGGGACTCCCAGGCCAACAAGTCCCTCAGCTTGAAGCTGGTTTTCAATTATGGCCATTATGAACCGAGGATATAATATCCAACGGTTAGCAGTTTGTTTTGGGCCATATCCTTGAGCTCTAAAAATAGTATTTCAGAAAAATTTAAAGGTTGTTGCTCAAGGATGGAGTACATTACCTGTTGCCACCTTGTGGACATTTGATCCCATGATGAAGTCTTGGAGGCAAGGCATACATTTACCATATGAAATATGAGACGTTCGGCATCCGGAAATGTTTCTTCAGTATGGTAGATGCACTCAGGTTACCCTGGTATCCATGGTGGGCAAATGATTGATCTGTTGTGCCCTTTGGATAACCAGTTGGGAAAGTGGCATCATCTAGATTAAGGGTTTGGCGAAGAGTGTCTGGAGTAATGACCACTTTTTGGCCATGGACAAACGATTGAAGAGACTCTGTGTCATTCTCCTCAGAGACCAGAGTGACGTTTGTCCAGAATTGGTTAAGGGATTTGGCATATATGGTGGATTTACCAGAAAAGCCGTTTTGTAGGGTGACTGAACCATTAAATCAATGGCGTTGTGAAACTTGGTCCAGTATGGCGATTTGGTGAGATGTGCGACACAGTTGTGTCGTGGTTTAGTTGCATGGTCGCCATTGATGAAGAGAGGGTAGAGAGTTTTTGAACGTTAGGTTTGAGAAGAGAAGATAAAAACTCTGAAGGTGGGATAAGGTATTTAAAGGTCGGGTTAGAAAACATGAAGGTTTTGGTGTGAGTCATTAGTTGTTGAAACTACTGATGACGTGGTATTAACTTTCAGAGGTTTGAAAGGCTTACCGTATTGGTGTGATCAGCAGTTGTTATAAACAACTGAAGACTTGGTTTTAACGTCACGTTGAAACAGCTGAAGTCTCTGATTTAGTCATCAGTAGTTATAAAACTACTGAAGACAGTTTTGACTTCAGGTGATGTAACAACTGAAGACTTGGTATTTGTCATCAGTAGTTGTGAAACTACTGAAGACAATGGTTTTGTCAGCAGTTGTTGTAAACATTGAAGACTTGGTGTTAGTCTTCAGTAGTTGTAAACTACTGAAGACATAGTTTTGGCTTCAGTTGTTTTAAAACGAACAGCAGTTGTAGAAACAACTGAAGAGTAATTACTCATCAGCTGTTTTCGTCAATTCATAGCTTTTCAGCTGTTTCACACTGTCCTCAACACTTACTCATCAGACTTTTCATCTGCTTTTCAGGTGTTTCATAGGACATCAGAATCTGCATTTCTGACATCAGTAGTTGTAGCTGCATCAACTGTTGTGACTACATCAGCTGTTGTAGCTACATCAGCTGTTTTAACAGATAAAGTACTTCAGTACTGGTGAGGTATGTAGCCTTCAGTAGTTAAAAACTACTGAGAAAAAAAACTCATCAGTACTTATATGTGACAATAATGAACTAATGATCATCGTACTTGTGACTGAGATCATCAGTAGTTGTCACTTATTCTAGCTGCAGCATACCAAGCCTTAACACCAGGTTGTGGAAAGTTGAACTATCCAAAGGCTTAGTAAAAATGTCTGCAAGCTCATCAGCACTAGGACAAATTTTGGATCAATCAGACCTTTTTCAAAACAATCTCTAATAAAAGTGTCTGATTTCATATGTTTAGTCCTAGAGTGCTGGACAGGATTCTTGACAATACAAAGAGCTGAAGAGCTGTCCATTAACAATGGGGTCTTAGTCTCTGTTATGCCATAATCCAATAATTGGTTTTGAAGCCAGAGTACCTGAGATGTACAGCTTGCAGCGGCAATGTACTCTGCTTCAGCAGTTGATGTAGCAACTGAGGTCTGTTTCTTGCTCTGCCAAGAAATCAAGCAGTTGCCTAGGAATTGACATCCACAGAAGTTGATTTCCTGGTCAACTTACACCCTGCATAGTCACTGTCAGAAAAAGCAACTAATTTACCAGAATGTCTAGTAGAATACCATAAACCTAGAATGGAGTGCCTTGCAGATATCTAAAGATCCTCTTGACTGCAATCAAATGAGACTCCTTAGGTGCAGCCTGAAATCTAGCACAAACACATGTAGCAAACATAATATCTGGTCTAGAAGCTGTTAAATACATCAAGGACCCAATCATACATCTGTAAAGTGTTTCATCAACCACTTTACCTTTCTGATCTGTATCCAGTTGTGTGGTGCTGCACATGGGGGTAGAACAGGGCTTACATTTTGTAAATCAAACTTTTCCAAAAGATCTTTTGTGTATTTGGACTGATGAATGAAAATTCCATCAGCCTTTTGTTGATTTGCAAACCCAGAAAGAACTGTAATTCTCCCATGGCACTCATTTCAAACTTCTGTTGCATCAACTTTGTAAAGGCATCACACAACTGTGGATCGAGGATGCAAAAATAATATCATCTACATAAATTTGAACAAGTAGATTATTTGCCCAGCTTTCTTAATGAATAAAGTCTTATCTATGGAGCCTCTAGTGAAATTATTTTCTAGAAGAAAGTTTGATAATGTCTCATACCAGGCTCTAGGAGCTTGTTTCAACCCATAAAGAGCCTTATCAAGCTTATACACCCATTAGGATGTTTATTGTCCTCAAAGCCTGGTGGTTGACATACATAAACCTCTTCTTTAATTTTCCCATACAAAAATGCACTTTTGACATCCATTTGAAAAACTTTAAGGTTTTGATAAGCAGCATAAGCTAAAAACAATCGAATTGCTTCCAGTCTGGCTACAGGGGCAAAGGTTTCATCATAATCAATACCTTCTTCTTGTGCAAACCCCTGAACAACCAGTCTGGCCTTGTTCTTAACAATAAGCCCATTTTCATCAGTTTTGTTCCTAAACACCCATTTAGTGCCTATTGCACACTTACCTGGAGGTAGAGGAACCAGTTCCCACACTTGTTGTTTCTTGAACTGAAGAAGCTCAAGCTGCATGGCATCAACCCATCCATTGTCCTTTAAAGCAATGTGATAATTCTTTGGCTCTTGCTGACTGATGAAGAGAGCATAGAAGCAGAAATTTGACAATTGACTTCTTGTTGATACGCCACAGTGATATCACCAATGATTTGAGACATAGGGTGATTCTTCAGATCTTGATACACAATGAGATCTGTGCAAGTGTTGTAGCAGGCTCAGCAGCAACAGATGGTGATGGTGAATCATTTCCTTGAAACCAATCAGTGGATGGTAATTCAAAGGAAGTTGAATTTGAAGAAATCTCATCAGCATTTGTTGTGGATGGTGCTACTGGAGCTACAGGACCATCAGGTCTAGCTGAATCAGGCAGTTGATCACTAAACTTGAAGAGGTGAGTACTGCTATCATCATCATCATCAGCACCAGCAGAACCACCAGGTGGTGAACTGTTGACAGGAGCAACAGCAGGAGTTTGATAAGGAACATATTGCAGTATGTCCAAATCAAATATCTCCACAGGGCTTTGTGGAATCTTGTCCTTTGGAGATTCATTAAACTTAACATGTAGAGTCTCTTCAACCATCTTTTTTCTACAGTTGAAGACTCTGTATGCTTTGCAAGTTGATGAATACCAACAAAGTACCCTGCATCCACCTTAGGATCAAATTTTGGAGTTGATCCCATGTGTTGAGAATGAAACAAGGACACCCAAATGCTCTGAAGATGAAATTAAAGGGGCCAAATGATGAAGAACTTCATATGGAGTTTTCATCAACCTCTGATTTACTAGAACTCTATTCTGTACATAGCAAGTTGTATTGACAGCTTCAGCCCAAAAAGTCATTGGCAGTCCAGAATCAGCCAACATGGACCTTGCAGCTTCAATAAGGGTCCTGTTCTTTCTCTCCACTACTCCATTTTGCTCAGGAGTTCTTGGGATGCTATACTGCCTCTTGATTCCCTTTGATAAGTAAAACTCATCAAGTGTGTGGTTTCTGAATTCAGTACCATTGTCACTCCTCACACACTTAACTGGTAGGGAATACTGCTTCTCAACGTGTAACACAAAGTTCATAATGGACTGCGCAGCCTCATCCTTTGAATGCAAGAAGAAAGTCCATACAAATCTGGAGTAATCATCCACAATTACCAGACAGTATTTCTTCTTAGCCATACTCATCACTCTCACAGGACCAAAGAGATCCATGTGAGAAGCTGTAAGCAGGCAGTGGACTTAGGTTCTTCTATGGAGGGAAATGAAGCTTTGTGTTGTTTTCCTTTAAACAAGCAGTGCAGTTATCTTCACACTTGAACTCCTTCATAGGCAGTCCCCTTACTAACCATGGTTTATCAGCTGATTTATGTTTTTGAGATTAACATGACCCGCTTTCTATGCCATAGAATAGATTCTTGAGGGAAGCCTTGGAAAATAGGCAAGGATGGCCTTTGAGATCTATTTTCTTGGAAAGATCTAAGGCATACACTCTTCCTGTCCTGTTGGCCTTTAGGAGAGTATGTTCATCCAACACCTTATCAATCAAACTTAGAACTTTGGATGACAGAATCCGACAGTTCTGACTGGTGAAAAGAGCAACATAGCCTTTGTCACACATTTGACTGACACTCAAGAGGTTGTACTTGAGATTTTCCACATGGTTAACATCATCAAACTTTATTTCCCCATTGGAAACAAAGCCTTTGCCAATGATGTAACCCTTTGCATCATTGCCAAATGACACAAACCCCTTCCTTCCTTGAGAGTATCATTAAGAAGTGATCTGTTTCCTGTCATATGCATGGATCACCACTGTCTACATACCAGATGCCTTGAGGTATGTTGAAGAACCCTGCAAAATACAACAAATTAGTTAGATTTTGAGACCCAAACCTTTTTGGTCTTGGGCCTGTTCTCATCAACAGATGGTAAACTAACATGTTTGTTGAAACAAAAGCCTGAGAGGAAGAAACTGGTGAAGAAAAGGAATCATTTGGCTTGGACCTCCTTTTTTGTGGTTTCAACATAGGAACATCTAATTGGTTAACTCTTCCCAATAGATGTTGAACCATCATAACCAGCTATGTCTGATTTTGTGATAAGGCTTTCAGCTCTTCAGACACATTGGCATTGGAGTTTGATAAGTTCCTACGTTGCACCTTCTTCTTTTGAGCAATCTCAGCTGTTACCTGTTTAACCCCTTCCTTTTTGGATTTCTTTTTGGACTTAAGGGTTACAGGATTTGATGTTGCTGGTACAAATGTGGCTTTAAACTTAGTTTTCATTTTAACCATTTTCTCTTTACTTTCCTCTTTATGTTTGAGTTTGGATCCCATTTTGTACCAACAATCATCTGTAAGATGATTGAACAAACCACATACTTCACATGGTTTCCTCTTCATCTTATGTTGATCATCAACTAAAGAGAATGAAACTACTGAAGACTTGCTCTTCAGTACTTTGGAAGCATTATTTGCTTTCTTGACTTCCTCTTTAGTAGTCTTCAAACTCTTTCTACTAACAATTTTCTTCTCTTCAGTGCTGACAGTAGTTTGAGTTTGAACTTCAGGTATTAAATCTTGCTCTCTAGTCCTTTCAGGACTTCTAGAGATAGCTCCTGAGTTGATCATCTCTTTGATCATGTGAGTGTCAGCAGTGGAACCATCAACATCAGCTGATGGGTTCTGAGAGGGCTTAGTGCTGACTTCAACTTTTGATGATGCTCTATCAAAAAGTGAATCACATGATGAGGTGGATTGGTTATTGCTTTCTCCATCAGATTTCACTTCTGCTCTTGAAGCAAAATCTGTAGGAGGAGCAGTGTGATTATAACCAATACCAAACTTCACATTGGAAGCAGATTGCTTACTAAGAAGCATTTCAAAACCTTTGCATGATTGTACCCATCGATCACACTCTACCTGGGTGACTGCAAGGGTTTCTTTGAGACTTCTCTGGTCTTCCAGAATAACCTCTAGCTTGGCCTTTTCATCATTTAATTGGCATTTAAGCTTATAAATCTCATCATTTTTACTATTAAGAGCAGACTCAAACTCAGCTTTTCTTTTGGAAATGGTTTTCTCAAACTCAAGTTTTTGATTTATTAATGCTACATTACCTCTCTAATGGAGACAAAGGCAGCAATGCATGATTCAGAACATAACTTGGCTTTAGCCTCTGAAGATACCTGAGTTACCTGTGAAGATGATGCATTTGAGCATGAACCCTCAGTAGACTCCAGGGCCATGAGAGCCAGATTCCCAAAAGGACTGTCACCACTATGTTGACCAGCACCTGTGAACAGTTGTTCATGACCAGACATGTCATCCGGTAAATTGCTCCAGTCAACAACTCCAGGGGTGAAGAAGCTGTGTTGTTGAGGTTGATGAGATTGAGATGGTTGAGGTTCTGGTAGTGCATGAGGTTGTGGTACTATAGGAACTTGAACTTGATTTGACTGTGGCATGTAATAACAAGGGTAAGGATATGGCATTTGACCCTGAGGAACAAAATATGCAGGAGATTGTGGTTGAGAATGATGACTAGAATTGACAGGATGTTGCCTTTTGTGTTGTTGACTATTGCCAGGGAAAGTCACAAAAGGTGCAGAGGAATTAGATCCAGATGATCTGCATTCTCTAGCAAAGTGTCCAAGCCTGTGGCATTTGTGACACTTCAACTTACTCTTGTCAAAACCAACTTTGGTTTTGCCAGAGAGTCCTGGGAACTTTCTTCCAGTTCTTTTGTAGAACTTCTGAGATCTGATATTTATCAAGGCCATTTGTCTCAAAATATCCATCTCTTCTAAGTCATCATCAGCAATCCCCTTGAGATCATCCATGATGAAGCATAGATTGTCATTATTACACCCAGTAAACTGACTATCAACACTTACAAACGCAGAATCAGAAGTGTTTGAGGAGAAATCAATATGCTCATCATACTGGCATTCAGATGAAGCATATTCTAACTCATGACCAACCAAGGCAGTGTTGCCTGGTACAAAGTCTTCAGTGAGCTTCCAGATGAAGATAGTTTTTGTTTCTGTTCTATCTCTCTCTCAAATGTGAGTAATTTCCCATGGAATTGGGTGAGAGATAGTTTGTCCAAATTTGCACTAGAGCGTAGGACAATAGTATATGTGTCCATCTCTCAGGCAGTGATCTGAGAAATCTGTTATTCATCTGGATATTGGTGTACTCAAGTTTGACCATTTTTAATTCAGAGATCAAACAAGAGAACCGCTCAAACTGTTGAGTCAGTGTCTCACCCTTCTATGAGAGAATGTCTCATATTGTTGGGCAAGTATTTCTCTATTATTTGCCAAGACCTCATCTATTCCTCCAAATTGTTCTTTCAAGGCATTCCAGAGGTCATGGGCAGTTTCATGATGCATTAGCCCAGAATAGATTTCATTGGGCAGTGCCATGGCCAGAATTCCATGGGCTTTTGCATCAATCTCAAACATTTCTTATCCTCATCTGAGTATTGCTCCTTCCTCTTTGGAACCATTTGATTGGTTTTCGGGTTATTCACCATAGGCTTGTGTGGACCATGTACCACTGATGTCCAACAACCTGCGCTGTTAACAGACAGGTGATGGAGCATTCGTCGTTGCCATATGTTATACTCATTCCTAACCAGCATTGGAGGCTTGGTTGAGGAACCAGTATTGTGAGGATCATTGGAAGGAGTAGTAATTTTCAGTCCAAATACAATTTAATTCAAGCTTTTAAACGTTTTTACATAGATCACAACAGACTCAATGAAAACCAAGAGAAAATCTCAGGATGAATGACCAGAAACACAGAAAATTCAATCTCTATAACCGTTTCTTGCAAAAAAATGCTAATTCAATCAAACTTGGATCTTGAATAGCATTTTCAATGATCAATTATTAGATCGATTAATGATTAACTTGCTCTGATACCATTTGTTAGGATCAATGATCACAAGTTTGATGTATTAGAGCGTAACGCAGCGGAATAAGAACAAGAATTAGACAAATTGTAGCAAGAATTTGATACTCGTATGCATTAAGAACAAATACGGTTATAACGAGAGAATATGTTTCTGTAACAAGGAATGCTT
>CM046448.1:51592088-51899588 GCA_025506515.1 Flaveria trinervia | reverse complement strand
GCTTGAATTAAATTGTATTTGGACCTAAAATGACTACTCCTTCCAATGATCCTCACAATACTGGTTCCTCAACCAAGCCTCCGATGCTGGTTAGGAATGACTACAACATATGGCAACGACGAATGCTCCATCACCTGTCTGTTAACAGCTCAGGTTGTTGGACATCAGTGGTACATGGTCCACACAAGCCTATGGTGAATAACCCGGAACTAATCAAATGGTTCCGAAGAGGAGGGAGCAATACTCAGATGAGGATAAGAAATTGTTTGAGATTGATGCAAAAGCCCATGGAATTCTGGCCATGGCACTGCCCAATGAAATCTATTCTGGGCTAATGCATTATGAAACTGCCCATGACCTCTGGAATGCCTTGAAAGAACAATTTGGAGGAACAGATGAGGTCTTGGCAAATAATAGAGAAATCCTTGCCCAACAATATGAGACATTCTCTCATAGGAGGGTGAGACACTGACTCAACAGTTTGAGCGGTTCTCTTGTTTGATCTCTGAATTAAATTGGTCAAACATGAGTACACAAATAGCCAGATGAATAACAGATTTCTCAGATCACTGCCTGAGAGATGGGACACATATACTATTGTCCTACGCTCCAGTGCAAATTTGGACAAACTATCTCTCACCCAACTCCATGGGAAATTGCTCATATTTGAGAGAGATAGAACAGAAACGAAAACTGTCATCATCTCGAAAGCTCACTGATGATTTTGTACCAGGAAACACTGCCTTGGTAAGTCATGAGTTAGAGTATGTAGGATCAGAATGCCACTATGATGAGCATATTGATTTCACTCAAACAATTCCAATCATGCCTTTGTGAGTGTTGATTGTCATTCCGGTAATAATAGTGACAATCTATGCTTTATCATGGATGATTTGAAGGGCATTGCTGATGATGATTTAGAAGAGATGGATATTTGAGCAAAATGGCCTTGATCAATATCAGATCTCAAAAATTCTACAAGAGAACTGGCAGGAAATTTCCTGGACTCTCTGACAAAACCAAAGTCGGTTTTGACAAGAGCAAGTTGAAGTGTCACAAATGCCACAGGCTTGGACACTTTGCAAGAGAGTGTAGATCAACTGGATCTAACACTTCTGCACCCTTTTTGACTTTTCCAAATAACAATTCACAATCCAAAGGGCAACATTCTGCTGGTTCTAGTCATTCATCACACCCTCAATCTCCTGTATATTTGTTCCTCAGGGTCAAATGCCATATCCTTATCCCTGCTATTATTGCCACAGTCAAATCAAGTTCAAGCTCCTATAGTACCACAATCTTATGCACTACCAGAACCTCAACCATCTCCATCTCAATCACAACCTCATCACAGCTTCTTCACACCTGGAGTCGTTGACTGGAGTAGCTTACATGATAACTTGTCTGGTCACACTGAGCAATACTATGCTGGTGCTAGTCATCATGGTGGTGAACACCCCTTTGGAAATCTTGCTCTCATGGCCCTGGAGTATACTGAGGGTTCCTGTTCAAATGCATCATCTTCACAGGTAAGTCAGGTATCTTCAGAGGCGAAAGCCAAGTTATGTTCTGAATCATGCATAGCTGCCTTTGTCTCTATTAGAGAGGCAAATGTAGCATTAATAAATCAAAAACTTGAGTTTGAGAAAACCATTTTCAAAAGAAAAGCTGAGTATGAGTCTGCTCTTAACAGTAAAAGTGATGAGATTTATAAGCTTAAATGCCAATTAAATGATGAAAAGGCCAAGCTAGAGGTTATTCTGGAAGACCACAGGAGTCTCAAAGAAAAACTTGCAGTGACCCAAGTTGAGTGTGAACGCTGGGTCTCATCATGCAAGGGATTTGAAATGCTTCTTAGCAAGCAAACTGCTTCAAATGTGAAGTTTGGCATTGGTTACAACCATACTGCTCCACCAACAGACTTTACTCTTAACTCCATAGTTAAGTCTGAAAGTGAAAGCAATCTCCAAACCACATTATCGTGTGAGTCATTCTCCAATGATAATCTAAGATCAGAGAATGAACCAGTGTTAAGATCTCAACAAATAAATGACTGATGGTCTAACTACTAAGACTCATATGAAGCTTAGTACTTCAGATGTTGTTCCTCAATGTACCCCAAGTACTGAAAGAGACCCAACATCTGAAAAGCATTTCAAATCAGTTGAAATACAAGGACTAACAACTGCTGAGGAATCCATCAAACAGTCTATTAGGACGGATGGAAAACAGTTGAATTACCAGTCTTCAGCTGTTACAAATCCTTTAGTACCTAGTACTGATAGGAGGAAAGTACTGAAGATCACACCTTCAGTAGTTTCCACTTCAGCAGTAAAGATGTCCAAGATGAAGAATAAACCATGTGAAATTTGTGGTAAATTCAATCATCTATCTGATGAATGTTGGTACAAAAAGGGTTTAAAGCTCCAAAGGGATGAGCTCATTAAACTAGAAATAAATAAAATGAAAACTGAGTTTGAGACCAAGTTTGTACCATAATCATCTCAACCTGATAAACCCAAGGCCTTACCCAAATCCACTAAGAAGGATACGGTTTATCAGAAGACAGCTGATATTGTTCCTCATGATAAACATAAGACTAAGTCTGTGAAATCTAAGAAGGGGAAATGGTGGGTCACAGGAACTCATCAAAAACAAGCTCTGGAGTGTCAAATGAACTGAAAGCTCGAGCTTCAAATCAGACACAGCTTGTTATGATGGTTCAGCATCTGTTGGGGAGAGTTAACCACTTGAAGCCACTATGACCAAACCACTGGAGAGGAATTCCAGGTCCAAATCTACTTCAGCACCATCTCCATCTTCATCAACTGTTAATCATGAGAAACCAGCTATGGTTAAATCTGTTGATAAAGTCAGTCCCAAAACCAAAAAGGTTTGGGTCTCCAAAGCTAACTAGTTTTTATGATTGTGCAGGGTTCTTCAGCATGCCAAAGAAGCATCTGGTATATGGACAGTGGAGGATCCATGCACATGACTGGGAGCAGCTCTTCTTCATGATTACTCTCAGGGAAAGAAGGGATTTGTCTCATTTGGAAATGATGCTAAAGGTTACATCATTGGAAAGGGATTTGTGTCTAATGGAGATATCAGATTCGATGATGTCAACCATGTGGAGAATTCAAATACAATCTGTTGAGTGTCAATCAGATGTGTGACAAAGGACATGTTGCTCTTTTCACAAGCCAGAACTGTAGGATTCTGTCTTCCAAGGTTCTGAGCCTGATTGACAAAGTACTGGATGATAATACTCTCCTGAAGGCTAACAGGATAGGAAGAGTATATGCCTTGGATCTGTTAAAGAAAATTGAGTTAAGAGGCCATCCATGCTTGTTCTCCAAGGCCTCTCTCCAAGAATCTAAACTGTGGCATAGAAGGCTGGGTCATGTTAATCTCAAAAACATGAATAAGCTGATCCACAAGAGTTTAGTGAGAGGTCTTCCAATAAAGGAGTTCAATTGTGATGAAATCTGCACTGCATGCTTAAAAGGGAAACAACATATAGTTTCATTACCAACCATAGAAGAATCCAAGTCTAATGCCTGCTTACAACTACTGCACATGGATCTTTTTGGTCCTGTGAAGGTAATGAGTATGGCAAAGAAGAAATACTGTCTGGTAATTGTGGATGATTACTCTAGATATATATGGACCTTCTTCTTGCATTCAAAGGATGAGGATGCTCAGTCCATTATGAACTTTGTGTTACACGTTGAGAAGCAGTATTCCCTACCAGTTAAATGTGTGAGGAGTGATAATGGTACTGAATTCAGAAACCACACTCTTGATGAGTTTTACTTGTCAAAGGGAATCAAGAGGCAGTATAGCATCCCAAGGACTCCAGAGCAAAATGGAGTAGTGGAGAGAAAGAACAGGACCCTCATTGAAGCTGCAAGGTCCATGTTGGCTGATTCTGGTCTGCCGCTGACCTTTTGGGCTGAAGCTGTCAATACAACCTGCTATGTACAGAATAGAGCCTTAGTAAATCAGAGGTTGATGAAAACTCCTTATGAAGTTTTACATCATTTAGCCCCTTTGATTTCATTCTTTAGAGCATTGGGTGTCCCTGTTACATTCTCAACACAAAGGATCAACTCCAAAAGTTTGATTCTAAGGTGGATGCAGGGTATTTTGTTGGGTATTCATCCACTTGCAAGGCTTATAGAGTATTCAACTGTCGGACAAAGATAGTTGAAGAAACCTTGCATGTGAAGTTCAATGAATCCCCTAAGGATACAATTCCACAAAACCCTGTGGAGTTGTTTGATCTGGACATTCTGCAATATGTTCCTTACCAACCACCTGTTGTTGCAAATCATATGAATCCATCATCTTCTGTAGCTAGTCATCCATCTGGTGTTACTGATGATGATGATGATATCAGTAATCACCTTTTCAAGTTTAGTGATCAACTGCCTGATTCAGCTAGACCTGATGTTCCTGTAGCTTCAGTAGCACAATCCACAACAAATGCTGATGAGATTTCTACAACTTCAACTTCCTTTGAATTACCATCTACTGATTGGTTTCAAGGAAATGCTTCACCATCACCATCTATTGCTGCTGAGCCTGCTATAAACACTTGCACAAATCTTATTGTGTACCAAGATCTGAAGAATCACCCTATGTCTCAAATCATTGGTGATATCAATGCTGGCGTTTCAACAAGAAGTCAATTGTCAAATTTCTGCTTCTATGCTCTCTTCATTAGTCAGCAAGAGCCAAAGAACTATCACATTGCTTTAAGGGACAATGGATGGGTTGAAGCTATGCAGCTTGAGCTTCTTCAGTTCAAGAAACAGCAAGTGTGGGAACTGGTTCCTCTACCTCCAGGTAAGTGTGCAATAGGCACTAAATGGGTGTTAGGAACAAAACTGATGAAAATGGGCTTATTGTTAAGAACAAGGCCAGACTGGTTGTACAGGGGTTTTCACAAGAGGAATGTATTGATTATAATGAAACCTTTGCCCCTGTAGCCAGATTGGAAGCAATTCGATTGTTTTTAGCTTATGCTGCTTATCACAACCTTAATGTTTTTCAAATGGATGTCAAAAGTGCATTTTTGTATGGGAAAATTAAAGAAGAGGTTATGTATGTCAACCACCAGGTTTTGAGGACAATAAACATCCTATTGGGTGTATAAGCTTGATAAGGCTCTCTATGGGTTGAAACAAGCTCCTAGAGCCTGGTATGAGACATTATCAAACTTTCTTCTGGAAAATAATTTCACTAGAGGCTCCATAGATAAGACTTTATTCATTAAGAAAGCTGGGCAGCATAATCTACTTGTTCAAATTTATGTAGATGATATTATTTTTACATCCTCTGATCCATAGTTGTGTGATGCCTTTACAAAGTTGATGCAACAGAAGTTTGAAATGAGTGCCATGGGAGAATTACAGTTCTTTCTGGGTTTGCAAATCAAATAAAAGGCTGATGGAATTTTCATTCATCAGTCCAAATACACAAAAGATCTTTTGGAAAAGTTTGATTTACAAAAGTGTAAGCCCTGTTCTACTCCCATGTGCAACAACACACAACTGGATACAGATCAGAAAGGTAAAGTGGTTGATGAAACACTTTACAGATGTATGATTGGGTCCTTGATGTACTTAACAGCTTCTAGACCAGATATTATGTTTGCTACATGTGTTTGTGCTAGATTTCAGGCTGCACCTAAGGAGTCTCATTTGATTGCAGTCAAGAGGATCTTTAGATATCTGCAAGGCACTCCATCTCTAGGTTTATGGTATTCTACTAGACATTCTGGTAAATTAGTTGCTTTTTCTGACAGTGACTATGCAGGGTGTAAGTTGACAAGAAAGTCCACTTCTGGAGGATGCCAATTCTTAGGCAACTGCTTGATTTCTTGGCAGAGTAAGAAGCAGACCTCAGTTGCTACATCAACTGCTGAAGCAGAGTACATTGTTGCTGCAAGCTGTACATCTCAGGTACTCTGGCTTCAAAACCAATTATTGGATTATGGCATAACAGAGACTAAGACCCCATTGTTAATGGACAGCTCTTCAGCTCTTTGTATTGTCAAGAATCCTGTCCAGCACTCTAGGACTAAACATATTGAAATCAGACACCATTTTATTAGAGATTGCTTTGAAAAAGGTCTGATTGATCCAAAATTTGTTCCTAGTGCTGATGAGCTTGCAGACATTTTCACTAAGCCCTTGGATAGCACAACTTTCCAAAACCTAGTGTTAAGGCTTGGTATGCTGCAGCTAGAATAAGTGACAACTACTGGTGATCTCAGCTCACAAGTACTGATGATCATTAGTTTATTATTGTCATATATATAAGTACTGAAGTTATTTTCTCTCCGGAAGTTTTCTTTAAACTACTAGAGCTTAACTTCTCAGTATTCAAGTACTTTATTTGTTAAAACAATTGATGTAGTTACAACAGCTGATGTAGCTACAACTACTGTTGTCAGAAATACAAATACGTACTGATGTCCTATGAAACATCTGAAAACAGATGAAAACGTCTGATGAGTATGTGTTGAGGACAGTATGAAATACCTGAAAAGCAATGAATTGACGACAACTACTGATGAGCCTTTTTCTCTTCAGTAGTTTCCCAACTGTTGTTTCTTTCTAAACAACTGAAGCAAAACCATGTCTTCAGTAGTTTCACAACTACTGATGACTAACACAAGTCTTCAGTTGTTTACAACAACTGATGGTAAAACCAAAGTCTTCAGTAGTTTCCCAACTACTGATGACTAATACCAAGTCCTCAGTTGTTCATCACCTGAAGTCAAAACTGTCTTCAGTAGTTTTATAACTACTGATGACTAAATCAGAGACTTCAGCTGTTTCAACGTCTGACGATTAAAACCAAGTCTTCAGTTGTTTTATAACAACTGCTGATCACACCAATACGGTCAGTCATTCCAAACCTCTGAAAGTTAATACCACGTCATCAGTAGTTTCAACAACTGATGACTAACACCAAAACCTTCAGTCGTTTTCTAACCATACCCTTTAAATACCTTATCCCACCTTCAGAGTTTTTACTTCTTCTCTTCTCAAACCTAACGTTCAAAAACTCTGTAACCTCTCTTCACCAATGGCGACCATGCAACTAAAACCACGACACAACTGTGTCGCACATCTCACAAAATCGCCATACTGGACCAAGTTTCACAACGCCATTGATTTAATGGTTTAGTCAACCTAACAATTCTGGACAAACGTCACTCTTGTCTCTGAGGAGAATGACACAGAGTCTCTTCAATCGTTTGTCCATCGTCAAAAAGTGGTCATTACTCCAGACACTCTTCGCCAAACCCTCAATCTGGATGATGCCACTTTCCCAACAGGTTATCCAAAGGGCACACTAGATCAATCATTTGCCCACCATGGATACCAGGGTAACCTGAGTGCATCTACCATATTGAAGAAACATTTCCAGGATGCCGAATGTCTCATCTTTCACATGGTAAATGTCTGCCTTGCCCCCAAGACTTCATCATGGGATCAAATGTCCACAAGGTGGCAACAGGTAATGTACTCCATCCTTGAGCAACAACCTTTAAATTTTTCTGAAATACTATTTTTAGAGCTCAAGGATATGGCCCAAAAACAACTTGCTAACCGTTGGATATTATATCCTCGGTTCATAATGGCCATAATTGAAAACTAGCTTCAAGCTGAGGGACTTGTTGGCCTGGAGTCCCTGCTACGGCTGTATTGCCTGAAGTATACTCCCGGCACAACTCTGACCAATCACTAAAAATGGCTGCCAAGCTGCGCAAACCCACGCAGCTGGAACCCACAACCACCACCTCCAAATCCAAAGTCCCCACCAAACCCACTAAAAAGAAGACAAAAAAGGCTACTCAGGGAAATGAGTCCCCTGAGGATGCCCCTGCAACACAAACGCAGGCTATATCCACTGGTTATAACCCCCTAGTGGATACAAGGACTTCACCAGCCACAGCCGCTCAGGATTCCTCTCAAAAGGAGCCTGCAGCAACCAAAGAAGGGGTACCACTAATCTGGGATCTTCCTCATTTGAGGAGATTGCCATTGAAGAGCACCATTCTCCCCAGGTGCATACTGCTTTTACCCCATCTCCCACTGCAACCGCCCCACAAAGTCCTACTCTCATTATTGCAAACGTGCTGACTCAGCTGCATGCCTCTCCTCCTCCCCAACAAACACCAACAAAGGGGAAAACCACAACAATTAAGGAAGAGGATCAACATGCTTCTGATAGCCCACAGCACAAGGGTTTAACTGTTCTATCTCCTGGTGTGGATATGGAGACCAGAACATCTGGTGAGGCTGCCACCTCTTCTGAATCAGCACATGATCAGACTGAGGCTGGTAACATAGCTAAGACCTCACCAGAGGCAACAGCTGATGAAGGACATCATCCTGAGGCTGGAAGTCCCCAGTTCCAAGAAAAAGGGGCACATGCTAAAACTGGTCTACACCCAGTGCATGTACATCCTGCTACAAGCAGGAGGTCAGGTGATTTAGCATCTGCTGATGATGACCTGGGCCTCTTTTATGATGTTCTGGCCCAGAACACAATTCTTGAGGAAGAAGTCAGTAGACTACAAAGACTACTTGACCAATTCTCTCAAACAGCAAGTCCATCTGCCACCAACATAAACCCACAGATGGCACCTTCACCTAAAGGTCTCCCACACACTCAACCACTCAAAACTTCCGAGCCACCAGCTTCTATTTTTGGCACTACTTCTCAGGGACAGAACCCCTCTGAGCAAACACCTGCTATCTTTCAGCAATCCCTACCTCTCATCACCCTAATGATCACAGACATTGTGATCAAAACCATGGATGAGAGGCTTCCCTTTATCATACAACCCTTGGTGGAGGAGATTGTGAGCACAAGGCTTTCTGCTACTCAAACCCTTGCAAACAATGCAACCAAAAAGGGGGAGAGTCAGTCAGTGAAAGCAAAGAGGAAGAGCATAGAGGGGAAGAAAGAAAAGGAGACTGAGAAGGAAGAGGAGTTTGTGAAGGGAGCTGACATTGATCAAGTGGGTGAAAGTCCTCCTTAGGTACTTAAGTATGTTCTTAACAGCCATCCAATGACTGCTTCAAGGATTTTGTTGGTATCGGATTGTCATGCTCAAAGAGCATGGCACGTCCAGTCTAGTGCATATCATTGCATACATGATGGATCCTGTAGCAGACGCATACGGGATTCCCTTCATTTTGTCTTGCTCATCCTTTGAGCTTGGACATTGAGTCTTACTCATATCGTTCCTCTTTGAATAGGTACGGTACCTTTCTTAGAGTTTTCCATCTTGAACCTTGTCAAGATCTTATCAAGGTATGCACTTTGATTCAAACTTATCAACCGCCTTGATCTATCCCTATAGATCTTTATACCCAAAATATAGGCAGCTTCACCAAGATCCTTAATAGAGAAACAACTTCCAAGCTAGGCTTTTACACCTTCCATGGTTGGAATGTCATTTCCAAATAGTAGGATGTCATCGAGATACAATACTAGGAAAGTAGTGATGCTCCCACTAGCCTTCTTATATACACATGCTTCATTTGCCTTTTTGATGAACCCAAATTTGATTATCTCTTCATCAAAATGGTGATTCCGACTCCTTGATGCTTGCTTCAATCCATAGATTGATTTCTTTAACTTGCATAATTTTTTAGGATGTTTTGAGTGGACAAAACCTTCAGACTAAACCATATAGACATCTTCCTCAAGATATCCATTTAGAAAAGCGGTTTGACATCCATTTGCCAAATCTCATAATCATAATGAGCAGCTATGGCATATAATATCCTAACAGACTTTAGCATTGCAACCGGTGAGAAGGTCTCGTCATAATCAACCCTTTGAGTTTGAGTGAAACCTTTTGCTACAAGTCTAGCTTTATAAGTATCCAAGTTTCCATGCATATTGGTTTTCTTCTAGAAAACCCACTTACTTCCAACTATCTTGGAGTTAAGAGGTGGTTCAACCAAGTCCCACACTTGGTTGTCATACATGGATTGCATCTCAACGTTCATGGCTTCAAGCCATTTCTCACAATCCAAATTGGACATTACATCATGATAGGTGGTTGGTTCATTGGAATCTACCACATAGCATCCATCTATGAAAAATCCATATCTTTCAGGTGGATTACTAATTCTACCAGATCTGCGAACGTTTTGTGTACATTGATCAACCACTTGATCATTCTTAACATCCTCATGTTGAGTGCTAGTGTCAACCAAGCATGTATCAGTTTGTGGTTCTTGATCCTCCTCAAGATACATAGTTCTACTGCTAGTTCCTTCCATAAGGAACTTAGCTTCTAAGAACTCAGCCTTCTTGGCAACAAACTCCTTTTGTTCCAATGGATCATAAAAATAATATCCTATAGAATCTCTAGGATACCCAATGAAGATACACTTAGTGGAACGACTTTCTAGCTTGTTTGAGGTGGGAGTCTTAACATAAGCCTCACAACCCCATACCTTTAAATATGATAGTGATGGAACCATTCCATGCCATATTTCAAAAGGTGTTATTTCCACTTTCTTCGTTGGGGCCATATTTAAGATACAGGCTGTAGAGAGCAAAGCGAAACCCCAAAATGATAGAGGCAGTGAGCTTCTAGCCATCACAGATTGAACCATATCCAATAGAGTTCGATTTCTCCGCTCGGACACACCATTATTGTGAAGTCAGCTGAATCGATAAACATCCGAGCGTGTTCTTGACGGAAGGATAAACAACAGCAAAAACCAAGAGGCAATCAATAACAAGAACTATCAAAGATTGGTTTCATTGATAAAACCTAACGATTACAAGCTAGTTACAACATAAGAATCAAGACTCTTGGCAAGGGGAGATCGAGCATGATCTCCCCTCTCATCTGACAGCCCTAGGCTCCCAGGCAGACTCCCCCTAAGATCCTTAATCTCTCTACACATTGAAACTGGTATATATAGGCCTTGACCCATATTAGATGCGACTGGGCCCATTCGTGCGATTGGACCATGCGTGTGGTTCAATCGTACGACTGGACCATGCATATGGTTCAATTGTACGACTGGACCATACTTATGGTTCAGTCTTACGAATGTTCCAATCGCATATCTCAGTCGCACGACTCGTCCATTAGCATGGCTCGGTCGTACGACTGAGTCTCGTTCGCATATGCTCCTGCGAATGACCCAGTTTCATGTGTTTACAACATATCAGGTGTATAACATTAAGCCTAGACTATTCGACAAGTGACGGACACATTATATATGACAATATGTGCTCCAAAAATTATGTTGTGGTGTTCCAGGTGGAGATAGTTGTGAGACGATACCACAACTTCTAAGATGATCTCTAAAAGCATCACTTAGGTATTCACCTACTCTATCGGTGCAGAGAATTTTTATTTTCTTGTTGAGTTGATTTTCTACTTCATTTTGGAAGATTTTGAACATTTCAAAAGCTTCACCTTTGTGTCTTAACAAGTACACATAACCATATCGACTATAGTCGTTGGTAAAGGTAATGAAGTATCTTTCATGGTACCTCGTCATTGGCTTAAAAGGACTAAATACATCCGAATGCATGATGCCTAATAAATCTTTTGCCCTTTCGGATTTGCCACTAAAAGGTTCCTTAGTCATTTTACCTTGTAAACAAGATTCATATACATCAAATGAATTATATTCATTTGCTTTTAAAAGACCGTTCTTTTGAAGTGTTTGTATGCACTTCTTGTTTATATGATCAAGATGGCAATGCCAAAGATAGGTATCACTCAAATCCAATTTGAGTTTCTTAGCGGTGGTTTGGTACAATGAGCTATCATATAATGTGTTTTCACTAACCAATTCATAAATACCATTAATAGGAATAGCTTTAAAATAAAATACGCGATTTAAAGAAACATGAATTTCATATTCAATAAATGTCAAAACATAACCATATTATCTTAATTGGGCAACTAAAATAATGTTCCTAGTCAAACTAGGAGCATACAAAATATTGTTCAAAATTGCTTCCAAACCATTTGGAAGCTTCAAGATGTAGTCCGCTCAGCCTTCAACTTGAACTTTTCCCCCATTCCCCATGTAGAGGCTAACATCCCCTTTCTTGAAGTCCTTACTTCTTTTGAACCCCTGCAATACGTTGCAAATGTGAGTTCCACATCAGGTACCTAATACTCATGTGTTAGAGGATATTAAATTTAGATCAATATGAATCATGAAAATTGTACCTGAGGTTTGCCCGGCATCCCTCTTTGCTTGCAACGCTTTTAGATGAACTAGGCAATTTCTTGCCCAATGTCCAATCTCCCCACACTTAAAGCATGGGTCATTCGAAGCAACCTTTTGCTTCTTCTCTGCTGGTTTTGGAGGTGGCACTCTTACCACTCCCTTTCCCTTTCCCCTAACGTGCCTTTTACCCTTAACAACATTTGCCTTGGGTGCAGGTTGAGGCCTCTTCTTGTTTCCACCTTCATTGATGGTAAGAACGGGTAAAACCCTTTTACCCATGGCCGCCTCGGCAGTTTTGAGCATAGAGTGAAGCCCACTTATGTTCTTGTCCCACCCGTTCAAGTTATAGTTCATGAAAAAGTTGTCAAACCTTTTTGACAAAGATTTGTGGATCAAATCCGTAGCAACCTCTTTTGAGACGGGACAATTTAGCCTTTCAAAGCAGTCGATGTGGCTTTTCATCTTAAGTACATAAGATGAAAAAGATTGGGTGTCATCCATACGACACGCATGGAGTGCTCGAACTGTTTCAAAGCACTCTACCCTTGCTTGTTGTTGGAATGTTTCCTTCAACTGGGTTATCATGTCGTATGCTCAATGATGTTCATACTCCTTTTGAAGATCTAGAGTCATACTTGCCAACATGAGGCAAGACACTTGGACCGAGTCCTTAGTGTATTTCACCCAATTATTGTAGGCCTCCTCACCATCCTCATTAGGTTGATCGGGAATTGGATCATCTAAGATGTAGGATTTTTTCTCTTGCTTGAGAACAATTCTCAAGTTTCAAAACCAATCAATAAAGTTGTTATGGTTTAGACATTCCTTTGGAGAATGGTCCTTAGTGATAATGAGTGAGCGGACGGGATTTCATTGTTTCCATTATTGTTGGTGGCCATCTACAAACTATAACAAAATTGAATTTTAGTATTTTTGATATTGTTCATATTTCAATAATTAAAACCCCTTTTAAGTGTCTTACACAATTTTAAAATTTAGAATCCAAAGTTACATATAAATAGTGGTTAGGTGAGCTTTATCTCATTATTTAAATTAACAAGGTAGTCAATGTTTTGACAATTGCAACCCTTTGCAACTTCTAGGGTATGGGATTCACTTTAAAACATGATATGTATAGTCGGCATGTTTATCCCATCAACTCCTTTGTAAACCATATTGTAGGTGATCCATTTAACATGGTTTGCAAATTAAGTTACCCTACTTGCACACACATGTGAGTTTTCCAACATAAGTGATTAGGTGACCTTTATCCCACAAATATGGTATCCCTACCTCAAGTCACAAGTTCCCTCAAAATGGTTAGGTGACCTTTGTCCTATTAAGAGTTTCCAAATGACTCAAATGTTATGCAAAAGGATGGTGTTTGTAACGCCCCGAATAATGTCTAAGTGAGCCAAATATTAATAATGTGCTTAAGCGAGATCATTTAATGAAAATAAGATGGATATGGGTTATAGACCAAGAAGACTTTGCGGGTTACGTATTTGGCGCGTTTAAGGTCCCGGGAACGCCCTGGTATACATAAACGGATCAGCTTGAGCAGCTCTTATTTGCAACTCAACACTCTAGTTCTAGAGAGAGAGAAAGTAAAGAGAGAAAGTGGAGAGAATCGAAGATTTAAGTCTAGGTTGATCACGGGATTGAAGATCGGTGTTCGTGGGCATCCAAACAACAAGTAAAAACCACGAATCCAGGTAAGAAACATCATTTTATCGTTTCTTTTGATGTAAACCTGGATTCTAGGTTTGGGTTTTTGAAAGTGGCAAAGATTCGCCTAAAACTCACGTTTTTGTGTAAGAAAACATGTAAGAAGCTTAGATATAGCTTATTGGGTGATAAACCAAGGTTATGGATGTAAAAGATTGAAGTTTTGGGTCAAAATAGGTTGGTTCTTATTTTTCAGCCCGTTTTGCAAAACTGGGTGTTCATCCAGCGAAATTAGTTGTTCGTCCAGCGAAACTATGGATCTTCCTGCGAAACTATAGTTTGACAGGTAGTTTCGCAGACATAGTTATCCAACGAAAGTTGGGCGAAACTGGTAGTGAGGATGCCAGCGAAACTAGCAGCGAAACTGCTGGCGAAACCAACATCGAAACTGCTGGTCTGGCAACGAAATTAGCAGCAAAATTAGCAGCGAAATTAGTAGCGAAATTAGGCAGAACTTAACTCCTTTGGTTGTTAACTTATATGCAGGCTGTGTAATGCAACCCTTGCTTTGAAAGCTTGATTGAGGAGCTACTCACTGAGTTCAGGTGAGTTCTAGATCCCCTATTTGAAAGGTTTTTCACGCTGACGGGCAGCCCAGCCCTAGCTAGGGCGTTGCCCCTTGGACCCCACTAGGGGCTGTTGTCCCTACGACCCGCTGTCAGGGGTTGCCGCCCCCAAACCCCCACTGTCCCGCGGTGGTTCAGCTATGTTTTATGATGACTTATGCTTGTGTGCATATGTTTATGTATGTGAGTGTATGATACATGAGGATGATGTGTGATGGTTTATATGATGCATGATTGGTGATTATGGGATAGGCATGATGGGCATGATTAATATTAAGTATGCATGCTAGTACGTATGATGATTGGTATGATCTTATTGGTGTTCCTGTTTATGTATTTATTTTTCCATGGCTTTGCGTTGATGGTTAATGAATGAAACGAAAAGTATTATATAACGTAAAGTGGAAAGTAATGAAAATAAGAACATAGTGATGGCATGCATGCATTAATGAACGATGAAAGGTAACGAAAGTCTTGCAAGCCTTGTATGTCGGGACACGCCCCTTTATAAGGTGTTAGCGCAACGGTGTGTGGCTTCGCTACCCCGGGAGGATGCGCATCGGGGTCTTTCTTTGTGATTGACCATTTGTATAGAACCATTGTTGCTTACCTTAGGTACTGTGGCCAGAGGTGCGGTGCACCGTTATAGAAGGTCTATGATAGGCCTAGGTCCAGTACCATGAACAGAAAGGTATTACACATGGTAATGGTATACCTAAATTTTACCTTAGGTACTATGGCCAGAGGTGCGGTGCACCGTTATAGAAGGTCTATGATAGGCCAACATCCAGTACCACGAACAAAAGGGTAAAGTTTATGGTTTGATGGAAAGGAAAAGCTCTAATGATGAAAGAATGTCAAAGTTAATGACTTACGATGAATGAACAAATGATAAAGATAATAACGATATTATCTATGTGTACATATGATGTATGATCGCATGAAAGTAAATAACAGTTTTAATGAAAGAAAAATATGTTTTATTTTATAAAACTAGAACTCACTCAACAATGCTGACTTTGATGTGTTTCTAGTTGGCAGGTAATGATTGCTGAGGATGGCACGAGGTGGCTACTCAGCTCTTTTGGGATGGCATCCATTTATATAATGCTTTTGGGATGTAATGTGTGAAATAGTATGCAATCAAACCATAAAACCCAAGAATAAGGATCATATATATATGTGTGAAATAGTATGCAATCAAACCATAAAACCAACCATAGGGTGTTCATTGAAACAACCTTCTTAAACAAGATGTTGTAGATGGATAAGATAAAGGTGATGATGTTCTTGAATGTGTAGCCTCCAAAAGAGAAGACCTCAAGCTTGTATACCCAGAAACCCTTCCAAACACCAAGCTTGTTAGGAGAACAACACCAAAGAACTCTCTTCCTTTGCTCCTCAAAAGTCCGAAAATTTCAGCCTTGTTCTTGAATCTGAAAATTTCAGCCTCCTTGGAGAGAGTTTTGCAATGTGTGTGTGTAAGAGAAAGTGTGGGTTAGAGAGAAGAGTGTAAGAAGTGTCGTTAAGTCTTCCAAAGACTAAATCAAGAACACAAGCCCTTTTAGGCGACCGAAATCTTCAATTATATGGGTTCCCCCGTTTTAATTTTTATAAAATGTTACACTCTTAACCCATTACTTTATAAAATTTAAACCTCTTTTAATTTTATAACATTAACACACTTTTATTTGTTACTATTTAACTCACTTAAATAATGAAACAAATAATTTCTCATGAACAAATTATCCATATAATGTTGTTTTATTACAAAGCAACATTTTAGAAACCCATTTTCTAAATTGGTGTCAATATTTATTTGTATGATCTCATCAACAAATAAACATTTATTGGTGTTTGTATAGTTTGTTATTGAGTATGACCCAACTTGGATCATAATATACTAACCACACCAATCTTGTATGTGTCTTGAGCATATAAGATCCAACAAATCCAACCCAATTATAAATCCAACTTTGTTAGCTCATAAAAAATCTTGAAAAACTTTAGCCCAAAATGTTACCAAATAATGAGCTAGAAAAACCAATTTGTTAACCCAATTTGTTGATCCAAAACCAATTCAACGAGAAAAGCCCATTAAATAATACAAAAACCCTAACTCACTAAAACTTAACATCAACAAAACATACACTCAAGTGTGTAGTGTGTGAAGAGAGAAAGAGGTGGATGATGATTAGGGTTCCGATGATCGTTTTCTGGCGAGCCCCCTTTTCGACGAGCAGCCTTTTCTGCAACAGTCTACTCGAGTGACCAGAGATGTATAGTTCACCTCCACCGGCGACTACACCACCAATAAATGCAAGTACAACGACTCCACCACCTTACAGAACTGGCCAACCTCCAACCACCTATAGAGGATTCCGACAATGGTTCCGTCATACTCTCCCTCTATCATGCCCTAAGCTCTTGCAACGTTCAAATTATCAGCAAACTCCTCGCCCCCGATCTCGAGTGGTGTTTCCATGGCCCTCCGTTGCACCAGTTCATGATGCGATTGCTCACCGCAGCTTATACCACCGCTGCTGAAACCTTCCAATTTGTCCCTCATTCGATCGAGGCCTTCGGATCTATGGTCATTGTCAAACCTGTAATCACTGCCGTGAGATCTCATGGATCCACGCCTTGACCGTTGATTTGCAGGGGGTTATCACTCGATTTGTTCACTCTATGAAAGAGATTTTATATCGTCGATTCTGTTTGTTCTTATCGTAGATCATCCACAATTGAACTAGGATTTTAAACCCGAATTAAACCTCCTCCCTTAATGACGCCTCTATCAAATCAATAAAAAAGGTGAAACTGTGGATGAAAAGATCAAACGGCTTGATGTTGAACTTGCTCGATATAAAGAACAGATCAAGAAAACCAGACCGAGTCCTGCTCAAGAAGCTGTGAGGGCTCGGGCAATGATAGTTCTTAAGCAGAAAAGAAGGTACAAACCTAGAGTGGAGATGGAAATTGAAACCCAGCAGTCCAATCTATTAGGGTTTTTTTTATTTCGCTGAATTTTTGTTAAATTCGTAGAATTTTTTTTATTTCGCAATTTGAACTTATAGATTCGTAGAAATTTAATTAGTTTCGTAGCTTGAGTTTTTTTTGAATTTCTTAATTTCGCAGGTTGATAGTTTCGTTAGAGTTGCAGTTCCGCCGGAATTTTATTGGAGTTTTGCTGGACGAAATTGTAATTTCGCCGGAACAGTTCGAACTTTCGTTCAAGATCAAATATGGTTTTGCCCCATGAAGATTTGAAGCTTTCAAGAACACCAAGAACACACACACTAGTGTGTGTGAGAGAAAATCTCCAAGTTTGAAAATCTTTGTCGAATCTTGTATAGATTTAGGAGTAGATCTGAATTCTAACTTGTAAATATTGAAATTCCTTGTAAAAATTTGTAGATCTAATGATTTAATTTAGTTTGGGATGAAATTTGAATTTCTGATCTACTTTTTCTTTTTAAACTCCCACTTTCTCAATTTAAAATTTTGAAGAACATCTTCAAAAATCACCAACAAATTCTTCTAATCTACAATGCATTTTATCCAATAAGACTTTGATACCAAATTGTTAACCCAGGTTACACACTTGAATCAAATAACATGAAGAATTCTGTATCAAACAATGATAAACACAATAAAACCCTTTGATTTATATTGATTGTATATAATTTGAACAAGGTCGAAACCCCAATTAATTGGTCATACAACCATTAACTAACACTAATGACAATTAATCTATTTATAGTCTATACTAATATTCAATAATTTGCACTTAACCCCTTAGACTTCGGCTAATTAATGGAAATTACATATGAAACATAAAAATGACTAGAACATATTTTTAATATATTTTGTTGACACAAAATATATTTAATACACTAAAACTCCTAGTCATCTAGAGCTTCAACGTCTCGTCTCTGTTCTTCGTCTCGAACGTGTCGAGTTTGATTTCGCGTTGACTTTAACGGTGATGTTGACTTTTGTTGACTTTGACTGTGTTGATAATATAGGCTATCTTGTGCAGCTCTAACACTTATAGAGTATACAATCTCAGAACTAGAATTGTTGAAGAGTCAGCCAATGTGACTTTCAATGAACACACACCTTGTGTGGTTGGTTCTGGTGCCGATTAGCTATTTGATCTTGATTTACTTACCAACTATTTTAACAAATCTTGTGACTGTTTCAGAATGTGCAGAAATCTTACCTATAGGTGATCCTGACCCAAGATTTGAGCTAAGAAGACCTTTAAGTAACACATTTTCAGCTCCAGTTGTAAATACATCTGCAAATGAAGTTTCTATCAGCAACACAATGACAAATCAACATATTCATCTGGGATGCCATCAAGTTCTAGCTCAGATGCTCCACAAACAGATAAAGATACTTCAAATGTAAAAGAAAATGATGGAGGTGGTGATAGTGATCAGGAATTTCTTGATGCTAATAACTACTCCATAGATGACAATGATGTCACACACTCATTGGATCAAGTCTCTCTTGATAAATATGCTGAAGTGGTGGGAGAAACATCTATGCCGTATCTAAATTTTTCTCTAATTTAGATCTCTTTCGGCAACTTGTTGTGATCCCTTAGCTAAGGATCCACAAGTCTCACCCCACCACAAATATCATTGGAGATGTTGACACGAGGATAAGAACAAGAGGACAAACCCATGAAGCAAATATTTATCTTCACTCTTGTTTCTTATCTCAGATAGAGCCAAAGAAAATTGACGACGCTATGAAGGATGGAAGTTGGATTGAAGCTAAGCAAGAGGAGCTACTTCAATTCAAAAGGTAGAAAGTTTGGAACCTTTGTCCTCTTCCTCATGGGAAGACTACTATTGGAACCAAATGGGTGTTTAGGAACAAGAAGGATGATAGAGGCATTGTCATAAAAAATAAAGCTAGACTAATTGTTCAAGCATACACACAAGAAGAAGGGATTGACTACACTGATGTCTTTGCTCCTGTAGCAAGACAGGAAGTTGTTAGGATATTCTTGGCATTTGCTGCATCCAAGAACTTCAAGGTCTATCAACTTGATGTCAAGTGTGCTTTTCTTTATGGAGTGATTGATGAAGAGGTGTATGTCAAACAACCACTTGGTTTTGTAGATCATGATCATCCCGATTATGTGTGCAAGCTTGACAAAGCTCTTTATGGGTTACATCAAGCACCCAGAAAGTGGTACGAGACTCTATGTAAGTATTGCTGCAAACATGGATACAAAAGATGTACTATAGATGGAACTCTCTTCATCAAAGGACAGGGAAATGATTTATGCTAGTTCAAGTATATGTAGATAACATCATCTTTGGTTCAACTAATCCAAAGCTCTGCAAGGAATTTGAGAAGCTGATAAAGGACAAATTTGAAATGAGTCCCATGGGGGAACTCAATTTCTTTCTAGGAATTCAAGTGAAGCAAGTTGAAGATGGTATCTTCATTAGTCGGTTGAATTATGTTCAAGACATGCATAAGAGATTCAACATGACGGTTGAAGATGGTATCTTCATTAGTTAGTTGAAGTATGTTCAAGACATGCTTAAGAGATTCAACATGACTCACTGTAAGATTTCTAAGACACCCATAGCAAGAAATCACTTTCTTAGACCTGATCTTGAGGGGGAGTGTGTGGATGAACACCTTTACAGGGCTATGATTGGGTCTCTTATGTATCTTATAGCTAGCAGGCCTGATATCTATTTTCTACATGTATTTGTGCAGGATATCAAGCTAACCCAAAGATGTCTCATCTTATCACTGTCAAAAAGATTCTAAGATACCTCAAAGGTGCTTCAACACTTAGTCTATGGTATCCTAAGAATTCTGAATTTAATCTGTATGCTTATACTCATATTTATAATGGTGATTGCAACATGACTGCAAAGTCCACATCTGGGGGAAGTTAGTTTCTTGGTGAAGGGTTGTCTCATGGCAATGTAAGAAACAATCCTATGTCTCTGCATCAACTGGTGAAGCTGAATACATTGCTTCTGCAAGCTGCTATGCTTAAGTGCTATCGATTCAAAATTAGATGTTTGACTATGGATTAAACTTTAAGGAGACTCCCATTCACATAGACAACAATAGTGAGATCTCTATCATAAAGAATCCTGTGCAGCACTCAAGGACCAAACACATCAACATCAGGTATCATTTAATTAGAGATAATTTTGAAAAGGGATTAATTAAACTATACAAACTCCACACAAATGAACAATATGCTAATCTGTTTACAAAGGCTTTTGATGAACAGAGATTTAAATATTTTATATTAGCTATTAGGATGATAAAATTTGAGTAGGTTTTTCTTAACACTAACTCTTATTATTTCTTAATATCTGTGTGTCCTAAGTTGTCTACTTCATCACTTTCATAAGCTTTTGTTTTCTTTGGATGAAAAATCATTTGAAGACTTTCCTTAGAATTTTGAAAAATTTAATCCTTTGAAAGATATGCTTTTATATTCGGAAGAAAATAATGCCTTCAAACCAAATAATTGTCTAAGTAATTTTACCTTCGGAAGAAATTTCTGAAATATCTTCCGATGCTTAATACTTGTCTTAGACACTTATATGTTTTCAAGGACTATTTTCTTCTCATACAAATTAACTCTCAAAAGCTTTGTTCATCTGAACAAATCATTCAAGTCTTAGTTTTTCTTCCGAAGCAAAATTTTCACAACTCTTAGGAAAATCTTCCGAAGTCATTTTAGCTTTGCAAGCTTTTTCATTAAAACATCCGAAGATAATTTACCTTCGGAAGCTATTTGATATACAAGAAAACTAGTTTTTGAGCAAAAGCAAACTACTTTTCCAGAGGTGGGACCGACATCCGGATTTCAAAGTTTATCCTCTTTCATTAACTTTGTCTTAAATCCTTTTCACATATAAACCCAACGATTCCCCTTCTTTCTATCATCTTCTTCTTTCCTCCAAACATAAAACCCACATTTCTATCTGAAATTACTTCCGTTCATCTTTGTTCATCCTTAAGCTTTCTTAAATGGCCAACCTTAACTGCAGAAATGATCCAAACTTCTCCATGCAATTACACAGGAAACATAACCAGGTGGCTCTGTTACACTTTGAGAAATATCCACATATTTTAGAGGTTTGCCATTTCTTGACTCTATCCAACTACTTCACCTCCCTAACCATTGATCCTACACTTTATGAGGATCCTCTGCTTGCATTCTGGAAGACCTTCCAAGAGGTCATTATGGATGGGGAGAAGGCACTGTCTGCCACAGTGTAGGAGAGAACAGTCTTCATCATTCCGGCTATTATCAACACTCATTTTCAGCTGGATGATGAAGAAGTGATGTGTTCTTCCCCAAAGATTTTGTTAAATGCTCCTTTGAGCAGATGGGCTATGAGGGAGATTTCACTATAAAGACCTTCAGGAAAAGGAAGGTTTCATCCTAATGGGAATTCCTGCTCCATGTGGTTATCCACAGCTTGTTAAACAAGCATGGTGGATGGGACTAGATTTTTGAATATCTCTCCTTCATTGTTCATGGCATGGTTCAAGGGGTCAAATTCAGATACTCTCAGTTTGTTTATACAAATTTACTTGAAAACTTGGACTCCTTAGAATACTACATGTGCCCTAGATATGTTCAACACATTCTTAATTATGAATTTGGCTCATAGTTAAGGGGAACACATAATATTCTTAAACTGGGACAGATGAAGCCCGACATCATTAAAATCTTGAGAAGGCCTACCGTTGGATTCTCTAGGGTAGAAACAGCCCTTGTCCCAAAAATGTTAGAGCTCATTGCTCAAGGTGACAACCTAGCAGCACCAGCTAGTGTTAAACCCACACCTTCTACATCTCAACCCCCTCAACAGCCATAAATCACCTCACCTACTGAAGAAAACACAAATGAACCCCTACACAGACTATTCAGTCTGTGTAGGTCCTAACATACTCCCCCACACTAGAAGAAGTGGACACTAAAGCTCCTACTTCTCCTGAAGACCAGACCACTCCTATTACTTTGTTGATCAATGTTAAGGTTCCTCATGCTCAGCCTGATGAGCTCATAAGCCCAAATGCCTTAAGCCTTCACTCTGAGTCTCAACACTCAAGTAAAAAACCTTTAGGGGATAGTTACCACCCCCAGCCTTTGGATTTAAACCAACCAATTCCCAACCTTGACTTCTATACTAATGAAGATTTAGGTTTCAGTGAGTATCATGAGTCTCTCTTTTCTTCCCGTACTCAAAGAGAGATGCGTGCTCCTGTGCCCAAGAGTGGGTCATGCGCCTAAACGGTGGCCAATGCGCCTAGCATGTTGGCCATGCACCCAGAGGTGGTCCATGTGCCTAAACAGTGGCCCATGTGCCTAAGTTTTGGCCAAGCGCCTAAATAGTGCCATGCGCTTAAATAGTGCCATGCGTCCAAAGTGATTGAAACGGCTAAGTGTTGATGCACACGCATAGTGGTAAAGCACTTGAACAGGGCAGAAGCGCCCAAATAGTGCCCATGCGCCCAGACAGTTTTACACTTAGAATTTTTATGCTCATGTGCGTGGTAGGTCCCATGCGCCCAAATTTGGACATAAGGTTTCTAAGTGGTTTTTAAAGGGTAAAATGGGGAGATAGGTCTGGTTATGATGCGATGGCTTATGTTTGATGTGTGTTACGTATGTATGATGTTGCCTGTATGGTGATGGTCTATGTTTATGATTATGTATGTTCCTTATCATGTATGTATGTCTTCCCTTGGCTTTGCGTTGAACATTAATAAATGTAATGAAAGTATTATGTAATGTAAAGTGCAAGATAATGAAAAGAGGAACGTAATGAATGAATGCATGCATGAATAAATGAATAAAAGATAAAGTATAGAAAGACTTGCAAGCACATGTATGAGGTGAGCGACTCTGTGTTGCAACAGACTCGAAAGGGTCCTTGTCGCGTACTTCGGTACTGTGTCAGTCTTCGGACTTGAGTCGGGGGTTTGTGAGCAGGCCCCGGCACAGTATCAGTCTTCGGACAAGAGTCAGGGGTATTGCATGAGACATGATACAGATCACGTACTCCGGTACTGTGTCAGTCTTTGGACATGAGTCAGGGGTTTGTGAGCAGGCCCCAACACAGTATCAGTCTTCAGACATGAGTCGGGAGTATTGCATATGACGAAGTGACGGATGATGAGATCCGTGTCGCGTATCCGGTACTGTGTCAGTCTTCGGACATGAGTCGGGGGTTTGTTTATCAGGCCCCGACACAGTATCAGTCTTCGGACATGAGTCGGGGATATTGCATGAGACGAGATAATTTAGGTGAGTGACTTTTTGTTGCAACAGACTCGGATAGAGTTCAATCCCTGTGATTGACTCATATGGGATTTTTGTCGCGTATCCCGATGTTGTGTCAGTCTCTGGACCTGAGTCGGGGGTTTGTGAGCAGGCCCCGACATAGCATCAGCTTTTGAGCATGAGTCGGGGATATTGCACAAGACAAGATTCAAGTAATAAAGAGTAATGAGTAAAGAGATGAATGAATATAAATGAATTATCGTAATAAAGTACTAAACAGGATCCTTGTCATTCGACCTCAGTAATCGTGGCTGAGTGCCACGAAGATGGTAAGTCTAACCGGATCTAGAAAGAGAAGTGAACGATAATGCAATACATTGAATGAACAAAGTTAATGAATGGAATGACAAAGATAATAATGATATTATCCGTATGTACGTATGATGCATGATCACGAACGATGTAAAGTATAGTATGTTTTGAAATAAGGTAAAGAACGGTTTTAACAAAGAAAAGTATGTTTTATTATAAAACTAGAACTCACTCAGCGTCGCTGACTTTTTTATGCATGATAGTTGGCAGGTACATGTTGATGCTGAGGAGTTGCAGGCATGGATGCATAAGCTACTAGGAGCATTTTGAGGCTGGCATCCCTATTTTGACATGTCTTTGTATTTTTGGATGAAAACAAATATTGTAAATGAATGAAATGGCATGTTTTTAGTTATTAATGAAAGTTTTAAATTCCGCTGCAAAATAAATGTACGTTTTATGATGTTTTAAGTGCAATGAATGACCAACTGTGAGGTGCCCGGGAATGGGGCCTTACAAGTTGGTATCAAAGCCAAAGTTAAGTGAATTGGGTAAATATTTTGAAAAACCTAATCTTAAACTAAGAATGTGACTAAAAGGAAAAGGGATGCCAGTCCTAGTAGCTATGTGCCTGCAGGTAAAGGTTTTATGTAAACGTTTAAAGTAAGTTAATGTTAACCAGCATTACATGCGCATGTTATGTGGCTTGTGTGCTTTTGTGTA
Organism: Flaveria trinervia; assembly: GCA_025506515.1. Taxonomy (NCBI): domain Eukaryota; kingdom Viridiplantae; phylum Streptophyta; class Magnoliopsida; order Asterales; family Asteraceae; genus Flaveria; species Flaveria trinervia. The sequence goes on along the minus strand of CM046448.1, from coordinate 51,874,713 downwards.
GATTTAGATACTGATGTAGTCAGGATAGGAAATGCTTGGGGTATGAAGAGTAAAGTAAGTGGCTAATCACAACTGGTCACTGTAATTAGGGACTTACTATACTTGACATAAACTTAGTTATTACCTTGAATGATCGTGTTAGTGTTTGAATCTTATAGTGTGATAGAGGATGGTTGGCGGTAGATCTTTGAAAGCTTCACAAGGTGGAGGTGGTGGTGGACGTGGTGCTGACCACGGGTCACAAGAGGAAGGTCCATGAAGGGTAGTCCATGAAGAACCCGAGACCCCTCATTAGGAGGGTGGTGATGAGAATGCTAATTAGAAGGCCACGATGAGAGAGGCAGTCATGGAGGAAGTGCATCAGGTCATGCAGACGATCTTACCGTCTGTGGTGACCAAAGTTATAAAGGCTGTTAGAGACGAGGAGAGACAGGAAAGGGGTAGACCTTCAGGCGAAAGGAGACGACCCGAGACTGAAACGGTTTTCTTCGATGACGAAGAGGAAGAAGGGAAGAGCCTGGGCCGGAGGTGGCACGAGGCTGTAACTATGGGGCGTTTCAACAATGCAAGCCCCCAACTTTTGATGGAAATGGCACTGCTGCTACTGCTCACCGATGGGTGAGAGAGATGGAAGCGGTATTGAGTATCAGCGAGTGCCGGGAGGATCAGAAAGTAAAGTTTGCTGCCTATTCTTTTGTGGATTCGGCTTTGTGCTAGTGGGACAATATAGTCCAAGCTGAGGGTAGCAGAGCTATTGGAAGGATGAGATGGCCGGAGTTGATGAGGCTGGTGATTAAGAAGTTCTGTCCTTACCGAGAGATGGACAAGGTTGAGAGGGAGTTCCTGTAGCTGGAGGCAAGAACGATGAAACATCAACAGTACACCATGAAGTTCAACGAGATGGCATGTCTGGTGCTGGATCAGGTGACACCACTTTCACGAATGATCAAGAGGTATATTCAGGGCTTGCCGGCGGACATTCGTAGGCACATGATCGCCGCCCGACCGAGCACGTTTAGGTCGGCAGTTGACCTCGCGGGGAGATTGTACGACGAGCAAGGGGCGATGGCAATGACAGACGAAGCGGAGGAGCGAGCCTATGTTAAGAAGGGGAAAGGAAGGCGAGACAATGATGGTGGATTTGTGTATGGAGGTACGGCGTTGAGGGACGATGATCGGAAGAGAATAGAAAGAAAATGAGAGATATGCAACAAGTGTGGCAGAGGCCATGAGGGGGAGTGCAGGAGGGGACTGAATGTTTGTTTCCAGTGTGGAAAGGAGGGCCATAGAGTGAGGGACTGTCAAATGGCTAAATGGTACGACTATGGCAAGACAGGACATATGAGCAGAGACTGCAAGAAGTCGAGGGTAAGAAGCTCCGGTACGAGGAAGGAGAACAGAGGGTGAAGGCTAGAGCCTTAGCTATGACCGGGAGGAGGCTAGGTCAGACTCCAAGGTAACGTCAGGTACGTTCTTGCAAGTTTAGATTTATGCATCTGTGCTTTAATTGTGACGCTAGTAGTAGTTTTGTTGCCACTATAATCTGTGATGTTGCACGTTAGGGGTAGGAAGATCGATGAGCCCTTCGATGTAAGAATTGCTATTGGTGAGTCTACTAGGTTACCTAATGCCCTAGAGGATTGCGTGATAGAATTGAGACAGAGCGCTTGTTCCTGCTAGGCTGTTCAAGATAGACATAGGTAGGTAGACATGCATCTCTGGTTGAGTTGATCAGTAATCTACGACTTAAACCCCAAGTGTTGCAAGAAGATGGATTGATCAACCGTGCACAACCAGAGTTAGGTGATGACCTATGAAAATGAAGTATGAGGAAGGCTTCGACCAGGAAAGCGGATTGCTTGGTTTGGAATCGAGTAAAGCTAATACTAAAGTGTAGAGGGTCATTCCTAGTTGTTGCTTAGGTAGGAGAAGTGACACATCGACTGGAGCTACCCGATGAGTTAGGAGGAATTCATCTAATGTTCCATGCATCTTGTCTAAGAAAGAGCTCAACCAATGAAGATATGATCATGCTACCAGAGAACACTGAGATGGACAAAGCATTCAACCACGAGAAGCAACTAGTGGCCATTACTAATAAGAAGAAGGGAATAGGCTAAGGAGGATAATGGTTTCACTTGTGCGGGTGCAGTGCAGCCTAAAGAGATCTAACTTTAAGTGCAAGGTCGAAGAAGAGGTGAGACAGTGTTATTCGTAGCTGTTCGAGAAACGACATGTTTCAGGGACGAAACCTCTTTAAGGGGGTAGACTTGTAACACCTCGAATTTCTATTAAAACGAAAGGAAAAGAAAAGTAAATAGAAAGAATAGAAATTGTGCACAAGTGGAGGGGGATAAAGTGTACAAAGTATAAAACCTTAATATTTTAAGGATTGAGGGGCATGGTCGCCCATATCAAAGCAGAAAGCTGTTTTTGCTCTCGAAGGAAGAAAGAAGAGAGAGAAAGCCCCGGTTCTAGAGAGAGAAAGTGGAAGAAGTAGCTTCAAAGGTAAGTCTTCTCTTATTTGAGCTCGATTTCAGCTGGGTTTCGAGTTCTTGACCGAAGTTCTGGATGTTTAGTGTTTGTTTTCGGGATTCAAGTGCTGAATCGAAGGTGAGTCTTGAAATTGAAGTGTGTTGCTCAAAGGCTGCTCAAGGTGAGTTTCTAGAACCCCTCTTTTACTAATTTTCAATTGATTTGGAGCTATTATACATACTAAGTAAACATTTTGAAAGAAACCGTGGGTTTACAGCTTTATGTTCGAAATGATGTATGTATGTATGTATGTATGTTATAGTGTTGATTATGTGTTAGTGATGATGATTAGCTTGCTTAGATGGCCTTAGTATGTTAGATCTGTGTTTGGGTATGATTGGAATGATAATTGGGTGATGTTGATAACATAGGAAATATTTCAGAATGTTTTGATTAACATGAACAGTGGCCCATGCGCCCAGCATGAGTGGTGAGACGCCTAAGTGTTGGGCATGCACCCAAGAGTGGGTCATGTGCCTAAACAGTGGCCCATGCGCCCGACATGTTGGCCATGCGTCTAAGTGTTGGCCATGTGCCCAGAGGTGGTCCATGCGCCTAAACAGTGGCCCATGGGCCTAAGTTTTGGCCATGCGCCCAAGTGTTGGCCATGCGCCTAAATAGTGCCATGGGCCTAAATAATGCCATGCGTCCAAATTGATTGAAACGGCTAAGTGTTGATGCGCCTACATAGTGGTAAAGCACCTGAACAGGGCAGAAGCGCTCAAATAGTGCCCATGCGCCCAGACAGTTTTACACTTAGAATTTTATGCTCATGTGCCTGGAAGCTCCCATGCGCCCAAATTTGGACTTAAGGTTTCTAAGTGGTTTTTAAGAGGTAAAATGGGGAGATAGGCTTGGTTATGATGCGATGGCTTATGTTTGATGTGTGTTACGTATGTATGATGTTGCCTATATGGTGATGGTGTATGTTTATGATTATGTATGTTCCTTATTATGTATGTATGTCTTCCCTTGGCTTTGCGTTGAACATTAATAAATGTAATGAAAGTATTACGTAACGTAAAGTGGAAGATAATGAAAAGAGGAACGTAATGAATGAATGCATGCATGAATAAATGAATAAAAGATAAAGTATAGAAAGGCTTGCAAGCACATGTATGAGGTGAGCGACTCTGTGTCGCAACAGACCCGAAAGAGGTCCTTGTCGCGTACTCTGGTACTGCGTCAGTCTTCGGACATGAGTCGGCGGTTTGTGAGCAGGCCTCGGCACAGTATCAGTTTTCGGACAAGATTCGGGGTATTGCATGAGACAGGATACATATCGCGTACTCCGGTACTATGTCAGTCGTCGGACATGAGTCGGGGGTTTGTTAGCAGGCCCCAGCACAGTATCAGTCTTCGACATGAGTCAGGAGTATTGGATATGACGAAAGTGACGGATGATGAGATCCGTGTTGCGTATCCCGGTACCGTGTCAGTCTTCGGACATGAGTCGGGGTTTGTTTATCAGGGCTCGGCACAGTATCAGTCTTTGGACATGAGTCGAGGATATTGCATGAGACGAGATAATGAGGTGAGCGACTTTGTGTTGCAAAAGACTTGGATAGAGTTCAATCCCTGTGATTGACTCATATGGGATCTTTGTCGCGTATCCCGGTGCTGTGTCAGTCTTCGGACCTGAGTCGGGGGTTTGTGAGCAGGCCCTGGCATAGCATCAGCTTTCGAGCATGAGTCAGGGATATTTCACGAGACAAGATTCAATTAATAAAGAGTAACGAGTAAAGAGATGAATGAACGTAAATGAATTATCATAATAAAGTACTAAACAGGATCCTTGTCATTCGACCTCAGTAATCGTGGCTGAGTGCCACAAAGAGGGTAAAGTCTGACCGGATCTAGAAAGAGAAGTGAACGATAATGCAATACCTTGAATGAACAAAGTTAATGAACGCAATGAAAAAGATAATAATGATATTATCTGTATTTGATCATCTTAGTCCTTTCATCTTCTTTATCTACCTGAGGTTCTTGTTGAACCACATCCTCATATGCAGGGCTTTCTTAAACTGGGGAGAGAGTAGGCACATGCTTGTATAATCTTTTCTTTCTTCTATCTTCTTTGATTTGTACTAGGAGCTCTGCATCTTCTACCTCTTTTTTCTCCCTTGACCTTTCTAGGTCAACCAGTTCATTAGGTTCCTCCAAGGGGAGAGAGATGACATTATCTATGTCATAGTCCCTTGTCTGCCGGTAGTTTATCTTGACTGCCCTTAACTCATTATTTTGAGTATTTGGTCTGGGGGCAGCCCTAATTGCAGTCTCCATAAGTCTTGCAGACCCAGAAGAGAAACTTTCTTCTCACAGCTTCCTTTTCCTCTCTCTCTCTTCTTCTCCTCCTCAATCTCGTCAGAAGTGATTTTTCTTTTCCCTTTGTCACTCACAGACCTTTGTGACTCAGGGTGGAGAGAGCTTTGGCCTTCATTGCTTGATGTAGCTTCCAAGCTCTGGCCAGAGAGAGGTTGAGAAGCACCTTCACCAGCCGGTGTCTCAAAAAGGGAATTGATCTCTGCAGCAGTTGTTGGTGATAAGACACGGCTCTCAGGTTCTGTCACTGGGCCTTCAGTCAAGGTTTCCCCTATGAAGCTAATCTTATGGTCTGCCTCAACATCTAGTTGATCGATGACATTGCCTGATTGCCATAATCTTCTTCTAAGGCTGAACTCTGCAGTGATCCTGTCTTGGATTCTTTTGGCCAACTTGTTAGCTTGTCTTGATAGGCTTGGATTGACAAGTGGCTTGTTGACTAAATCCAGACCTTCATAGAAGTTCAAGGTCTGAAAGTTGAAGATCTCCTGCTGCCCTTGAACTCTAATGATTATTAGGGCTTTCCTGTTGCTTTCATACCTCCAACCAATGATGTCATTGGAAGATGGTGGAGATGACATAGCCCTTGGTATCCCATCCTCAAACAGACTCTGTATGAAGGAGTTTATGTAGTCCGCATTAATGTGAATTTGAGGAGGTTGCTGAGAATGCACAATTGCAAGTGAGGATGGTGAGTCCTCAGTGTCCATTCTCTTTGAAGAACTCCCAGGTTCTATAACTGTAATGACTTTCTCCCCCTTTTTGGTAGCATCACCCACTTGCATAGGTAAGCCATGAGTTAGGTTAATCACATCCACAAGTTCTTGGTTCCTCGATGAGCTCTTCTTAAAGGTCTCCCAGCTAGTTTTTCCTTAAGATATGAAATCTCAAGTTGCTGTCATTGACCCTTGACAGGATCAGTGATCTCAAGTTTGATGGATTAGAGTGTAACCCAGCGGAATAAGAACAAGAATTAGACAAATTATAGCAAGAATTTGATATTCGTATGCATTAAGAACAAATACGGTTGTAAAGAGAGAATAGATTTCTGTGAAAAGGAATGTTTCAATAATATCAAATGTTTCTGCTCAATCATTCACCGATTACAATTAGGTTGACACTCCTTATATAGAGTGCAATCACCGTTGATATCACGGGATAGTGACATCTGGCAGATTTATTACAAAAATAACTAAAACTTAACAAACTACTGAAATGTTCACAACTACTGAGAACATATCAGAGTGCTAAGTATAAAACATAAAACTACTGATACGAAACTACTGAAACTACAACGACTGAAGAACAAGCCCTTCAGTCGTTTTACAAACTACTGAAAGAAAAACATCAAACTACTGAAAGAGAACCGTCACAACTACTGAAGAAGACCTCTTCAGCTGTTGTGACAACGTCTGATACTTGGTCTTCAGTACTTGTGTCTTTAGACTTTGTCTTCAGCACTTGTGTCTTCAGACTTTGTCTTCAGCACTTGTGTCTTCAGACTTTGTCTTCAGCACTTGTGTTCAGACTTTGTCTTCAGCACTTGTCTTCAGACTTTGTCTTCAGCTGTTGTGGACTTCAGTAGTTGTTGTGACGTCTGTGGGACTTAAGGTTTTTCTGATCCGGCTCATTGTTTTTTGGTCCAACAAACTCCCCCTGAACCAATGCAGCCCAAACCTTAACTTTATTGAGGTCCCACTTATTGTTGGCAATAAGATTGGTCTTTTTCCTTCTTGATCAGCTAAGAAGATGACCCAATTAAGCACTGGCCTGGGAATAGATTTCTGAAATTTGGTTGGCATAGTATGGATAGGAGCCCTGACTTTGGCGAACTGGACATACGGCTGTGGTCCTATCCATGAAACCTACTTCCCATGTATAAGCCTGTAGGATTCTCTGGGTATGCTCTGAGAAAAATATAATTGTTCTTCCATGGTAAGATTTTCAGCTCCACCATCAAACAGTCCTTCACGCCCATACAGCTCTGAAAGTACTTAGCCTGTTTGCCATTTTTGAGCTCAACTGTTGTGATCTGTCTGTATGCAAACTCATCTGGGTGAGTCCCTTCAAGTAACAGACTGAGCTCATTTTGTTTGAAGTTCTCAAGCCTCTTGTAGACTAACCCCTTTTTAATTACTCTGTTCTCTAACATCTTTTGGGGTGCCTGTTTAGTTTCATAGGCCTTCTTGAAATCTTCTACAATTTCCAGGGTGATACTACAAGGACCAATGTGATCTCTTCATCTACGATCCTTTTTACTTGGCCCTTGTATCTCGAAGGAATGTCTTTCTTCACAATTCTGTGAGCCACCCTAGGATCAGGCCATATTCTCACCTTTTCCTTTTGATATTGAAATGTGTTAGCAAGGGTGTACAATCTTAGAGCCTCTTTCTTCATACTGATATTGATGAAGAAGCAGCATAAGTTTTGTCTATGCTTTTCAGCATCTCATCATCATGAAGTTTGTTGCTGTTCTTCTTCTATCTTTACTCTCACAGCTTCCATCTGTGAGGTGGGAGTGATGGGCATAGGTTTGGCTTTAGGCAAAGTTAGGACTGCGGAAAGAGGCAGCCTTTCTTCTTCCTCATCATCCTCTTCTTCTTCTTCTTCTAGCCTCAACACCTTCTCTTCTTCTTCTTGGGTGCATCATCGGCTGTTGGTTTTGAGGGTAAAGGAATTGGTTTAGTGGGTTGTGGTAGTGGTGATTTTGAAGTGGGAGGTTTTGCAGGTTGTTCTAGCATTCTTGTAGTGAGTGAGGCTTTTGAGTGTTTTGTTAGTTCCTTTCTGTTCCCAGCACCTGCCTCATTTAGTGCTTCAATCACCAATCCCTTAGTGTATACTTCAGACAAACAGATCTTGGTGGTTATTGCCAAGATACTGTCCCTGGTCCATGACTTAATCTCGATCAATGATCTCCCAAGGTACTTTGCAATGAATCTGATCATGATCTCTAGTCTTTCTCTTTCTAATGCATCATAACTTGCCCATCTTGAGTTAATTTCTTTAACTTCAAGTCTCCTAATCTCTGAGTCAAGCTGTGCAGTATCGAACCCCTGTCTATACAGTTGATCAATAATGGAGTCCATTGATTTACTGTGTGTAGCATCCGCCATTTTGATCATCTCATCGAGTTCGAGTTCTTTTTCTTTTGCTTCAACCTTCCTCTTCTTATATGTGACATGAAAGTCTTTGTGAATTTCACCAACTTGATCAATGTCAGCTCCCTTCACAAACTCCTCTTCCTTCTCAGTCTCCTTTTCTTTCTTCCCCTCTATGCTCTTCCTCTTTGCTTTCACTGACTGACTCTCCCCTTTTGGTTGCATTGGTTGCAAGGGTTTGAGTAGCAGAAAGCCTTGTGCTCATAATCTCCTCCACCAGGGGTTGTATGATTGAGGGAAGCCTCTCATCCATGGTTTTGATCACAATGTCTGTGATCATTGGGGTGATGAGAGGTAGGGATTGCTGAAAGATAGCAGCTGTTTGCTCAGAGGGGTTCTGTCCCTGAGAAGCAGTGCCAGAAATAGAAGCTGGTGGCTCGGAAGTTATGAGTGGCTGAGTGTGTGGGAGACCTTCAGGTGAAGGTGCCATCTGTGGGTTTATGTTGGTGGCAGATGGACTTGTTTTTTGAGAGAATTGGTCAAGTAGTCTTTGTAGTCTACTAACTTCTTCCTCAAGAATTGTGTTTTGGGCTAGAACATCATAAAAGAAGCCCAGGTCATCATCAGCAGATGCTGAATCACCTGACCTCCGCTTGTAGCAGGATGTACATGCACTGGGTGTAGACTAGTTTTAGCATGTGCCCCTTTTTCTTGGAACTGGGGACTTCCAGCCTCAGGACGATGTCCTTCATCAGCTGTTGCCTCTGGTGAGGTCTTAGCAATGTTACCAGCCTCAGTCTGATCATGTGCTGGTTCAGAAGAGGTGGAAGCCTCACCAGATGTTCTGGTCTCCATATCCACACCAGGAGATAGAACAGTTAATCCCTTGTGCTGTGGGCTATCAGAAGCATGTTGATCCTCTTCCTCAATTGCTGTGGTTTTCCCCTTTGTTGGTGTTTTTTGGGGAGGAGGAGAGGCATGCGGCTGAGTCAGCACGTTTGCAATAATAAGAGTAGGACTTTGTGGGGCGGTTGCAGTGGGAGATGGGGTAAAAGCAGTATGCACCTGGGGAGAATGGTGCTCTTCAATGGCAATCTCCTCAATGAGGAAGATCCCAGATTAGTGGGTACCCCTTCTTTGGTTGTTGCAGGCTCCTTTGAGAGGAATCCTGAGCGGCTGTGGCTGGTGAAGTCCTTGTATCCACTAGGGGGTTATAACCAGTGGATATAGGATGCGTTTGTGTTGCAGGGGCATCCTCAGGGGACTCATTTCCCTGAGTAGCCTTTTTTTTCTTCTTTTTAGTGGGTTTGGTGGGGACTTTGGATTTGGAGGTGGTGGCTGTGGGTTCCAACTGCGTGGGTTTGCGCAGCTTGGCAGCCATTTTTAGTGATTGGTCAGAGTTGTGTCGGGAGTATACTTCAGGCAATACAGCCGTAGCAGGGACACCCAGGCCAACAAGTCCCTCAGCTTGAAGCTGGTTTTCAATTATGGCCATTATGAACCGAGGATATAATATCCAACGGTTAGCAAGTTGTTTTTGGGCCATATCCTTGAGCTCTAAAAATAGTATTTCAGAAAAATTTAAAGGTTGTTGCTCAAGGATGGAGTACATTACCTGTTGTCACCTTGTGGACATTTGATCCCATGATGAAGTCTTGGGGGCAAGGCAGACATTTACAAGGTGAAAGATGAGACGTTCGGCATCCTGGAAATGTTTCTTCAATATGGTAGATGCACTCAGGTTACCCTGGTATCCATGCTGGGCAAATGATTGATCGATTGTGCCCTTTGGATAACCAGTTGGGAAAGTGGCATCATCTAGATTGAGGGTTGGCGAAGAATTTCTAGAGTAATGACCACTTTTTGACGATGGACAAACGATTGAAGAGACTCTGTGTCATTCTCCTCAGAGACAAGAGTGACGTTTGTCCAGAATTGGTTAAGAGATTCGGCATATATGGTGGGATTTAACAGAAAAGCCGTTTTGTAAGGTGACTGAACCATTAAATCAATGGCGTTGTGAAACTTGGTCCAGTATGGCATTTTGTGAGATGTCCGACATAGTTGTGTCGAGGTTTTAGTTGCATGGTCGCCATTGATGAAGAGAGGTTACAGAGTTTTTGAACGTTAGGTTTGAGAAGAGAAGAAAGTAAAAACTCTGAAGGTGGGATAAGGTATTTAAAGGGTAGGGTTAGAAAACGACTGAAGGTTTTGGTGTTAGTCATCAGTTGTTGAAACTACTAATGACGTGGTATTAACTTTCAGAGGTTTGGAATGACTGACCGTATTGGTGTGATCAGCAGTTGTTATAAAACAACTGAAGACTTGGTTTTAACCGTCTGACGTTGAAACAGCTGAAGTCTCTGATTTAGTCATCAATAGTTATAAAACTACTGAAGATTTAGTCATCAGTAGTTATAAAACTACTGAAGACAGTTTTGACTTCAGGTGATGAAACAACTGAGGACTTGGTATTAGTCATCAGTAGTAGGGAAACTACTGAAGACTTTGGTTTTACCATCAGTTGTTGTAAACAACTGAAGACTTGGTGTTAGTCATCAGTAGTTGTGAAACTACTGAAGACATGGTTTTGCTTCAGTTGTTTAGAAAGAAACAGCAGTTGGGAAACTACTGAAGACAAAAAGGCTCATCAGTAGTTGTTGTCAATTCATTGCTTTTCAGCTGTTTCATACTGTCCTCAACACGTACTCATCAGACGTTTTCATCTGTTTTTAGATGTTTCATAGGACATCAGTACGTATTTGTATTTCTGACAACAGTAGTTGTAGCTACATCAGCTGTTGTAACTACATCAATTGTTTTAACAAATAAGTACTTGAGTACTGAGAAGTTAAGCTCTAGTAGTTTAAAGAAAACTTCCGGAGAGAAAATAACATCAGTACTCATATATATGACAATAATAAACTAATGATCATCAGTACTTGTGAGCTGAGATCACCAGTAGTTGTCACTTATTCTAGCTGCAGCATACCAAGCCTTAACACTAGGTTTTGGAAAGTTGTGCTATCCAAGGGCTTAGTGAAAATGTATGCAAGCTCATCAGCACTAGGAACAAATTTGGGATCAATCAGACCTTTTTCAAAACAATCTTTAATAAAATGGTGTCTGATTTCAATATGTTTAGTCCTAGAGTGCTGGACAGGATTCTTGACAATACAAAGAGCTGAAGAGCTGTCCATTAACAATGGGGTCTTAGTCTCTGTTATGCCATAATCCAATAATTGGTTTTGAAGCCAGAGTACCTGAGATGTACAGCTTGCAGCAGCAATATACTCTGCTTCAGCAGTTGATGTAGCAACTGAGGTATGCTTCTTACTCTGCCAAGAAATCAAGCAGTTGCCTAAGAATTGGCATCCTCCAGAAGTGGACTTTCTTGTCAACTTACACCCTGCATAGTCACTGTCAGAAAAAGCAACTAATTTACCAGAATGTCTAGTAGAATACCATAAACCTAGAGATGGAGTGCCTTGCAAATATCTAAAGATCCTCTTGACTGCAATCAAATGAGACTCCTTAGGTGCAGCCTGAAATCTAGCACAAACACATGTAGCAAACATAATATCTGGTCTAGAAGCTGTTAAGTACATCAAGGACCCAATCATACATCTGTAAAGTGTTTCATCAACCACTTTACCTTTCTGATCTGTATCCAGTTGTGTGGTGTTGCACATGGGAGTAGAACAGGGCTTACACTTTTGTAAATCAAACTTTTCCAAAAGATCTTTTGTGTATTTGGACTGATGAATGAAAATTCCATCAGCCTTTTGTTTGATTTGCAAACCCAGAAAGAACTGTAATTCTCCCATGGCACTCATTTCAAACTTCTGTTTCATCAACTTTGTAAAGGCATCACACAACTGTGGATCAGAGGATGCAAAAATAATATCATCTACATAAATTTGAACAAGTAGATTATGCTGCCCAGCTTTCTTAATGAATAAAGTCTTATCTATGGAGCCTCTAGTAAATTATTTTCCAGAAGAAAGTTTGATAATGTCTCATACCAGGCTCTAGGAGTTTGTTTCAACCCATAGAGAGCCTTATCAAGCTTATACACCCAATTAGGATGTTTATTGTCCTCAAAACCTGGTGGTTGACATACATAAACCTCTTCTTTAATTTTCCCATACAAAAATGCACTTTTGACATCCATTTGAAAAACTTTAAGGTTGTGATAAGCAGCATAAGCTAAAAACAATCGAATTGCTTCCAGTCTGGCTACAGGGGCAAAGGTTTCATTATAATCAATACCTTCCTCTTGTGAAAACCCCTGTACAACCAGTCTGGCCTTGTTCTTAACAATAAGCCCATTTTCATCTGTTTTATTCCTAAACACCCATTTAGTGCCTATTGCACACTTACCTGGAGGTAGAGGAACCAGTTCCCACACTTGCTGTTTCTTGAACTGAAGAAGCTCAAGCTGCATGGCTTCAACCCATCCATTGTCCCTTAAAGCAATGTGATAGTTCTTTGGCTCTTGCTGACTAATAAAGAGAGCATAGAAGCAGAAATTTGACAATTGACTTCTTGTTGAAATGCCAGCATTGATATCACCAATGATTTGAGACATAGGGTGATTCTTCAGATCTTGGTACACAATAAGATCTGTGCAAGTGTTTGTAGCAGGCTCAGCAGCAACAGATGGTGATGGTGAATCATTTCCTTGAAACCAATTAGTAGATGGTAATTCAAAGGAAGTTGAAGTTGTAGAAATCTCATCAGCATTTGTTGTGGATTGTGCTACTGAAGCTACAGGAACATCAGGTCTAGCTGAATCAGGCAGTTGATCACTAAACTTGAAAAGGTGATTACTGATATCATCATCATCATCAGTAACACCAGATGGATGACTTGATACAGAAGATGATGGATTCATATGATCTGCAACAACAGGTGGTTGATAAGGAACATATTGTAGAATGTCTAGATCAAACAACTCCACAGGGTTTTGTGGAATTGTATCCTTAGGGGATTCATTGAACTTCACATGCAAGGTTTCTTCAACTATCTTTGTTCAACAGTTGAATACTCTATAAGCCTTGCAAGTGGATGAATACCCAACAAAATACCCTGCATCCACCTTAGAATCAAACTTTTGGAGTTGATCCTTTGTGTTGAGAATATAATAGGGACACCCAAATGCTCTAAAGAATGAGATCAAAGGGGCTAAATGATGTAAAACTTCATAAGGAGTTTTCATCAACCTCTGATTTACGAAGGCTCTATTCTGTACATAGTAGGCTGTATTGATAGCTTCAGCCCAAAAGGTCAGTGGCAGACCAAAATAAGCCAACATGGACCTTGCAGCTTCAATGAGGGTCCTGTTCTTTCTCTCCACTACTCCATTTTGTTCTGGAGTCCTTGGGATGCTATACTGCCTCTTGATTCCCTTGACAAGTAAAACTCATCAAGAGTGTGGTTTCTGAATTCAGTACCATTGTCACTCCTCACACACTTAACTGGTAGGAATACTGCTTCTCAACGTGTAACACAAAGTTCATAATGGACTGAGCAGCCTCATCCTTTGAATGCAAGAAGAAGGTCCATACATATCTAGAGTAATCATCCACAATTACCAGACAGTATTTCTTCTTTGCCATACTCATTACCTTCACAGGACCAAAAAGATCCATGTGCAGTAGTTGTGAGCAGGCATTAGACTTGGACTCTTCTATGGTTGGGAATGAAACTTTATGATGTTTCCCTTTTAAGCATGCAGTGCAGATTTCATCATAATTGAACTCCTTTATTGGAAGACCTCTCACTAAACTCTTGTGGATCAGTTGATTCATGTTTTTGAGATTAACATGACCCAGCCTTCTATGCCACAGTTTAGATTCTTGGAGAGAGGCCTTGGAGAACAAGCATGGATGGCCTCTCAACTCAATTTTCTTTGACAGATCCAAGGCATATACTCCTCCTATCCTGTTAGCCTTCAGGAGAGTATTATCATCCAGTACTTTGTCAATCAGGCTCAGAACCTTGGAAGACAGAATCATACAGTTCTGGCTTGTGAAAAGAGCAACATGTCCTTTGTCACACATCTGACTCACACTCAACAGATTGTATTTGAGATTCTCCACATGGTTGACATCATCAAATCTAATATCTCCATTAGACACAAATCCCTTTCCAATGATGTAACCTTTAGCATCATTTCCAAATGAGACAAATCCCTTCTTTCCCTGAGAGTAATCATGAAGAAGAGAGCTGCTCCCAGTCATGTGCATGGATCCTCCACTATCCACATACCAGATGCTTCTTTGGCATGCTGAAGAACCCTGCACAATCATAAGAAACTAGTTAGCTTTGGAGACCCAAACCTTTTTGGTTTTGGGACTGACTTTATCAACAGATTTAACCATAGCTGGTTTCTCATGATTAACAGCTGATGAAGATGGAGATGGTGCTGAAATGGATTTGGGCCTGGAATTCCTCTCCAGTGGTTTGATCACATGGGCTTCAAGTTGGTTAACTCTCCCCAACAGATGCTGAACCATCATAACAAGCTGTGTCTGATTTGAAGCTCGAGCTTTCAGTTCATTTGACACTCCAGAGCTTGTTTTTGATGAGTTCTTGTGACCCACCATTTCCTCCTTCTTAGACTTCACAGACTTAGTCTTATGTTTATCATGAGGAACAATATCAGCTGTCTTCTGATAAACCTTATCCTTCTTAGTGGATTTGGGTAAGGCTTGGCTTTATCAGGTTGAGATGATTGTGGTACAAACTTGGTCTCAAACTCAGTTTTCATTTTATTTATTTCTAGTTTAATAAGCTCATCCCTTGGAGCTTTAAACCCTTTTTGTACCAACATTCATCAGATAGATGATTGAATTTACCACAAATTTCATATGGTTTATTCTTCATCTTGGACTTCTTTAATGCTGAAGTGGAAACTACTGAAGGTGTGATCTTCAGTACTTTCCTCCTATCAGTACTAGGTACTAAAGGATTTGTAACAACTGAAGACTGGTAATTCAACTGTTTTCCATCCGTCCTAATAGACTGTTTGATGGATTCCTGAGCAGTTGTTAGTCCTTGTATTTCAACTGATTTGAAATGCTTTTCAGATGTTGGGTCTCTTTCAGTACTTGGGGTACATTGAGGAACAACATTTGAAGTACTCAGCTTCATATGAGTCTCAGTAGTTAGACCATCAGTCAATTTATTTGTTGAGATCTTACACTGGTTTCATTCTCTGATCTTAGATTATCATTGGAGAATGACTCACACGATAATGTGGTTTGGAGATTGCTTTCACTTTCAGACTTAACTATGGAGTTAGGAGTAAAGTCTGTTGGTGGAGCAGTATGGTTGTAACCAATGCCAAACTTCACATTTGAAGCAGTTTGCTTGCTAAGAAGCATTTCAAATCCCTTGCATGATGAGACCCAGCATTCACACTCAACTTGGGTCACTACAAGTTTTTCTTTGAGACTCCTGTGGTCTTCCAGAATAACCTCTAGCTTGGTCTTTTCATCATTTAATTGGCATTTAAGCTTATAAATCTCATCACTTTTACTGTTAAGAGCAGACTCATACTCAGCTTTTCTTTTGAAAATGGTTTTCTCAAGCTCAAGTTTTTGATTTACTAATGCTACATTTGCCTCTCTAATAGAGACAAAGGCAGCTATGCATGATTCAGAACATAACTTGGCTTTAGCCTCTGAAGATACCTGAGTTACCTGTGAAGATGATGCATTTGAACAGGAACCCTCAGTAGACTCCAGGGCCATGAGAGCAAGATTTCAAAAGGGTGTTCACCACCATGTTTACTAGCACTAGCATAGTATTGCTCAGTGTGACCAGACAAGTTATCAGGTAAGCTACTCCAGTCAACGACTCCAGGTGTGAAGAAGCTGTGATGAGGTTGTGATTGAGATGGAGATGGTTGAGGTTCTGGTAGTGCATGAGATTGTGGTACTATAGGAGCTTGAACTTGATTTGACTATGGCATATAATAGCAGGGATAAGGATATGACATTTGACCTTGAGGAACAAAATATGCAGGAGATTGAGGGTGTGATGAATGACTAGAACCAGTAGAGTGTTGCCCTTTGAATTGTGAATTGTTATTTGGAAAAGTCAAAAAGGGTGCAGAAGTGTTAGATCCAGTTGATCTACACTCTCTTGCAAAGTGTCCAAGCCTGTGGCATTTGTGACACTTCAACTTGCTCTTGTCAAAACCGACTTTGGTTTTGTCAGAGAGTCCAGGAAATTTCTTGCCAGTTCTCTTGTAGAATTTCTGAGATCTGATATTGATCAAGGCCATTTGGCTCAAAATATCCATCTCTTCTAAATCATCATCAGCAATGCCCTTCAAATCATCCATGATAAATCATAATTGTCACTATTATTACAAGAATGACAATCAACACTCACAAAGGCATGATTAGAATTGTTTGAGGTGAAATCAATATGCTCATCATAGTGGCATTCTGATCCTGCATACTCTGACTCTTGACTTACCAAGGCAGTGTTTCCTGGTACAAAATCATCAGTGAGCTTTCCAGATGATGACAGTTTTCGTTTCTGTTCTATCTCTCTCTCAAATGTGAGCAATTTCCCATGGAGTTGGGTGAGAGATAGTTTGTCCAAATTTGCACTGGAGTGTAGGACAATAGTATATGTGTCCCATCTCTCAGGCAGTGATCTGAGAAATATGTTATTCATCTGGCTGTTTGTGTACTCATGTTTGACCATTTTTAATTCAGAGATCAAACAAGAGAACCGCTCAAACTGTTGAGTCAGTGTCTCACCCTTCCTATGAGAGAATGTCTCATATTGTTGGGCAAGGATTTCTCTATTATTTGCCAAGACCTCATCTGTTCCTCCAAATTGTTCTTTCAAGACATTCCAGAGGTCATGGGCAGTTTCATAATGCATTAGCCCAGAATAGATTTCATTGGCAGTGCCATGACGAGAATTCCATGGGCTTTTGCATCAATCTCAAACATTTCTTATCCTCATCTGAGTATTGCTCCCTCCTCTTCGGAACCATTTGATTGGTTTCCGGGTTATTCACCATAGGCTTGTGTGGACCATGTACCACTGATGTCCAACAACCTGAGCTGTTAACAGACAGGTGATGGAGCATTCGTCGTTGCCATATGTTGTACTCATTCCTAACCAGCATCGGAGGCTTGGTTGAGGAACCAGTATTGTGAGGATCATTGGAAGGAGTAGTCATTTTAGGTCCAAATACAATTTAATTCAAGCTTTTGAAAGATTTTACACAGACCACAACAGACTCAATGAAAACCAAGAATAAATCTCAGGATGAATGACCAAAAACACAGAAAATTCAATCTCTATAACCGTTTCTTGCAAAAATGCTAATTCAATCAAACTTGGATCTTGGATACCAGTTTCAATGATCAATTATTAGATCGATCAATGATGAACCTGCTCTGATACCATTTGACAGGATCAGTGATCTCAAGTTTGATGGATTAGAGTGTAACGCAACGGAATAAGAACAAGAATTAGACAAATTATAGCAAGAATTTGATATTCGTATGCATTAAGAACAAATACAGTTGTAAAGAGAGAATAGATTTCTGTGAAAAGGAATGTTTCAATAATATCAAATGTTTCTGCTCAATCATTCACCGATTACAATTAGGTTGACACTCCTTATATAGAGTGCAATCACTGCTGATATCACGGGATAGTGACATCTGGTAGATTTATTGGTGATACATGTATGTCCCTAGATCATGATATGTGATGTAATAGATCTTGTTTGGTATGATTAATGAAATAATATTGATAGTTTGTTAGTTATAATGTTTAATGTTTCATTAATGTGTCGACATTGAATTGGTTAATTAGGTTAGTGATTGCTTGAATGATTACACATAATGTTTATTACATAATACACAATACATTCAAACTTAACATAATAAAGTTCTCATGCGAATGGCTCATGCGAATGAACCATACGCATGAATAACTTCACACGATTGACTCAGTCGCACGACTGAACCAGGAGACTGGATCAGTCGTACGATTGTAACATAAGATTGGCTCAGTCGCATGACTGAACACTCAGTCGTACGAATAAATCAACCGCATGGTTCAATCGCACGACTGAACCAGACTAATGGTTCAGTCGCACGATTGAATAATACCAACCTATAAATACAACTCAATTCGTGAAAAAGAAAAACTCTCGATCAATTATGATTCCAGACGTACCCTAGCTGTCCAAACCTCTCAATTCGTTCTCCAAGTTCATAGAACACATTAGATCAATTCCCAATCGATTTCTAACGTTAGTTTCAATTCTTGATTGATTCTTAGTGTGTTCTCACTGATTGGATCACCAATCAAATAGGATTCCGCACTATTTGATCTGGTTTACACGTTAATCTCTAGGTATTTCGGTCAAATACCAGGTCCTAACAAGTGGTATCAGAGCTTTGGCTCTTGATTACGTGTGATTCAATCAAGATTGATAAAAGGTTGTGTTTTTGCACTAAAAACGCAATCTTTTGTGTCAAAAGTGATCTTGGACGTTCCCTGCTCATCAAAGTTTGTTTCTACGGACTTAGGCAATTCAACCTTGCGAAAGTTCGAATTTTTACGGCTAAAACACGTTTAACCTAGAAATTTTCGCATAACAGCAGCTTCAGTCGCACGAGTGAGCCATTCGCACGACTGGACTCATTCGCATTGCTTAGTCGCACGATTGGACATAGTCGTACCTCCATTCGTACGATTGAACCGTTCGGTCGCACGGTTCATACGCATCAGATTCATTCGCACGACTGAGCTAATCACTTATTTCAGCCGCACGATTGAACCAGTCGTAGAGTTCATACGCACGACTGAGTGTTCATACGCACGCCTAGTCCATTCGCACCCTTCAGTCGGCCGAGTGAAATTTTTATTAGACTTAAAGTTATTTACAATGGAAGATCAAATGTCAGCCTTTAATGCTGGGAAAGACTCTAGGATCCAGAACCGGCTGTTACTTGAGAGTGAGGTGGGTAATCATAATAAACCACCAAAGCTTTTAACGTTAGATGAGTTTCCCCACTGGAAACAATGTTTTGAGATCTACCTCAATGGAGTGGATCCGAATCTATGGGAGGCCATCGAGATTGGATATAGTACACCGGTGGGAGCCGATGGAGTAAAGTTAACCTTAGGAGGGATGACAGACGCGCAGAAAGTCAAATATAATGCAGAGAAGAGGGTCTATGCATTGATTACACAGTCTATCCCTAAAGAGATATTCCACTAGTACTCAGAAAATAAGCAGTCCAAGAAACTATGGGATGAGCTAGAGAAGAGGTACGACGGGAATGCCTCGTTGAAGGCAATCAAGGCTAAGGAGTTAAAGAATGAATTCGACAAGTTCACATCGATGGGAAACGAGAGTTTGGATGATGTTATAGATAGATTCTACCATCTGATGAGTGAACTGCATACACATGGAGTGGCTACTACCATGGAAGAGAAAGTTAATAATTTTGTAGACGGATTGCCTGAAAAATGGGTTTCATTCGTGTCTAATCTTAGACAGAATGGAATGCTATCAAAACTGGATATTAATGACTTCATTCTGAAGTTGCAAGAAGAATCACTTAAAATGAAGTACAGAGCTCAGAAGTCTACGTACAATCAAAATCCAGCTTTATACAATGCCACTCCTCAAGCTAAGACATCTGGAGCACCCCTCCAGACTGCATTCGTGTCTAGCTCATCGAGTCCTACACATGCACCTGCTCCAGGTGCCGAAACGTCAGGGTCTTCTTGTACCAATACATTGGATCTGAAGCGAATGCTACTAGACTGAAGACCGAAAACCTCGGTAATATGACTGTGGAAGTAGCTCGAGAGCACATGGATCTATTGGCAGCAATGGTCCATTCCTATGATGAACTTGTTGCTGGAAAGATTGGAAACTGCCATCTGGCAGACGAGGACTACGAGCAGGTGGACGAAATGGAGCTTGAGAGAATGGATATAATGTGGGCCTTAGCAAGTGCTGTCCGGAGGGCGAAGAAGTTTGTGAAAAAGACTGGACAGAACTTGGTTGCTACTAAGGATACCACCTTTGGCTTCGACAAGAGTAAAGTGACCTGCTTTAACTGTGGTGAAAAGGGGCACTTCAAGAGAGAATGTGTGAAGCCAAAGAAGACTGGGAACGGGAACCCGTTCTTATCCTTCACTCGTCTAGACAAGCAAACTACCAGTTCTACTTCCTCAAACAAGGACTCAAAAGCCTTGACTGCTCATGATGATGAAGGACAAGATTGGAGCTTTAGGTTTGTCTCACCAGGGGAATCAAACATTGCAAATGTAGAAGATATTGACAGTGATTCCGCTAGTGAAGGAGATCTAGCAGTTGAGATAGCAATGTCACATAGTGAAGAAGCAACCGCAACCGAGGTCAGTTACAAGCCAAAAGTGGAGACTACCATGTCAGAGACAGAAAAGACAGAAGCAAAAGAATCAGAATCATCTGATACTGCATTGATGGCAAACACTTCTGAATCTGCTCAGGTAAGTACTACTGACACAATGTTTAATAATCATGCTTGTTTTGATTGTGATGCCTTTAGGAATAGCATAGATGCTAAATTTTCTAGGTTATTAGATCATAATGATAACTTGATAAAAGATTTGCATCTATGCACTGAGGCTAATAGGGTACTAAAACAAAATGAGCTCAGTTATAAAGAAAAGATAGACCTTTTGACTAAACAGCTTAGGGAAACCGAAGTAGTTGCCTTTAATCAAGCTAATGACATTAGGTATTATCTAAACTCCCTAGAAGACACTAAGAAACAAAAGGCAGTTCTAGAAGTAGAAGTAAATTCACTAAAACAGAAACTGCATAGTTGGACTAGTTCGTCGCACATAGTCCAACACTTAGTAAAAGAAAAGAACAACGGGGAGGGACTGGGTTATAAAGTGGTTCCGCCCCCACCTGAGACTTTGATGAACACTAAAACTAGACCTTTAAGTAGTAATCCCATCAAGGATCATGTAGTGTCTACTCCTCTTGTTAGTGATCCAGATTCCTTATGTTCATCTATTGACACTGGAAACAAACAAAAGGAGACCACTTCAAAGGCAAAGGGTAAATTGCCTTGTGTTAATCTGGAAAAGAAATTGAAAAGGTTAACTTAAAGTCAGGTTCTAACAAAGTCAAATCAGAACCAAAAAGGGCTTTTAAGGATAATCTTTCACATACAAGTCAAAGACCAATTAACCAAAAAGAAAAGGATGTAAAACAGGTTAAATCAGTTAATTTTGTTAAACCACTAGACACATCAAAAGAACCAGAGTCAAAACCTAAAGTGAGTGATGTTACTAGAGTGTCACACACGTCTCCACAAAGAAAGTTTAATCATAAGGTTGATAGCAGGGCGTGCTACAACTGTGGAGAATGTGGACACATTGCTTCCTACTGTCCTCATTATCAGACACCTAGGAAGAAGATTGCACTTCAGGACTCAAAACCTAGGGCTTCTAAGAGGAGCTCTTTAACTCCACCTAGACGAACTAGTGAATAGAAAGTTCAATCTGTTAGCCAGTCAACTGTTTATCACAAACAGGCATTGCACAAATCTGGCTTATGGAAAGAGAAGTCAACTTCTGTGGCTGATAATGAAGACAAGAAGGAACCTGAGCTACCCTCACCTTCTAAAGGTCAATGGGTTGAATTTCTGATGTGTGATGCCTCTGGGAAACCCAAGCCAGTAAAGGCTTGGGTTCCTAACCTAAACTAACCCTTTACCTTGTATGTGCAGGTTGTTCAATACAGTGCTGAAACTAACACGTGGATAGTAGACAGCGGAGCATCCAGGCACATGACAGGAAACAGAGCTCTTTTATCAAATGTCAAACAAATAAAAGGAGGGCATGTTTCGTTTGCTGGAAACAAGGGAGGATATATCACAGCTCAAGGAGAAGTTGGAAATCAGAAAGTTAAGTTTGATAGGGTGAACTATGTTCAGCAACTTCAAAACAACTTACTCTCTGTTTCTCAAATATGTGATAAGGAATTTAAAGTCATCTTCGACAACAAGAGGTGTTACATACTGAAGAAAGACTACGTGATCCCAGAGGACCAAGTTTTGATGACTGCTTCAAGATATAAAGATCTTTATGTCTTGGATCTGTCAACAGCTTCTACAATGGATCATGAGGTTTAGTGTTTTCTATCCAAAGCTACTGAAAAAGACTCCATCTCCTGGCATAGGAGAATGGGACACATCAGTCAAAGGAAGATGAATCACTTGATTCAGAAGGATCTGGTGAGAGGTGTAAATGTCAAGAACTTTCAGCTTCCTGATTTCTGTATAGCTTGCAAGAAAGGTAAACAGACAAAGAAGTCTCATAAGGAAAAGAAAGTTAATTCAATAGACATTCCTCTTCAACTTCTACACATGGATCTGTTCGGTCCAGTCAGTACAAAGAGCATTGTAGGCGACTTGTACTGCTTTGTGGTCACCGATGACTACTCAAGGTTCACTTGGGTAATGTTTCTGAAATCCGAATCAGAAACTTTTGAATCATTCAAGGAGTTGGTAACCACACTGGAATCTCTCTACAAGCTGAAAGTCAGACAAGTACGCTCAGACAACAGAACGGAATTCAAGAACCATTGGATGGAGGAATACTGCAAGGAAAAGGGGATTGTACATCAATTCACTTCTGCTTACACACCTCAGATGAATGGCGTTGCTGAGAGAAAGAACAGGAGCTTGATAGAGACAGCACGAACTATGCTGGCAGACTCGAAACTGCCTATCCAATTTTGGAATGAGGCAGTGGCAAATGTATGTTATACACTGAATCGAGTCCTGATAGTCAAGCGCCACGAAAAAACATGTTACGAGCTACTACAAAGACGCAAACCGAACTTGGAGTATCTCGAACCATTTGGGGCGCCGTGCACACTTCTGAAGAAGACACAAGAGGGTAAATTCAGCGAGAAGGTAGATGTAGGCATCTTTCTAGGATACAACATACCTAACAAGCGAGTTTACAATAACTCAACACGTCTAGTAGAAGTTTGGTGTAATGTTGATGTTCAGCGATTCACCACACCGCCTACTGGCAAAGGACCCGCCTACTTCTTTGACTATGATGGATTCTTCAAGTCCTTCAACATTCCTCTCTCTCCCTCGGATGACGAATTAGCTACACGAATGATGTATAATAGCTTGAATCCACCAACATCTAGCTCACAGGGAGAATCATCTACTCATTCAGGGGGAGTAATCGACGACAGTGACACCTCCTCTGAAAATGAAGCTGAAGAAGATACCTAGAATGGTCAGGAGGAACAGGTTCCAGTTCCTGAAAGTCCACAAGCATCTACCAGTGGTGCACCTTCGAAGTCAGAGCCTCAAACTCCAACTACCTCAGATGAAGAACCAAATGTTCATCATCTTGGCTCTGAGGTAGCTGTTCCTACTACTCCAGGATCACGTCTAAATGTTTATCATCCCTTAGACAATGTCATTGGGGATGTCTGATCAGGAGTACAAACCCGAAATCAGCTGTACTCAGCTGACTATGCCTCTGTTATGGAAAAGGGATACATTCATGATGGTGCCTATTGGTGTTTTGTCTCACAGGTTGAGCCAAAATATGTCAGTGAAGCACTAAATGATGAGGCATGGGTGAGTGCAATGCAAGAAGAACTTCTTCAGTTCAAGAAGTTAGGTGTATGGTCTCTGGTTGATAGACCTAAAGGTGCTAAGGTCATTGGCACCAAATGGGTTTTAAAAATGCAAGAAAGATGACCAAGGGGTCATTATCAGGAACAAGGCTCGACTGGTTGTTCAGGGATTTCACCAAGTCGAGGGAATTGATTACAATGAGGTATTTGCACCCGTGGCAAGGATGGAAGCCATTCGTATCTTCCTTGCCTATGCATCATACATGAAGATTAAAGTCTATCAATTAGATGTGAAGAGTGCATTTCTTCATGGGGAAATTAGAGAAACAGTTTATGTCAGTCAACCCGAGGGATTTGAAGATCCTTATCATCGGGATAGAGTCTACAAGCTCGACAATGCTTTATACGGGCTTCATCAAGCTCCAAGAGCTTGGTATGAGAAACTCTCGACTCATATTGTGAAACACGGCTTTCGCAGGGGAGTCATTGACTGCACGCTGTTCATTAAAGAAAAAGATGGCGACCTACTGCTCGTACAAATCTATGTTGATGACATAATTTTCGGTTCAAAGAACGAAGAGTTATGCAAAGAATTTGAAGCAGATATGCAGAAAGAGTTTGAGATGAGTGCTATGGGGGAGATGAAGTTCTTTCTCGGGCTACAGGTGGATCAAACACCAAATAGGATCTTTCTACATCAGACCAAGTACGTAAGAGACATTCTAAATCGCTTTGACATGGAGAATGCATCTGCTGCCGGTACTCCACTGGCTACGAATCACGACATTGCACTTGATGAAAATGGAGATCTTGTGGATGCCACGATGTACCGAGGAATGATTGGATCCCTCATGTATCTCACTGCCTCTAGACCTGATATCATGTATGCACATGTTTATGTTCTAGATATCAGGCTAAACCTAAGGTCAATCATCTGATCAGGGTCAAAAGGATTTTTTGCTATCTAAAGGGTACACCCACACTTGGGTTGTGGTATCCTCATGATGATGATTTTGAGCTCACGGCGTATAGTGACTTGGACTACGGAGGCTGCAAGATGAACTACAAGTCTACATCAGCAGGGTGTCAATTCTTTGGGAGAAGATTAATTCCCTGGCAGTGTAAGAAGCAGACATCGGTTGCATTGTCAACCTGTGAAGCCGAATATGTTGTTGCTGCAAGTTGCTGTTCACAAATCATCTAGATTCAACAGCAAATGCGGGATTACGGTTTAACGTTCCATTCTACTCCTATTTTTGTAGATAACGTTGCTGCAATTGCAGTAACTAAAAATCCGGTCCAACATCCTAAGACCAAACATATCGGTATTAAATATCACTTCATACGAGATTGTTTCGAAAAGAACTTAATTGATGTGGTAAAAATTAATACTGATTTTCAACGCGCTGACCTCTATACTAAAGCCTTTGATAAACCACGTTTTCAATATTTGCTAGAGGTCAATGGCGTTAAAAAGAGAAGTGATGTTATTCTTGATGATGATCATGTGTAGTCTGATGTAGTTTAGTTAATTTTTCTTTTTTATTTTATTTTATTTGTTTATTTTAGTCTGTTTAAATTAAACTCATGTTATTCTGCTGTTTATTAAAATCCTAAAATAATTAAACCAAGTTTGATTTTAGTATTTTAGGGGGAGAATAAGTCAGCAAGCAACATTAAAAAAATAATAATAAAAATAAAAAGGGAAACCGAGGGAGAAGGAGTGGAAAGCTGATACAAGGTAGATCGTATCTGTGATACCGATTCAAACCCTTTGGAATATGATAGTACACAGGAACAAGTCAAGAGGGACTTTAAAATCCTAATTTAGAAAAGATGGAAAAAATTCAAAGTATAAGTCTGTGTAGTCTAAGCAATATAAAAGGGAAAATGATAGAAAAACTGGTAACTCCTAAGGTAACACAATGAGAGTAGACCTAGAGGTTGCTAGACCACAATTGATATGTCGGTAGATTCAACACAATAGATGATTAGACCAGACTAGTGATCTCAAGATCAAACTAAGTTGTTCAACTGACTGTGGGCTTCCATCTTATCACTGGTTAACACAATCAATAATATTCCAATAAGGGGTAATGAGCATGTAAACGCCACAAGTGTGTGCGGCTGACCATAAATAGAGCAAAGCACAAAAAAATGAAAGAAAAATGCTATCAAGCTAATGACCTATGTTGTTGGTGCATTTGGTGCAAAATAAAAGCTGCTCTAACAAGGAGATAGGTTGTGTGCCTCTCTGATGTGCGATGGCACTGACCTGAGGATAAGCATAACCTAGATATTCTAGAATTCCTCAAACGCTCACGGATACATAAGGCTATATCTACACCGTGCACGCCTTACAAATCACTACACCAGGCATTCTGGGAGAATGCCTCAGTGGATCGCTCTCGTGAGCCATACAGCATCCGAAGCACCATTTTGGGTCAAGCTATCAACATTACCGCTACTGACATCCAGAGAATCCTAGAGTTTGGGGATGACTCCACTCACCACACTAAGTTACATCCTTTGACAGTGAGAGGGTGTTTCCTCTGAATCAAGTATGCGGGGGACATTAACTCAGGGGTGCTAAATAAGAGTAACCAGTGCCCACAATACAAATATCTGGCAAATGTGATTCTTAAGTGCATTGCTTCGAGAAGAGGTGGTTTCGATGACCTATCAGATCAGATACAAAATGCCTTCGTGGCTCTGGTGCTGAACCACCCTTTCAGCTTCTCTAATATGATCTTTGCTTATTTGGTAAAGAACATTGAAACAAAAGGGAAAGAAGGTTTTTGTATGTATCCAATATTTCTTCAGATGATATTCAATGAGAAGCTCCCTCTGCTCCCCAAGGAAAGTCACGGTGCAGTGACTTTGGAACTTATGGATGACACTACTTTGGGTAGGATGGTGGTGTACCGGGGCAAGCAAGTGAAACCCCAGGAAAAGAGGCTGATTGGCCATTTAGCAGATGAAAGTTATGTGGCACCGGGGCGACGCCAATGGTGTCATGAGGACAGTGACTCCAACGTGGAGCCAATTGTCCTACCTACTGATGATTCAGATGATGATGATAGTGGGGGTGCCGAAGACAATATGCCTGTTCCACAGAGAGGCACTACGTCTGATGTCGTGCCTCCAGCATCCGCCCCGGCTGCAGAAGTTACCGAGTCAGCTGGGTTTCATCATGACTTTGTCCTTGAAACAGAAGTAGAAGAAGAAGAGTCTGATGAGGAGCCCCTCACCAGGACTGTGGGAAGAAAAGTGGTTCCCACAGTACATGGGCTTCGGGTGGTTGGTGAGCACCCAAGAGACTCTAGGGAGACAGAGACCGACCCGACCTATGTTCCAGGGTCAATCGGCAGGGTAGGAGGGGGAGCATCCACCTCGAAGGGAACGAGGAGAAAACGAATGGCTC
Organism: Flaveria trinervia; assembly: GCA_025506515.1. Taxonomy (NCBI): domain Eukaryota; kingdom Viridiplantae; phylum Streptophyta; class Magnoliopsida; order Asterales; family Asteraceae; genus Flaveria; species Flaveria trinervia. The sequence continues at coordinate 51,847,658 of CM046448.1, read as the reverse complement.
AACCCCATGGGCAGAAACCAAAGAAGAAGCGCCATTTGACCTTCATCACTACTACCTCAGCCACTACAGCCACTACCACCACCACTACCACCTCTTCAGACACACCATCCACCACCATAGCCACCACAGCCCCCACAGCAACCACAAACACCACCAGACCGACCACCACAATACAGATCCCAGCCACCACTACATCATTCACCCCTCACTCACCACCATTATCATCCTGACCTGACCCGATATTCACCACAACCACCACCACCACCACTAGCCACCAAACCGAGCCCTCAGCCTATCCCTCATTCACTTACAGATCACCTCTACCTATAGCTGCAGTAGAAGAACAGTTGTCGGCACTAAACAGAATGGTAATGCGTTTGCTGGCTGCGATGAGGAAAAGGCCTCCCAAATCCACCAGCTTACTGACCTGACTGCTGCACAAACTCACCAAATCGCAGAGCAGGCTCAAGTGATAGAAAGGCAGGCCCGACAGATGACTGCCCAGAGCAACGAGATAGCCCTTCTCCAAGCTCAAAGCGTCACCTCAGGGAAGAGAATAGAGGAGCTGGAAAAGGCTAAAAAGACCATTTTGCTAAAGCTGAAAGGATCGAAGGAAGAGCCGTTAAAGATAAGGGATGGGGACAGAAATGATAATGATGATGATGATGACAATGATGATGATGATGAGAGTGAAACTGACGAAGAGAAAACTGAAGAATGGCACGAAGATGATGATACTGACGGAGGAGAAGCAGCTGAATCTGTCTCAGCTCCAGGGCAAGAGAAAAGATCAAAGAACAGACAAGATCTGCCAGCTTCTGCTTCTGCACCTCCATGTGATGAGCCGAGTAATCAGGATAAAAGTAAATAGTAGATGTTTATGTATTTATTTACTTTTGTATTCTGTATTGAAAAACCATGTATTAAATGTTTATATTAAGTTAATGCATTTCGTTTGATAAATTACTAATGATTTGAGTGTGAAATGTGTAAATTAAACAGATCCAAATTACAAAAGAGATGAGTTTGATATTGCTCCCCTTCAGCAGGTCAAGTCTCAACTTACAATGGTTCTTGATCTGCAAGGGATTGTCAGAAGGTCAGTGAGTTATACCCTGAAGAAGGGGAAATAATTCACGATCTATCAAACGAGCAACTGGCAGAAATTTTCAAGCTCAATCCTGATGAAATAGTGAAAGATGCTCCGACATGTAATGCTACCTGTGATGACGACCTAAATGACGTTGATGAAATAGAGATAGAAGATATCACTGCAGAGCACTATCCTCAGTATGCTGACAATGAGGGCAATGTGGTTCCCAATCTGGGTGAATCCCTTGTCGGTGATACATTTGAGGTGTCAGACAAAATGGAGCAAGAGTCAGAGAAGTCAGAGGGAATGGCCCAAGCCTCAAAGGATGATGTTGATATCCGTAAGGCTGAATGGGCTGCATGTTTTAAAGAAGTTAGAGCCCAACGTGCTGCACCGAAGAGGGATGCCTACACCAAGCTCTACAGAGTCAAGAAACATCTTAAGGTGTCAGGCAGGATTATAGCATGGGCATATTTTGATGATCTTAACGTTTATGCCATTAAGAGGGAGAAGGGCATAGAGTACTTTAGATTTCCACATGATCTAAAGACTCTACCAGGTTTTGAGCTCAACCAGCTAGCCAAATTGAAGCTGTTGTATGCTTACCCGAGAAAGATATCAGGCTGGTTTGAGGCTGCCCTAAAGAGAGAGTACCACACCAGGTGGATTAACTTCAGACCTCAACAACCTACAAGGTATATTAGAAGGTTTGAGATGGATGCCATTACTGGAAAACCAAAGATAGTGTTGAAGTGGAATCCTCCGCGCACAATGTCAAGAATCCCACTTCGGGAAATGACAAAGGATTTCACACCACACTTTAAGTGGTGGTACTACGATTGGAGAACAGCAGAAGTGATCATAGTCCTAAATAAAGAGGGCCAAATGGATACAATCAGAGTATTCGATCCGATGTGGCTTACCAACTTGTCGGAAAATGATGTCTATACACTTTACAAGTGGCCACTGTTCTATGATACGCAAGATATTGTACAGGCCCTCCAGTTCCAAAATTTCATAAGACTTTGTTTCGTGTTTGAGATTCACGCGGGAGTCACAAAGAGGACAAGTACAAGAAATATGAGGAGGTAATGAAGAAAACAAGATATTACAGAGATCTAGGTCCAAGGGGGAGTTTGTTGATACATGTATGTCCCTAGATCATGATATGTGATGTAATAGATCTTGTTTGGTATGATTAATAAAATGATATTGATAGTTTGTTAGTTATAATGTTTAATGTTTCATTAATGTGTCGACATTGAATTGGTTAATTAGGTTAGTGATTGCTTGAATGATTACACATAATGTTTATTAATTAATACACAATACATTCAAACTTAACATAATAAAGTTCTCATGCGAATAGGTCATGCGAATGAACCATATGCATGAATAACTTCACACGATTGACTCAGTCGCACGACTGAACCAGGAGACTGGATCAGTCGTACGATTGTAACATAAGATTGGCTCAGTCGCACGACTGAACACTCAGTCGTACGAATGAATCAACTGCATGGTTCAATCGCACGACTGAACCAGACTAATGGTTCAGTCGCACGATTGAATAATACCAACCTATAAATACAACTCAATTCATGAAAAAGAAAAACTCTCGATAATTTACGATTCCAGACGTACCCTAGCCGTCCAGAAACCTCTCAATTCGTTCTCCAAGTTCATAGAACACATTAGATCGATTCCCAATCGATTTCTAACGTTAGTTTCAATTCTTGATTGATTCTTAGTGTGTTCTCACTGATTGGATCGCCAATCAAATAGGATTCCGCACTATTTGATCTGGTTTACACGTTAATCTCCAGGTATTTCGGTCAAATACCAGGTCCTAACATTTATTACAAAAATAACTAAAACTTAACAAACTACTGAAATGTTCACAACTACTGAGAACATATCAGAGTGCTAAGTATAAAACATAAAACTACTGATACGAAACTACTGAAACTACAACGACTGAAGAACAAGCTCTTTAGTCGTTTTACAAAACTACTGAAAGAAAAACATAAAACTACTGAAAGAGAACCGTCACAACTACTGAAGAAGACCTCTTCAGCTGTTGTGACAACGTCTGATACTTGGTCTTCAGCACTTGTGTCTTCAGACTTTGTCTTCAGCACTTGTGTCTTCAGACTTTGTCTTCAGCACTTGTGTCTTCAGACTTTGTCTTCAGCACTTGTGTCTTCAGACTTTGTCTTCAGCACTTGTGTTCAGACTTTGTCTTCAGCACTTGTCTTCAGACTTTGTCTTCGGCTGTTGTGGACTTCAGCAGTTGTTGTGACGTCTGTGGGACTTAAGGTTTTTCTGATCCGGCTCATTAGTTCTTTTGGTCCAACAACCCTGTTCTGCAAGGTAGTCACTTAAGATTCAAGGTGACTAACCTTGGATACTAAATAGGTGCATGTTTAAGACAGTTGCACCTTTAGTCTTAAATTCCCCTCATCTTCATCAGAAGAATCATTAGGGAATGAGATGATTGGACCAAAGTCCTCACTCTCACCACCAGGTTCAGGTTCTTGGCTATTGGATTTCCTCTACTCACTGGCAATCTCCGTTGAGATGTTAGTGGGCTGAGTTGCCATGGTTGAGATCTTAATGATGTAATCACTTTCAAAAGTGAGAGCCTCTTCCATATGGACATCCTGAACAGGTTTAGAAGTGTCCACCTCAGTAGTAGGTGACTGATAGGGGCTAGAAATAAGAGCCTCAGTAGCACTCATCTCTCTTTCAGTAGGGGAAAAGAAGAGAGAATCATGGTACTCACTGAAACCTAGATCTTCATCAGTGTAGAAATCAAGGTTGGAGATTGGTTGGTTGAGATCTAAAGGCTAGGGATGGTAATTGTCCCCTTAAAGTTGATCACTTGAGTGTTGAGACTCAGAGTGATGGCTTAAGGTAGTTTGGTTTATGTGCTCAGCAGGCTAAGCATGAGGAGCCTCACCACTAATCCTTGAAGAGATGGGAGTGGTCTGCTCCATAGGAGAAATGGGAGCTCTAGTGTCCACTTCCTCCTGTATGGGTGAGTGTATAGGGACCTGCACAGATTGAATAGCCTGAGTAGGTCTTTGTTTGGATTTTCTTTGGTAGGGAGGGTGATTTGTTGTTGTGTAGGTTGTTGGGATGTAGCAGGAGTGGGTTCAATACTAGCTGGTGCTGCTAGGTTGTCACCTTGATCAATGAGCTCTAACATTTTTGGAACCAGGGCTGTTTCTACCCTAGAGAACCCAAAAGTGGGCTTTCTTAGTATTTTAAATATGTCGGCCTTCATCTGTCCTAGTTTAAGAATGTTACATGTTCCACTTAATTGTGAGCCCAGTTACTAGTTAAGAATGCACTGGACATATCTAGGGATCATGTAATATTCTAGCGAGTCCAAGTTTGCAAGTAAATTAGTATAAACAAATTGAGAATACCTGAACTTGACCCCCTGAATCATTCCATGGATAATGACGGAGAGATCCTTAGGAATCTGGTCCATCCACCATGCTTGTTTGATAAGCTGTGGATAACCACATGGAGCATGAATCTCCACTAGGATGAGACCTTCCCTTTCCTGAAGGTCTTGATAGAGTAATCTCCCTCATACCCCATCAGCTCAAAAGAATGATTGACATTTTCTTATGGGAAGAACAACTCACCTTCTTCATCATCCAGCTGAATATGCATGTTAATGATGCCCGGAATGATAAAGACTGTTCTCCCCTGCACTGTCGCAGACAGTGCCTTCTCCCCATCCCTTACGACCTCTTTCCAGGTCTTCCAGAATTCTAGCAAATGATCCTCATAGAGTGGAGAATCAATGGTTAGGGTGGTGAAGTAGTTTGACAAAGCCAAGAAACGACAAACCTCTGAGAAATAAGGATCTTTCTCAGAGCTTAATAGAGTAACCTGATTATGTTGCCTGTGTAAGTGCATGGTAAAGTTTGGGTCATAATTGTGAGTGGGGTTGGCCATTGTGAGGTAGTTTAAGGATAAAGAAAGAAAGAAGAAAGAAATTTCAGAGAGAAATTTGGGATTATAGGTTTGGAGGAAGAAGCAGATGATAAAAAGAGGGGAAAACGGTTGGGTTTATATGTGAAAAGGATTTCATATAAAGTTTAATAAAAGAGGATAACTTTGAAATCCAGATGTTGGTCCCACCTCTGAAAAAGTAGTTTACTTTTGCTCAAAAGTAGTTTTCTTGGAAGTCAAAAAGCTTCCAAAGGTAAATTATCTTTGGAAGTTTTGAATGAAAAAGCTTCCAAAGCTAAAATGACTTTGGAAGATTTTCCTTAGAGTTGTGAAGATTTTGACTTCGGAAGAAAATCAAGACTTGAAAGTTTTGTTTAAGAACAAAACTTTCGAGAGTTGATTTACTTCGGAAGAAAAAGGTCCCTGAAAACATATAAGTGCCAAAGAAAATTTTAAGCTTCAGAAGATATTTAGAAATTTCTTCTGAAGGTAAAATACTTGGACAGTTATTTATTTTAAAAGCATAAATTTCTTCCGAAGTTAAAAAACATAACTTCCAGAGGATCAAAATTTTCATAAATCTAAGGAATGCCTTCAAAACGATTTTCATCCAAGGAAAACATAAAGCTTGTGAAAGTGATGAACTAAACTTAGGACACACATGTTTTAAGAAATAATAAGAATTAGTTTTAAGAAAAACCTACTCAAAGTTGATCATCCCAATAGCTGATACAAGATATTTAAATCTCTATTCATCAAAAGCCTTTGTAAACAGATCAGCATATGGTTCATTTGTGTGAACTTTGACTAGTTTAATTAATCCCTTTTCATAATTATCTCTTATTAAATGATACTTGATGTTGATGTGTTTGGTCCTTGAGTGCTGCATAGGATTGTCTGTGATTGAGATATCACTATTTTTGTCTATATGAATGGGAGTCTCCTTGAAGTTGAACCTATAGTCCAACATCTGATTCCAAATCCAAACCACTTGAGCACAGTAGCTTGCAGCAACAATGTATTCAGCTTCAGCAGTTGATGCAGAGACACATGATTGTTTCTTGCATTTCCATGACACAACCCTTCCACCAAGAAACTAACATCCCCCAGATGTAGACTTTGCATTCATGTTGCAACCACCATAATCACTATCCATGTAAGCATACAGATTGAAGTTAGGATTCTTAGGATACCATTAAACCAAGTGTTGAAGCACCTTAAGTTATCTTAGAATCCTTTTGACAGTGATAAGATGAGACATCTTAGGGTTGGCTTGATATCTTGCCCAGATGAAAGTGGCAAACATAATATCAGGCCTGCTAGCAGTAAGATACATAAGAGACCTAATCATAGCCCTGTATAAGTGTTCATCTACACACTCCCCCTCAAGATCATGTCCAAGGGAGTGGTTTCTAGCTATGCGTGTCTTAGCAATCTTACAATCAGTCATGTTGAACATCTTGAGTATGTCTTGAACATACTTTGACTAACTAATGAAGATGCCATCTTCAACTTGCTTCACTTGCATTCCTAAAGAATTTTAGTTCCCCCAATGCACTCATTTTAAACATGTCGTTCTTCAGCTTCTCAAAGTCTTTGTAGACTTTGGATTAGTTGAACCAAAGACGATGTCATCCACATATACTTGAACTATGTTATTCCCCTGTCCTTGATGAAGAGAGCTCCATCTATAATACCTCTCATGTATCCATGCTTGCAAAGAAACTGAGATAGTGTCTCATACCACTTCCTGGGTGCCTGATGTAGCCCACATAGAGCTTTGTCAAGCTTCCAGACATAATTAGGATGATCAAGATCTACAAAACCAGGTGGTTGTTTTACATACACCTCTTCATCAATCACTCCATGGAGAAAAGCACACTTCACATCAAGTTGAAATACCTTGAAGTTCTTGGATACAAGAAATGCCAGGAATATCCTAACAGCTTCTAGTCTTGCTACAGGAGCAAAGACATCTGTGTAGTCAACTCCTTCTTCTTGTGTACATCCTTAAACAACTAGTCTAGCTTTGTTCTTGATGATGAATCATCTATCATCCTTCTTGTTCCTAAACACCCATTTGGTTCCAATGGTAGTCTTCCCATGAGGAAGAGGACAAAGGTTCCAAACATTCTGTCTTTTGAATTGAAGCAGCTCCTCTTGTATAGCTTCAACCCAACTTCCATCCTTCAGACCCTCATAAACTTTCTTTGGCTTTATTTTGGACAAGAAACAAGAATGAAGACAAACATTTGCTTCATGGGTTTGTCCTCTTGTTCTTATCCCTATGACAACATGTCCAATAATGTTTGTGGTGGGGTGGGACTTGTGGATCCATAGCTGAGGGATCACAACAAGTTGCTGAGAAATCTAAATTAGAGAAATTTATATCTGGCATAGATGTTTCATCCACCACATCAGCACACTTATCAAGAGAGACTTGATCCAAGGAGTGTGTGACATCATGGATTTGTCATCTATGGAGTGGTTATCAGCATCAAGAAAGTCTTGATCACTGTCACCACTACCATCATTGTCTTCTACAACTAAGGCATCATTTTTTGGTTGTGGAGCCTTTGAGTTGGAATTTAAAGGCATACTGGATGTATCAGTTGAGTTTGTTATTGTGGTGCTGATAGAAACCTCATTTGCAGAAGTAATCCCAACTGGAGCTGAAGATGTGTTACTTGAAGGTCTTGCCAACTCAAATATTTGATTAGGATCACCTGTATTTAAATTTTCTGCAGATCTTGAAACAGTCTCACAAGATTTGTTAAAACAGTTGGTAACTAAATCAAGATCAAAGAGCCAATCAGGACCAGAACCAGCCACATAGGGTGTGTGTTCATTGAAAGTCACATTGGCTGACTCAATAATTCTAGTTCTGAGATTGTATACTTTGTAAGCCTTAGCTTAGGAAGAGTATCCAACAAAGTGTCCATCATCTGATTTCTTAGCAAATCTGGCAATTTGATCCTTCGTATTCAAGATGGTGCAAGGATAACCAAATGACCTGAGAAAACCAGTGAAAGGTTTCCTTTTGTGCCAAAGTTCATAAGGAGTCTTGCCATGAGTCTTAACTACTAAAACTCTATTCTGCACATAGCAGGTAGTGTTGACTGCCTCTGCCCATAAGGTGACGGGCAGCTTAGAGTCAGACAACATGATTCTTATAGCTTCAATCAGTGTCATGTTTCTCCTCTCAGCAACACCATTCTGCTGAGGAGTCCTAGGAGCACTGTATTGTCTTGTAATACCCATTTCATCACAAAATGCATCAAGGATTTGGTTCTTGAATTCAGTTCCCTGATCACATCTTATGATTTTGACCTTGTGATTAGATTGATTTTCAATCTTTAAGATGAAATTCTTTAGTATCTTAAGATTCTCATCCTTAGTTCTAAGGAAAAAGACCAAAGTGAATCTTGTAAAGTCATTTGTGATCACCAAACAATAAGAGGTCCTACCTAGACTCATTAAACTGGTGGGGCCAAAGGGATCCATATGGAACAAGTGTAGGGGTGTAATGATGGAGTTCCTTTCCTTAGGCTTGTGAGATACCTTATGTTGCTTCCCTTTCAGGCATGCAACACAATGGTCATCACTAGTAAACTCTTTCTTTGGCATTCCAGTTACCAAATCATTCTTAATTAGTTTATTCATGTTTTTAAAGTTTACATGTCACATTCTTTTATGCCATAGGAAAGACTCATCATGATTTGCTTTAGACAGAAAGCATGAAACTTCTCCAGAGGGAGATGTTTCTTGCAGATCCATCTTGTACCTGTTCCATTTCCTAGGGGCTCTAAGCAAAATATGATCATGAGGAAGGACCACCCCGGGCTTGAGAAGAATGCACTCATGCTCAGTAAAGAGCATGTTATGACTCTAATCACAAAATTAGGATACACTTAGAAGATTGTACCCAACCTCCTTGACAAAGTTAACCTTTCCAATGCTGAGCTTTCCATTTGTGACCTTGCCCCTTCCAAAAATGTAACCACCTTCATCTCCTCCAAAGGAAACTGGCCCTCCATCAGTCCTTTCACAGTTCTGGGGTAGTGACCTATTGCTTGTCATGTGCCTAGAACAACCACTGTGAATGATCCAGACATTTTTGTTTGTCTTCAGCTGTCCCTGCATAAAGAAAATGATTAGTTATATTTGGAAACCCAAGCCTTACTTGTCTTGGGCTCATTATGAGAAACAGAAGGTAATGCAACAATAATAGATCTTATTGTTGTGCTAGGAGGATCTTGAGCTGTTGTTGATGGAGAATTCTCAGTCACTTGGTCTTTCTTAGACTTCTACACCACCTTTGGAGTCTTGGACTTGACCTTCAATACTTCGGAAGCTTGGGATGCTTCGGAAGTTTTGATAACTGAACCTTCGGAAGATTCTGCAGACACTGCAGTAGACTTTAGTGCTTCAGAAGTATTCCTTCCTTCCAAGACCAACTTTTATTCCAAAGGCAATTTTTCGCTTGCCTTCTTCTTGGTTTTGGAGATTCTGAAGGAAACTGATTTTGCTTCCGAAGCTTGAATCTTCTTAGAGCTCTTGGAAGTCTTTAGTTTGATCATGTGAAGAGTACCCTTAGGATTGTATGGACAATCCTTAGCAAGATGAGAAGTACTCTCACACATAACATACTCCATTTTCTTCTTCCTAAGAGCCTTCTGGAAATAAGATTGACTTTGGTCACATCCTTTCTCCACCCTCATCTTTGCAGATGCTGAGATAGTCCTTTTGGGCTGGGAATTGTTCTTGGAGTTTGATGGTCCAGGTTGTGTAGCAGTGGTATACAGCAGATCAGTCTTCTTCGTAGTACTGAGATGATTTGAACAAGAACCATAAATCTTAGCAGAAGAGTTTAGGTTGGTGTCTTCAGTCTTTACCACTTCAAAACCTGCAGAAATAAAAACTTGCTTCTGCTTCAAGTCAAAAGTAGCCTTGATCTCTTGAGCCTTCCTTGCTTTTCTTTTGCTCTTTCTGATCAAGTTCTTCCTTATTGACTTGGTCATCACAGTCTTCTTCTTCTCCTCAGAAGGATAGTGGCCCTTCTTAGAATCCTCCTCTTTACTCTTCTCAGAGGAATTCTTCACTATCACTTCTTCATCCTCTTCACACAAAAGATCTATGAGAGGTAGCTCATCTTCACAAGTTTAACACCTAGGTGATCTTACAAACAAGATTGTGTATGGAGGAGCTATCCTATTTGATCCTAGTCCCTACTTGTTTTGATAGCACACTTTGTTATGCAGGGATGATGATATCATGTTCTTGAATGTCTCTTCTTCAAGAACATAATTGTCTGCCCTAGCTTTGCTGATCACAAGCTCAGCCTGACACTTAGTCAGCTTGGTTATGAGATCCTTGATTTGAGTCCTAAAATCTATATCCTCATATTGTAGAACTGAAATTGTTTTCTCTAAGTCCTCTTTCTTTAGTTTATAATCATTTTCAAACTTTATAAAATCAGCTTTTAAAATGTTTAAGGACTCAAGATCAGATCTCATCTCCAAGTTATAGGACCTGTATCTATTTACTTTAGCAATGCATTCAGGGGTACAGAGATGTTCCAATACCTTGGCTTCATCATAATCTGCCATTAGTGCTTGGTTTGGAGAAGCATCTTCCACTTGAAAGCTCCAGTCAAAGCTTCCATCTTCAATAGCAATAGCAGCCTGCTGCTTTGGCTTCTCATTCTGGGGAGCTTTGTCAATGTAGTTGGGTCTGGACTGTGTTTGGCCACCATTTATCTAGGTGCCTTACACTCCCTGGCGAAGTGGCCCATCAAGTTACAGTTGTAACACTTGACTTTGCCTTTGTCAAGGCCAAACTTTCCACTGGTTGCATTACTTGGAAACTTCCTTCCAATCCGCTTGTAGAATTTCTTGGCTCAATGAGTGAGAAGAGCCTTCCATTTGCTGGACTATCCCCATGTACTCCAGATTATCTAGATGGATGTAATCCAGGTCTTCAAGGGTGAACAGAAAGCTGCCACAACTTTCATCAGAAGACAAAAAGGCTTGAGAAGAACTTGTCTCTTGGAATGGGCTTCCTTGGGCGTAGTTCTCCCTTGGTGTCTCTGGGAAGGTGATGAAAGGACCCTTAGGTGAGTTGTCAGGGTAGCATATGAGACGATGTTGGGGTTCTATGCTATCCCTTTCAACCACATATAGGGTTGAACCCATTTGATTGTTAGAGTTGCCAGATGAACCTTGCATGTTCATCTCCATCCGGTAGCCACTGACAATCCCATATAACTCTGTCAGGGTAAGAGTTTTTATATTTTCAGTCCTCTTGATCACCACACAGTAGTGTGTCCACTGCCTAGGAAGTGAGGGCATGAACTTCCTTACAATGTCCCTGTTCTTAAGAGGAACTCCTCCATCCAGAAGGGTATCCACAATCTCAACATACCTGAAGTATTGCTGCGTCATGGTTTCACCTGCTTTAAATGTGAAGTTTTCAAACTGCTTCTTCAGGAGATCCTTCTTGTTCTCCTTAGCTTCAGAGGAAACCTCATACATCAGTTTCAATGCATCCCACAGCTGCTTAGCTATTTTGCATTTCTTGAAATCTCTGTATACAGAGTTTGGAAAAGCAGTCTGAATGGCTGTCATGGCTTTTCTATCAATCTCTACTATCTTCCTGTCTTCATCAGATTACTTTGCCACATCCTTGGGGATCATACCACCACCAGTAGCAGAAGGGGTGCTGGTATGTAAGGTCCATTCTTAACAGACTCCCATATTCTTGAGTCTAGAGACCAAATGAAACCTTCCATTCTCATACACGAGGTGTCAAAGTCATCAAGAGTGATCAGTGGGGATTTGTTCATGGTTCCAGTTTCCATATCAATTTTGGGAATGGCTGCCATTTGAGAAGTTTAGTAATTGTGTGAGTGAGGAATCTTAAGATGGTGAGATCTTATATCAAGAGCCTGAAAAGCTCTGATACCAACTGCAGGACCGGTGAAGGGTGGTCAATTACAACACAACAACACAAAGAAGAGAATAACTAAACTTAATCAAACTATTAACTGGATTAACCACAAGTGAAGACACTAAGAACACAAGTAATTAAGAGACACAACACAAGAGCAAGATACATAGTAAAATGGTTTTCAAGCTTCCAGTATATTGTTTTCTCAATGTTCTATTACAAGTGTTACAAATCATATTAATAAATTTATAAGAACATGAGATACTTATACCATATCCTATACCCGGCCATACTATGACAACCAGCTAGATACAATTGACTAGACTCAAAACAAAATCAATTGTAGAGTCAAAAAGGCAGATTGCCTTTTTGACTTTGTGACTTTGACATGCCATAGCTCACATCCTTATCTATTACAAAAAGGATAAAGTACATGAACTAGAAAGTTTACAGACTCAAGACCTCAATGTACAGTTACCAAAATCATGGACCTTTTCACCAACTCATGTAAGTTGATGACATTACAGAGTTATAGCAAAAAAGGGGTTCAACTTTATGGAAAAGTACATCAAATAAAGCATGTTATTAAAAGTCTTCAGAAGAAATCTGTCTTCAAGTGTAGAGTTTTGGAAGACTTTGTCTTGAAGCTTCGGAAGACTTCATCTTTGCACTGGAAGATATTGGTCTTGGCTTCGGAAGATTTCACACTTAGAATATTTCTGTTGCATGTGTGAAACTTCCGAATCATTCTTCTTCGGTACTTGTGCAGCATGCATGCAGAAAGACTTTGGTTGCTTCAACATCTATACATATTCTCTACACCTTTGACGTTGAAACCGCCATAGGTAAGTCTACCAGAATTTCTGAGATGGTAGAAGGTTGTGACGTGGAACTAGAAGGTCATATTCCAGTTAGACCATTCGTGATGACCTTAGGTGGTTTTGATGTGGTTCTTGGGATGGATTGGTTAGCGGAATACAAGGTGAACATTGTGTATCGCAAGAAGATGATTCGTTTTACAGCCCTTGACGGGAATATGGTGACGGTTTACGGGGATCGGGTCACAACAATCCGGAAAGTAATCTCAATGGTGGTGGCGGAAAAGTGCATGAGGCGTGGATGTAGTGCCTACTTGGATTATGTGAAGGATGTAGAAACACCAACACCACAACTGTCTAATGTACCGGTTATGTGTGACTTCCCAGATGTGTTTTCTGAAGACTTACCAGGAGTGCCACCTGACCGCGAGATCGAGTTCGAGATTGATTTGATACTAGGTGCCCAACCTGTTGCCAAGGCACCGTATCTATTGGCTCCGACTGAGATGAAAGAGTTGATGGAGCAATTGCAAGATATGGATATGGGGTTTATTAGACCGAGTATCTCTCCTTGGGGTGCTCCAGTCTTATTCGTGAAGAAGAAAGACGGTAGTATGAGGATGTGTATTGACTATCATGAGCTGAATAAGTTGATGATAAAGAACCGATACCCCTTACCGAGAATTGATGATTTGTTTGATCAGCTTCAAGGTGCCAGTTGGTTCTCAAGGATAGATCTTCGATCGGGTTACCATCAAGTAAAAGTAAAAGAGCCTGATATTCCTAAAATAGCTTTTTGCACGCGTTATGGTCACTATGAGTTCCTCGTTATGTCATTTGGTTTGACCAAGGTGCCAGCTGCTTTTATGGACTTGATGAATCGAGTGTGTGGGAGGATGTTGGATAAATTAGTGATTGTGTTTATTGATGATATCTTGGTTTATTCCAAGAGTGAGGAGGAGCATGTCGGTCACATTTGGGAGGTGTTGGAGACGTAGAGAAGGGATAAATTGTATGCTAAATTCTCCTAGTGTGTGTTTTGGTTAGTTCAGTTTTTAGGTCATGTGGTTAATCCTGACGGGATTATGGTGGACCCAAAAAAGGTAGAGGCAGTGATGCAATGGAAGTCTCCAAGACATCATGTGAGATTCGTAGTTTCTTGGGTTTGTCGGTCTACCACAGGAGGTTCATTCAAGACTTCTCTAAGATCGCTTCTCCAATGACCAAGTTGACCAGAAAAGATGTAAAGTTCGTATGGGGTCAAGCTCAAGAGAAGGCGTTCGAGGAATTAAATGTGAGGTTGACTCAAGCTCCTGTTCTGTCATTACCCGATGGAAGTGAAGACCTGGTGGTGTATTTTGATGCTTCCTACTCGGGGTTGGGGAGTGTGTCAATGCAGAGGGGAAAGGTTATAGCCTATGCCTCCCAACAGTTGATGGTTCACGACGTCTATTATCTACTCATGATTTGGAGCTAATAGCCATGGTCTTTGCATTAAAGATTTGGAGGCACTACCTTTACGGGATGAAGTGCACCATATTCACCGATCATAAGATCCTAAAGTACTTCTTTGAGCAGAAAGATTTGAACATGAGGCAAAGGAGATGGTTGGAGCTCATAAATGACTATAATTGCGAGATCCATTACTGTCTGGGCAAAGCCAACATGGTGGTGGATGCCCTTAGCCAAGAAGAGAGACCCGAACCGATTCAGGTGAAAGCTTACAAGTTGATCATGACCTCGGATGTGATGAAGCCAGACAAAGAGTTTCAAGATGTAACACCTGGCTATTTTTAGACAAGAATGTAGAATAAGTGAAGAAAAGAAAGAAAAGAAATAAAACCCAAGTCTAGGGGTAAAAGGTGTCCAAAAGGACAAAATGTTTGAAAAGTGGGTGTAAACGGCGGTATGGCCAGCCATATCTCACATACACCACTAATTTTCGAGTTTTAGAGAGAGAAAGAGCAGCAAATTTTTGGTTTTGAAGGAAGAACAAGAAAGAATTCAAATTCAAGGTAAGAATTCATGCTTTTTTGGTGTTCTTGACATGTCATATCTCGAGTTTATGCTTATGTGTGTTTGTATATGTTCGGGTATGTTTTTAGTGGGTTTCTAAGCGGTTGAATTCAATTTGAAAACGAGTTTGGTAGGAAGCCATACTCAAGAGCTGCAAAGGTGAGTTCTAGGACCCCTCTTTTACTGGTTTTTAACTGATTTTGGGGCTGGAAATGCATGAATGTATTTTTTTTATTTAACCGGGTTTCGAACCCGTATGCTTGAATGTGTGTATGATGATGTTATGATGTCATGTGTGACTATGTTCATACTTGATTGTGTTTCTAAGGCTTAGAGGGTAAGATTTAAGCTTAGAACATGATGAATGGTGCATGGGAATCGAATCTGATGTTTTAGACCCACTTGTTAAGTTTTTAAATCTGCCTGTGTTTTGAAGTAAATGCGGATGGAAAGGGTTAATGCGGATGAAGTAAACCAATGCGGATGAACAATAAGGTTAATGCGGATGAACACTTAGAAAAATTCTGACTTTTTAGGGAAAAAGAGGTAATGTAGGCTTTGACCTAGGAGATTCTGGGGGGTTATGAAAGTTGAATTTTGAGGTCATAGATGATATGTTGGGCATGAAAGTATTGTGATTTATGCATGATGATGATGATGATGATTTGCATGGTTAAAAATGATGTATGTTATGTATGTATGATGCCTTACATGATGAGTATGAATGATATGTTTGTGTTCCTTGTAATGATGTATGTTTATCTTTCCTATGACTTTACGTGTTATGACAATGAATGAATGAAGTATTATTTAACGTAAAGTCAAAGATAATGAAAGAGGAACATGAAGAAAGAATGCATGCATTAACAAGTAATGAAAGTAATGATAGTCTTGTAAGCATGGCATGCACATCGAGGTCTTCCTTGTGATTGACCATTTGCATAGAACTATTGCTGCATACCTTAGGTACTGTGACCACGAGGTGCGATGCATCGTTATAGAAGGTCTATGAGAGGCGTAGGTCCAGAACCATGAACAGAAAGGTATGCTTATGGCAATGGTACATGTACATTCTTACCTTAGGTGTTGGACCAAAAGAACCAATGAGCTGATCAGAAAAACCTCTAAGTCCCACAGACATTACAACTGCTGAAGAAGATCACAACAGCTGAAGACATCAGCTGATTACAAGGTTTGAAGACAAAGTCTGAAGACAAGATGTAAATATTTCTACTGAAGACAAAGTCTAAAAGTAAAGTACTGAAGACAAAGTCTGAAAGTGAAGTACTGAAGACAAAGTCTGAAGCTATCAGCTGAAGACAACGTTGAAGTAAATGTCTGAAGAACAAAGACTGAAGACCAGAGTAATCAGTAGTTGTCACAACAGCTGAAGTTATTAACTTCAGTAGTTGTGATGGTTTTCCTTTTCAGTACTTGTAATTTACTTTTCAGTAGTTTATAGTTTCAGTAGTTTTAGTTCAGCAGTTTTATGATTTTATACTTAGCATTCTTTGAGATATGATCAGTTGTTGAGAACATTCTCAGTAGTTTGCATAGTTTCAGTTGTTTGTATAACTCTATTAGATGTCACTATCAAGTGACATCAGCAGACGTCACATTCCTTATATAAGGAATGTTGACCTAATTGTAACGTGTGGCATTCAGCCACCACGAAAGTATTTGAATGAAATATTCCTTTTGCAGAATTCTCTTGCTCTATAACCGTGTGCTTTTCTATTGAATATCAATAGTGTTCTTGCTAAATTGTCTAATTCATTGTTTGAATTTCCGCTGCAATCAACTCTAATTGATCAAACTTAGATCAGTGATCCAAACAAATGGTATCAGAGCTGGTTAATCATTGATCGATCTAATAATTGATCATTGAAATGCTATTTCGATATCTAAGTTTGATCGAATTAGTATATTGCAAGAATTGGTTATAGAGATTGAATTGCTGCTGCTTTCAGTTATTTGCTTTGAGATTTCTCTTGGTTCATATTGAGTTTGTTGTGTTTCGTGCTAAATCAGTTAAAACTTAATTGAATTTGATTGAATATGAGAATGACTACTCCTTCTAATGACCCTCACAATACTGGTTCCTCAACCAAGCCTCGATGCTGGTTAGGACTGAGTATAACATAAGGCAACGAAGAATGCTCCATCACCTGTCTGTTAACAGTTAGGTTGTTGGACATCTGTGGTACATGGCCAACAAGCCTATGGGAACAATCGGGAAACAACCAAATGGTTCCGAAGAAGAAGGAACAATACTCAGATGAGGATCGAAAACTATTTGAGATTGATGCTAAAGCACATGGAATTCTGGCCATGGCACTACCGAATGAAATCTATTCTGGGCTTATGCATCATGAAACTGCTCATGACCTCTGGAGTGCATGAAAGAACAATTGGTGGAACAGACGAGGTCTTAGCAAACAACAGAGAAATCCTTGCCAACAATATGAGACATTCTCTCATAAGAAGGGTGAGACAGTGACTCAACAGTTTGAGCATTTTTCCTGTTTGATCTCTGAGCTGAAAATGGTCAAACATGAATACACTAATAGCCAGATGAACAGCAGATTCCTTAGATCACTGCCTGAGAGATGGGATACATATACCATTGTCCTACGCTCCAGTGCAAATCTGGATAGCCTATCTCTTACCCAACTCCATGGGAAACTGCTTGCATTTGAAAGAGAGATAGAGCAGAAAAGGAATCTGGCATCATCAGGAAAGCTCACTGATGACTTTGTACCAGGGAACACTGCCTTGGTTGATCATGAGTCAGAATTTGCTGATGAGAAAGCAATTATGATGAGCATATAGATTTCTCTTGAAACAGTTCTGATCATGCATTTGTTAGTGATGATAGTCAGTCAGGCTGTAATAGTGACAATTTGTGCTTCATTATGGATGATTTGAAAGGTATTGGTGATGATGACCTAGAAGAGATGGATATTCTAAGCCAAATGGCCATGATTAATATCAGATCTCAAAAGTTCTACAACAGAACTGGCAGGAATTTCCAGGACTCTCTGGCAAAACCAAAGTTGTTTTGACAAGAGTAAGTTGAGGTGTCACAAATGCCACAGGCTTGGGCACTTGCAAGAGAGTGTAGATCAACTGGAACTAACTCCTCTGCACCCTTTATGACTTTTCTAAGCAATAGTTCACAAAACAGAGGGCAACATCTTGCTAGTTCTGGTCATCACTCACAACTATATCTCCTGCATATTTTGTCCCTCAGGGTCCAATGCCATATCCATATCCCTGCTATTACATGCCATAGCCAAATCAAGTTCAAGTTCCTATTGCACAACAACCTCAAGCCTTACCTGAGCCTCAACCATCTCAATCATCTCAATCACAACCTCTTCACAGCTTCTTCACCATGGTACTGTTGACTGGAGCAGTCTACCAGATGATCTTTCTGGTAATGAGCAATTTTTGCTAGTGATGGTCAACATGGTGGTGAACATCCTTTTAGGAATCTTGCTCTATAGCCCTGAAGTCTACTGAGGGTTCATGCTCCAACGCATCTTCATCACAGGTAACCCAAGTATCCTCTGAGGTAAGGCCAAGCTATGTTCCGAATCTTGCATAGCTGCATTATCTCTATTACAGAGGCAAATGTAGCTTTAATAAATCAAAATCTTGAGCTTGAGCAAACCCTTTCCAAAAGAAAAGCTGAGTATGAGTCTGTCCTTAAAGATAAAGATGATGAGATTTATAAGCTTAAACGCCAATTAAATGATGAAAAGGCTAAGCTAGAGGTCATTCTTGAGAACCACAAAGATCTTAAAGAAACACTTGCAGCTACCCAAGTTGAGTATGACCGCTGGGTATGATCCTGCAAGGGATTTGAAATGCTTCTGGGCAAGCAAATAGCTTCGAATGTGAAGTTTGGAATAGGTTACAATCACATTGCACCACCTACAGATTTTACTTCAAAATCAATGGTAATATCTGAAGGTGAAAGTAATTTCGAACCACATTATCATGTGTATCATCCTCAAGTGATCACCCAAGATCAGAAGATGAAATCAGTGTTGATACCTCAGCAAATCAATTGCCTGATGGGTTAACTACTGATAAGCACATGAAGCTGAGTACTTCAGATGTTGTCCCTCAAAGTACCTCAAGTACTAAAGGGCAAGTCACAACATCTAAAAAGCATTTCAAATCAACTGAAATAAAAGGATTAACAACTGCTGAGGAATCTATCATACGGTCTTTCAGGACGGATAGAGAACAGCTGAAGAACAAGTCATTGGGTTACAGATCTTCAGTATTAACACAAGTACTGAAAGGAGAAAGTACTAAAGATCACACTTCAGTAGTTTTCACTTCAGCAGTTGATCAATCCAAGATGAAGAATAAGCCATGTGAAATATGTGGTAAATTCAATCATCTTTTTGATGAATGTTGGTACAAAAAGAGTTCCAAACTCAACAGAGATAAGCTCATTAAAATTCAGATGGATAAAATGAAAAATGAGTTTGAGACCAAGTTTGTACCACAATCATCCCAATGTGATAAACCCACGGCTTTACTAAATCCAAAAAGAAGGATAGGGTTTATCATAAAACATGATAGTGTTCCTCATAATAAAAATCAGACTAAGTCTGTGAATTTCAAGGAGGAAATGGTGGGTCACAGGAACTCATAAAAAACAAGTACTGATGTGTCACAAGAGCTGAAAGCTTTAGCTACAAATCAGACACAACTTGTTATGATGGTTCAGCATTTGTTAGGGAGAGTAACCAACTAGATGCACCTGTGATCAAACCACTAAAAAGGTATTCCAAGCCCAAATCCAAGGAATCCATTTCAGCACCATCTCCACCTTCATCAGCTGTTAATCATGAGAAACAAGTTATGGTTAAATCTGTTGATGAAAACAGACCCAAAACCAAAAAGGTTTGGGTCTCAAAACCTAACTAGTTCCATGTGATGAATGCAGGGTTCTTCAGCATGCCAAAGGAGCATCTGGTATGTAGACAGTGGAGGATCTATGCATATGACAGGGAGCAGCTCTCTTCTTAATGACTACTCTCAAGGAAAGAAAGGATTTGTTTCTTTTGGAAATGATGCTAAGGGTTACATCATCGGGAAAGGATATGTGTCTAATGGAGAACTCAGATTTGATGATGTTAACCATGTGAAGAATCTCAATATAATCTACTGAGTGTCAGTCAGATGTGTGATAAAGGCATGTTGCACTTTTCACAAACCAGAACTGCAGGATTCTGTCTCCATAGTTTTGAGGCTATTTGACAAGGTATTGGATGAACATACTCTTCTGAAGGCCAACAGGATTGGAAGAGTATATGCCCTGGATTTGTCAAAGAAGATTGATTTGAAGGGCATCCTTGCTTGTTCTCAAAGCCTCTCCTCAGGAATCTAAACTGTGGCAAAAGGCTGGGTCATGTAAATCTCAACAACATGAATCAGCTGATCGACAATAGTTAGTGAGAGGTCTACCAATAAAGGATTTCCACTGTGATGAAACCTGCACTGCTGTTTGAAAGGAAAACAACACAAAGTCTCATTCCCTCATTGAAGAACCTAAGTCCACTGCCTGCTTGCAGTTACTGCACATGGATCTATTTGGTCCTGTGAGAGTGATGAGCATGGCAAAGAAGAAATATGTCTGGTAATTGTGGGGATTACACCAGATTTGTATGGACTTTCTTCTTGCATTCAAAGGATGAGGTTGCTCAAGAGGTTACAAACTTTGTGTTGTATGTGTGAGAAGCAGTATTCCCTATTAGTCAAGTATAAGGAGTGATAATGGAACAGAATTCAAAACCATACACTTGATGATTTTTATCTCTCAAAGGGAATCAAGAGGCAGTTTAGCATCCCAACGACTCCAGAACAAAATGGAGTAGTGGAAAGAAAGAACAGGACCCTAATTGAAGCTGCAAGGTCCATGTTGTTGACTCTGGTTTGCCATTGACCTTTTGGGCTGAAGCTGTCAACACAGCTTGCTATGTGCAGAATAGAGTTCTAGTAAATCAGAGGTTGATAAAGACTCCATATGAAGTTCTACATCATTTGCTCCTCTAATTTCATTCTTCAAGGCATTTGGGTGTCCTTGTTTCATTCTCAACAAAAAGGATCAACTCCACAAATTGATCCTAAAGTGGATGCAGGGTATTTTGTAGGAAATCATCCACATGCAAGGCTTACAGAGTCTTCAACTGCAGAACAAAGATAGTTGAAGAAACCTTGCATGTGAAGTTCAATGAATCTCCTAAGGATAAAATTCCACAAAACCCTGTGGAGTTGTTTGATCTGGATACTGCAATCAGTTCCTTATCAACCTCCAGCTGTTGCAGATCATGTGAATAGATTCTTCTGCAGCAAGTCTTCCACCTGGTGGTACTGAAGATGATGATGATATCAGTACTCACCTTTTCAAGTTTAGTGATCAACTACCTGAGTCCACTAAACTTGATGTCCTGTAGCTTCAGCAGCTCCATCCACAACAAATGCTGATGAGATTTCTGACTCCTCTACATCATTTGACTTGCCATGTCATACTTGGTTTCCATAGTCTGGATCAACATCTGCTGCTGCTGAACCTGCTTCAAACACTTGCACTGATCTTATAGTGTACCAAGAGCTGAAGAATCACCCCATGTCTCAAATCATTAGTGATATCAATGCTGGTGTCTCAACCAGGAGTCAATTGTCCAACTTCTGCTTCTATGCTCTCTTCATCAGTCAGCTAGAGCGAAAGAACTATCATGTTGCTTTAAGAGACAATGGATGGGTTGAAGCCATGCAGCTTGAGCTACTTCAGTCCAAAAACAGCAAGTGTGGGAACTCGTTCCTCTACCCCCAGGTAAGTGTGCAATAGGCACTAAGTGGGTGTTTAGGAATAAAACTGATGAAAATGGCTTATTGTCAAGAACAAGGCTAGACTGGTTGTACAAGGGTTTTCACAAGAAGAAGGTATTGATTATGATGAAACCTTTGCCCCTGTAGCCAGACTGGAAGCAATTAGATTGTTCTTAGCCTATGCTGCATTCCACAATCTTAAAGTTTTTCAAATGGATGTCAAAAGTGCTTTTTTATATGGAAAATAAAATAAGAGGTTTATGTGTGTCAACCACCAGGTTTTGAGGACAATAAACATCCTGATTGGGTGTATAAACTTGATAAGGCTCTTTATGGGTTGAAGCAAGCTCCTCGAGCCTTGTATGAAACACTTTCAAATTTCTTCTTCAAAATAATTTCACTAGAGGTTCCATAGATAAAACTTTGTTTGTGAGAAAGTGGATCAGCACAAGCTACTTGTTCAAATTTATATTGATGATATAATTTTTGCATCCTCTGATCCTAGTTGTGTGATGATTTTACAAGTTTAATGAAAAAAAGTTTGAAATGAGTGTAATGGGAGAATTACAGTTCTTTCTAGGCTTGCAAATCCACACAAAGCTGATGGAACCTTCATTCATCAGTAAAAATATACAAAAAATCTTTTGAATAAGTTTTTTACAAAACTGTAAGCCCTATTCTACTCCCATGTGCAACACCACACAACTGAATGTGGATCAGAAAGGTAAAGTTGTTGATGAAACACTTTACCGATGTATGATTGGGTCGTTGATGTACTTAACAGCTTCTAGACCAGTATTATGTTTGCAACTTGTGTTTGTGCTAGATTTCAGGCTGCTCATAAAGAGTCTCATTTGATTACAGTCAAGAGGATCTTTAGATATCTACAAGGTACACAATCTCTAGGTCTTTGGTATTCCACTGGACACTCTTGCAAATTAGTTGCTTTTTCTGAGAGTGACTATGCAGGTACACAGTTAACCAAAAAGTCAATTCTGGTGGATGTCAATTCCTAGGCAAGTTTGATTTCTTGGCAGAGTAAGAAACAAACATCTGTTGCTACATCCACTGCTGAAGCAGAGTACATTGCTGCTGCAAGGTGTACATCTCAGGTACTCTGGCTTCAGAACCAATTATTGGATTATGGCATTACAGAGACTAAGACTCCATTGTAATAGATAGTGCTTCAGCTCTGTGTATGTCAAGAATCCAGTCCAGCATTCTAGGACCAAACATATAGAGATCAGACACCATTTTATTAGGGATGTTTGAAAAAGGTCTGATTGATCCAAAGTTTGTGCCAAGTGCTGATGAGCTTGCAGATATATCACTAAGCCTGTGGATAGTTCAACTTTCCAAAACCTTGTGTTAAGGTTTGGTATGCAGCAGCTAGAATAAGTGACAATACTAATGATCTCAGTAAACAAGTACTGATAACCTAGTAAACATGTCACAAATATGTACTCATTCTGTAAAAGAAACTGATGCAGTTACAAACTACTGATGTAGTTACAACTACTGATGTTAGTAAAAACAGATAAGTACTGATGTCTTATGAAACAACTGAAAACAGCTAAAAAGTCTGATGAGTAAGTGTTGAGGACGGTATGAAACAGCTGAAAAGCTAAGAATTGACGAAAACTACTGATGAGAATTTTTTCTTCAGTTGTTTCCACAAACAGCTGTTTCACCTTAAACAACTGATGACAAAACTATGTCTTCAGTAGTTTCACAACTACTGATGACTAACACCAAGTTCTCAGTTGTTTCTGCACCTAAAGACAAAACTAAGGTTTTCAGTAGTTTCATAACTATGATGACTAAAACCAAGTCTTCAGTTGTTTTCAAATGTCTGATAGTTAAAACCAAGTCTTCAGTTGTTTTCATACAACTGCTGACAACACCAACACTTTCAGTCGTTTTTTTTCAGCTTTTCTTAACCTATAAATACCTGCACTTATAGCCGAACGTTTCATTAGCCATTTTTCTATCCTTTGCTCTCTCAACAATGGCGACCATGAAACTCAAACCTAGACACAATTGTTGCCTACCTCTCGAAATCGGTCTTCTGGAATAAATTGATAATGCCATCGATCTTATGGTGGATTCCCAATACCGAACTCCTTTCTTTTGAATCTACCATATACCCTGATTCCTTCACCAATCTGGACCAACGTCTCTGTCACAACTGATGAAAATGATAGCCAAATCACTCTCCTGTCGTTGGTTAACCAGAAACAGGTGGTAATCACCCCTAACCATCGCAAAACCTAAATTTGCATGATGCCACCTGTATTATAGAATACCCGAAAGGCACCATTGATATGTCTTCATCAACAATGGGTATGAAGGAGACTTAAGTGCTACAACCATTCTCAAAAAGCACTTCCATGATGCTGAAAGACTTATCTTCCACATGGTGAATGTCTGTCTTGCTCAAAGACATCTTCATGGGATCAGATGTCCTCAAGATGGCAACAGGTATTGTACTCTCTTTGAACGACAAAATCTAAACTTTTCTGAGATAGTGTTTATGGAACTAAGGATCTGGCTCAGAAACCTGTGTCAAACAGATGGCTACTATATCCTAGGTTTCTGATGGCCATAATTTTAAATCAATTAAAATCTGACGGCCTTGTTGGCCTTGGAGTCCCTGCTCCAGCTGTTTTAGCTGAGGTATACTCCAGACATAACTCTGACCCTACTCTCAAAGGGGCTGCCCGGCTGCTCAAACCCAAGCAGAGGGAACCCACTGCCTCTACCTCCAGATCCAAAGTCCCCACCAAACCCAAACCTCAAAAGCCCAAAAAGGCTACTCAGGGAGATGAGTCCCCTGCGGATGCCCCTGTACGACCAATACAGAAACACATACTGGTTCTAACCCCCCAGTTATGTCAGAGACTCAACCAGCTGAAACCACACATGTATCCTCTCCACAGGATCCTGTTGCAACCAAATTGGGAATACCATATTATTGGAACCTTTCTCAGTTGAGAAGGTTACCATTAAAGAGCATCTCTCACCCCGGGTGCAATCTGCTTCTGACCAATCTCTAACTACAACCACCCCTCAAAGCCCAACCCTTATAGTTGCTAAAGTGCTGAGTCAACTGCATTCCTCACCCCTCCCCAGAAACCAATTACCACTGGGAATACCTCAACAATTGAGGGGGAGGACCAAAATGCTGCTGATAACCAACAGCACAGGGGTTATAATCTTCAATCTCCAAGTGTAGAAGAGGAGGTTAGAACATCTGGTCAGGCTGCCACTTCTACTGCTTCAGCAAATGAACAGGATGAAGTTGGTACCATATATAAGACCGCACCAGAGGCAACTGCCAATGAAGGACAAAGTCCTGAGGCAGGAAGTCCCCAGAACCAAGAACAAGGGGCACATGCATATACTGATCTACACTCAGGGCATGTACATCCTGATTTAATCAGGAGGTCAGATGATTCAGCAAAGACTGATGATGACCTGGGCTTTTTCTTCGATGTCTTAGCCCATAATACAATCCTATAGACTGAGGTGAGCAGACTCAAAGAGCTGCTAGCCAAAATGTCTCTGGATGAAAGTCCATCTATCCCCATTGACCCACAGATGGCACCTTCATTTGAAGGTTCACCAAACACACAGCCAATACACTTAACTAAGCCACCAGCAATTGGTTTTGGCACCACCTCTCAGGGACAGAACCCCTCTAAGCAGATGGTTGCAACCTTCCAAAACTCCTTACCTCTCATCACTCCCATCATCACTGAGATAGTACATAAAGCCGTTGATGAGAGGATCTCCTCAAATCTCCAAACACTTGTTGATGATGCTGTGCAAAAGTCACTTTCTGCCATTCAACCCCTAAACCCAGTGCACCCAAAAAGGGGGAGTCTAAGGCAGTAAAAGAAAGAAAGAGAAAGAGAGTGGTCGATGAGAAACAACAAGAAAAAGAAAAGGAGCTAGAGAAAGAGAAACAACTAGAAAAAGAAAAGGAGCTAGAGAAAGAGAAACAACTAATCACTTATAAAAGAAAGAAAAGTGCTGAAACACAAGAGCCTGTTGGAGAGAAATCCTTAGAAGATCTGGTTAAAGAAGCTGATGAAGCTCACAGCAGATCTATGGACAGAATAATAGACCAACTCTTTAGACAGTGCTTTGATACAGCCATTTTAGACACTGAGATCAGAAGGCTGGAAATTAAGGAAATACAAGAAAGATGGGCTAGTTACAGTGTAATGGATAGGGAAAGGTTGGAGATAATGATCAGATTTATTGCAAAATACTTGGGAAGATCATTAATTGAGATCAAATCATGCACCAGAGACAGTATTCTGGCAATAACCACCAGAATATGTTCTTTTGAAGCATTCAATAAGGGGTTAATTATAGAAGCATTGGATGAGGCAGGTGTTGGGAAGAGAACTGATATGGCCAAACTCTCCAAAGCCAAACTTACCACAAAAATGCTAGATCAGCCTTCCCTAACTCCAACTCATAAACAACCAACTCCAAAACCTGCCAACCCTATCCCTAAGCCAAAACCACTCACAATTCAACCCACAAAACCAATTCCATTACCTCAAAAACCACCTCAAACCACACCTAGTGATGCACCCAGAAGGAGGAGAAGGGTGTTGAGGGTAGAAGAAGAAGAAGAAGAGGATGATAATGAAGACAGTTTGCCAATCTCTGCTGTTCTCAAACTTAAAACACCTGAGCCCAGAAGTCAATAGATGATGACACCTGACTTGCAAATGCAAATGGTGAAAGTGAAGATTGAAGAAGCAGAACAGCAGAAGCAGTTGATGAGCAATTTCTCAAATTGGTTGACAAGGACTTCCCTCAGTCCTCATCCATTCAAGAAATGAAGAAACAAGCTCTGAGGCTGTACACTCTTAGGCATACATTCGAACATCAAAGAGAAAGAGTGAGGATTTGGCTAGACCCCAGGGTAAGTTCTAGAATTCACAAGAAGAACATACCAAGTAGATATCATGGCCAAGTGAAAAAGACTTTGAATGTTACAATTATGTTGGCCATGGTAGTCTCACCCTGGGAGATTATAGAAGAATTCAAGAGAGCACACAACTTTAAGACAACCCCTCAATCTATACTTGAGAACAAAATGATCAAGAAGGGGTTGTTATACAAAAGACTTGAAGATCTTCAAAAGAGTGAACTCCAGTTGTTGCTAGAAGGCTCTCATCCAGATGAATTCGCATACAGAGAGATCATAACTGTTGAGTTAAAAAATGGGAAGACAGTAAGATATCTATCTGAATATTATGGCCCAGAGTTCTTCTTTGACGGAGAAGCAGAAGAACTCACCAGGAGGAACAAGTTGTTCTCCTTGAGGCCTATGCAAGAGAGTCTTACAGACTCATTAGTGGGAATTAGGTTTCATGGTTGGGACAAGACTCTGTGTCCAGTTTCCCCAAGACAGAGTTCCCTCCCATACTTAGCCAATCAAAAGATCAGAAACCTTTTCCCGGCCTGTGCTTACATGATTACCTCTGAAGCTGATCAAGAGGGTGTTCCTGCCAAAGAATAGATGGGATTATCAATAAACTTAGAGGTTTTGGCTGCATTGGTTCCGGGGGTGTTTGTTGGACCAAAAGAACCAATGAGCCTGATCAGAAAAACCTCTAAGTCCCACAGACATTACAACTGTTGAAGAAGATCACAACAGCTGAAGACATCAGCTGATTACAAGGTCTAAAGACAAAGTCTGAAGACAAGATCTGAAGATTTCTACTGAAGACAAAGTCTGAAAGTAAAGTACTGAAGACAAAGTCTGAAAGTGAAATACTGAAGACAAAGTCTGAAGCTATCAGGTGAAGACAACGTCTGAAGTAAAACTCTGAAGAACAAAGACTGAAGACCAGAGTGATCAGTAGTTGTCACAACAGCTGAAGTTATTAACTTCAGTAGTTGTCACAATAGCTGAAGTTATTAACTTCAGTAGTTGTGATGGTTTTCCTTTTCAGTACTTGTAATTTACTTCTCAGTAGTTTATAGTTTCAGTAGTTTTAGTTCAGTAGTTTTTTGTTTTTATACTTAGCATTCTCTGAGATATGATCAGTTGTTGAGAACATTCTCAGTAGTTTGCATAGTTTCAGTTGTTTGTATAATTCTGTTAGATGTCACTATAAAGTGACATCAGCAGACGTCACATTCCTTATATAAGGAATGTTGACCTAATTTTAACGTGTGACATTCAACCACCACAAAAGTATTTGAATGAAATATTCCTTTTGCAGAATTCACTCTCTCTATAACCGTGTGCTTTTCTATTGAATATCAATAGAGTTCTTGCTAAATTGTCTAATTCATTGTTCGAATTTCCGCTGCAATCAACTCTAATTGATGAAACTTAGATCACTGATCCTAACATTAGGTACTGTGACCACGAGGTGCGATGCACCATTATAGATGGTCTATGAGAGGCCTAGGTCCAGAACCATGAACAGAAAGGTAAATGCTTATGGCAATGGTACATGTACATTCATACCTTAGGTACTGTGACCACGAGGTGCGATGCACCATTATAGAAGGTCTATGAGAGGCCTAGGTCCAGAACCATGAACAGAATAGTAAACCTAAACTTTACCTTAGGTACTATGACCACGAGGTGTGATGCACCGTTATAGAAGGTCTATGAGAGGCCTAGGTCCAGAACCATGAAGAGAAAGGTATTGCATAGTAAACCTAAACTTTACCCTAGGTACTATGACCACGAGGTGCGATGCACCGTTATAGAAGGTCTATGATGGGCTAGGTTCCGTACCATGAATAGAAGGGAAGGGTTTATGGGTGACAGAAAGGAAAAGTAAAGAATGAGGCACGAAAGATTAAAGAAGATAATAATGATATTATCTGTATGTACATATGATGTATGATCATGAACGAATGTAAAGTATTGTATGATTTTGAAAGAAAGCAAAGAATGGTTTTACAAATGAAAAGCAACGCTGAGTTTTATGTGTTTCCAGTTGGCAGGTAATGTTGCTGAGGATGGCACGAGGCAGCTGCTAAGCTCTTTTGGATGGCATCCATTTATATAAAGCTTTTGTGATGTAATACAGCAATGAAATTTTGTAACCAACAAACAATGCATTATTTTGCAAAAGTTTTTATGATGAAATGAAATGTCATTTTTGAATGTTTCCGTTGCGAATGTTTATTTAAAATAACTGTAAATGTATGTTTTATGTGCAATGGTTGACCAACTATAAGCGTCCCAGGAACGGGGCCTTACAAGTTGGTATCAGAGCCAATGTTTAAGTGAAATGGGTAAAATTTTAAAATAAACCTTAACTTAAACTGAGAAGGGGGCGGAATGGGAATAGGATGCCAATCTGAGTAGCTGCGTGCCATAAGGTATTTTGGTAATGTTAACCGGTTTATGTGCACATGGTATGTGGTTATGTGTTGTATGTAGATTAAAATTCTGATGTAGTCAGGACAGGTAATGCTTGGGGTATGAAGAGTAAAGTATGTGGCTAATCAGAACTAGCCACTGTAATTAGGGACTTACTATACTTGCCATAAACTGAGCCGTTCCTTGAATGACCGTATTAGTGTTTAAATCTTTCAATGTGAGTTAGAGGATGGCCGGTGGTAGATCATCTAAAGCTTCGCGTGGTGGTGGACGTGGTGCTGAACCACGGGTTACGAGAGGAAGGCCTAGGGCCGAAGAGGTGGTTCATGAAGAACTAGAAACCCCTCATCCGGAGGGTGGAGATGAGAGTGCTAACCTGAGAGCCTCAGTGAAGGAGGCAGTTGTGGAAGAAGTGCATCAAGTCATGCAGACGATCCTATCGTCTGTGGTGACCGAAGTGATAAAGGCAGTTAGAGAAGGGGAGAGAAGGGAAAGGAGTACACCTACGGGCGAAAGAAGACAGCCCGAGACTGAGACGGTTCCATCTGATGATGAAGAAGAAGAGGAAGAAGCAGAGCTTGTGCGGGAGGCAGTACGAGGCTGTAACTATGGGGCATTTATGAGATGCAAGCCCCCAACTTTCGATGGAAACGGCACTATAGCTGCTGCTCACCGGTGGGTGAGGGAAATGGAGGTTGTTCTTGATATCAGCGAGTGTCGTGAAGACCAAAAGGTGAAGTTCGCTACCCACTCTTTTCTGGATTCGGCTCTGTGCTGGTGGGACAACATTGTCCAAGCCGAGGTAGTAGGGACATCGGGAGGATTAGTTGGTATGAGCTGAAAAAGTTGGTGATTGAGGAGTTTTGTCCTCATCGAGAAATGGACAAGGTCGAAAGGGAGTTCCTGTAACTGGAGGCGGGAACTATGACGCAGCAGCAGTACACCACAAAATTCAATGAGATGGCACGTCTGGTGCCAGATCAGGTGACACCTCTGTCTTGAAAAATCAAGACGTACATTCAGGGTTTGCCAACGGATATTTGCAGGCACATGATCGCTGCCCGGCCGATAACGTTTAGATCGGCAGTGGATTTGGCAGGGAGATTGTATGATGAGAGGACGGTGGTGATGAAGGAAGGTGGAAAGAAGAGTGGTGGTGAGAAAAACTGACAGGGGGATAGGTTTGGTCGGGGGAATGCTTCGACGGGTAACAAGAAGGCACGGGTGGATGACCGTCATGTCGTCTCATCAGGTGCGGGTATAAAGAAGTGTGATAGGTGTGGGAGAGAACATAGTGGGGAATGCAGGTTGGGGTTGAATGTATGCTTCAAATGTGGGAAGCCAGGGCATATAGCCAAGGACTGTCGTACGGTCTGGTGTTTTAACTATGGCATGGAGGGTCATATGAATAAGGATTGTAAGAAGCCTAGGGCCGAGGGTTCTGGGGCGAAGAAAATGGGAGGTGAAGGACCAAGGGCGAGCACCAGGGCATTCACGATGACACAGAAGGAGGCTAGGACGGACCCTGACGTTGTGTCCGGTACGTTTCTGGTGAACCAAACTTTAGCTTCTATGTTATTTGATTCGGGTGCCAGTAAAAGTTTTATTTCTGCTGCTTTCTGTGCTAAACAGGCTGTTAGTAGTAGACGTGTTGATCCACCCTTCGATGTAGAAACTGTCATAGGTAAGTCTACCATAATCTCTGAGATGATAGAAGGTTGTGACATGGAACTAGAGGGTCATAAATTTCTGGTTAGACCATTTGTGATGACCTTAGGTGGTTTCGATGTGATTCTTGGGATGGATTGGTTAGCAGGCTTCAAGGCGAACATTGTGTGCTGCAAGAAGATGATTCAGTTGACAACGCCTGACTGGAAATTGGTAACGGTTTATGGTGATCGGGTTACTACGATTCCGAAGGTAATTTCGATGGTGGTGGCAGGAAAGTGTATGAGGCGTGGATGTAGTGCCTACTTGGCCAATGTAAAGGATGTAGACACGCCAACACCACAACTGTCTGATGTACCGGTTATGTGTGACTTTTCAGACGTGTTCCACAAGACTTACCACTAGTGCCACCTGACAGAGAGATTGAATTTCAGATTGATCTGATACCGGGTGCCTAACCTGTTGCCAAGGCACCGTATCGGTTAGCTCCGATGGAGATGAAGGAGTTGATGGAGCAGTTGCAAGAGTTGCTTAACAAGGGGTTTATCAGACCGAGTATCTCTCCTTGGGGTGCTCCGGTCCTGTTTGTGAAGAAGAAAGACGGTAGTATGAGGATGTGTATTGACTACCGTGAGCTGAATAAGTTGATAGTGAAGAACCGCTACCCCTTACCAAGAATAGATGATTTGTTCGATCAGCTTCAAGGTGCCAGTTGGTTTTCAAGGATAGATCGTCGATCGGGCTACCATCAGTTGAAGGTGAGGGAGTAGGATATCCCTAAAACAGCTTTTTGCACGTGCTACGGTCACTACGAGTTTCTTGTCACGTCCTTTGGTTTGACCAATACGCCAGCTGCTTTTATGGATGTGATGAACCGTGTGTGTCGGTCTACGTTGGATAAATCAGTGATTGTGTTTATTGATGATATCCTGATTTATTCAAAGAGTGAGATTGAGCATGCCGGTCATATTCGGGAGGTTTTGGAAATGTTGAGAAAGGAGAAGCTGTAGGCCAAATTCTCCAAGTGCGCATTTTGGTTGCGTGAAGTTCAGTTCTTGGGTCATGTGGTGAATCCCAAGGGGATCATGGTGGACCCAGCTAAGGTGGAGGCAGTGATGCAATGGAAATCTCCAAAGACGCCATCCGAGATTCGCAGTTTCTTGGGTTTGGCGGGTTACTACAGGAGATTCATTCAAGACACTTCCAAGATCTCTTCTCCACTAACCAAGTTAACCCAAAAAGATGTGAAGTTCGTATGGGGTCAAGCTCAAGAGAAGGCGTTTGAAGATTTGAAGGCGAGGTTGACTCAAACTCCTGTTCTGTCACTGCCCGATGGGAGCGAAGATCTAGTGGTTTATTCTGATGTTTCTTAGTCGGGTTTGGAGTGCGTGTTAATGCAGAGAGGGAAGGTTATAGCCTATGCGTCCCGACAGTTGAAGGTTCAGGAGGTCACCTACCCTACTCATGACTTGGAGCTAGCAGCCATGGTCTTTGCACTAAAGATTTGGAGGCACTATATTTACGGTACCAAGTGCACTATCTTCACTCACCAGAAGAGCTTGAAGTACTTCTTCGAGTAAAAGGATCTGAACATGAGGCAGAGGAGGTGGTTGGAGCTTATAAAAGATTATGGTTGTAAGATCCATTAGCCGGAAGGAGAGACCCGAACCAATTCGGGTGAAAGCATATCAACTGATCATGACCTCTAATGTGATGAAGCAAGTCAAAGAGTTTCAAGATGAGGCACTGAAAGAAGAGCATCTTAACTCTGAGAAAATGAGAGGTCTGGTCACAGAATTGGGTGAAAACACGTTTGGTGTTAGAACTCGATTCGGGAGAACGTGGATTCCTTGTTTTGGGGGTCTATGGGTGAAGATAATGGATGATGTTTACAAGACTTGATACTCCATTCATCCTGGTGACACAAAGATGTATCAAGATATGAAGAAAGATTATTGGTGGCCAGGTATGAAGCGCGGTGTGGTGGGGTATGTGAGTAAGTGCCTTACTTGCTTGCAAGTGAAGGCCGAGCATCAAAAGCCGTATGGGAAGATCCAACCTTTGGAAATACCGTAATGGAAGTGGGAGCACATCACCATGGATTTCGTTACGAAGCTGCCACGTACTCCGAAAGGGTACGATGGCATATGGGCGATTGTGGACCGTCTGACGAAGAGTGCTCACTTCCTACCGATCCGCGAGACATATTCATCCGAGAGGTTGGCTGAAATGTTCATCAAGGAGATTGTAACACGTCATGGTGTGCCGGTGTCCATTGTGTCTGATCATGACACCTGGTTTACATCTAAATTCTGGAAGAAATTCCACGACGCCATGGGGATGAGGTTACATATTAGCACGGCTTATCATCCCCAAACTGATGGTCAGTCCGAAAGGACCATTTAGACATTGGAAGACATGCTTCGGGCATGTGTGATTGATTTTGGGGGAAGTTGGGATGACCACCTACCGTTAGCCGAATTCTCATTCAACAACAGCCATCATGCCAGCATTGGTATGCCACCATAAGAGATGCTATACGGTAGGAGATGCAGAACACCCATTTGTTGGGGTGATATTGGTCAGAAGGAATTAGGGAGCATCGAGGTAATCGAGGCTACGACCGAGAAGCTTGAAAAGATCAAGGCCTTCATGAAGGCAGCCAAAGATAGGCAGAAGTCATATGCCGATAAACGACGAAGACCGATTGAGTTCCAGGTGGGTGACCGGGTTATGTTGAAGGTCTCACCTTGGAAGGGTATCATTCGTTTCCGAAAGCGAGGCAAGTTGAGCCCGAGATACATAGGCCCTTTCTGAATCCTTGCTCGGGTAGGAGAGGTGGCCTATATATTGGAGTTACCAGAAGAGTTAAGTGGAATTCACCCAACATTCCATGTATCTCATCTGAGAAAGTGCTTAGTGATGAAGACATGATTGTTCCACTTGAGGATATCGATGTAGATGAACGGCTCAATTATGTGGAGCAACCAGTGGCAATCATTGATCGGAAAGAGAAAAGGCTGAGAAATAAAGTGGTTCCTCTTGTGCATGTACAGTGGAAGCACAGGAAGGGATCTGAGTCTACGTGGGAGACTGAAGAAGAGATGAGACAGTATTACCCATAATTCTTTGAGGAATAACAGGTTTGGGGACGAAACCTATTTAAGGGGGGTGGACTTGTAACACCCGGCTATTTTTAGACAAGAAAGAAGAATAAGTGAAGAAAAGAAGGAAAAGAAATAAAACCAAGTCTAGGGGTAAAAAGTGTCCAAAAGGACAAAATGTTTGAAAAGTGGGTGTAAAAGGCGGTATGGCCGCCCATATGTCACATACACCACTGATTTTCGGGTTTTAGAAAGAGAAAGAGCAGCAAATTCTCGGTTTTGAAGGAAGAACAAGAAAGAATTTGACTTCAAGGTAAGAATTCATGCTATTTTGGTGTTCTTGGCTGGTCATATCCTCGGGTTTATGCTTATGTGTGTTTGTATGTGTTCGGGTATGTGCTTAGTGGGTTTCTAAGCGGTTGAATTCAATTTGCCTACGAGTTTGGGAGGAAGCCGTACTCAAGAGCTACAAAGGTGAGTTCTAGGACCCCTCTTTTACTGGTTTTTAACTAATTTTGGGGCTGGAAATGCATGAATGTATGTTTTTATTTAACTGGGTTTCGGACCCGTATGCTTGAATGTGTGTATGATAATGTTATGATGTGATGTATGGCTATGTTCATGCTTGATGATTGTGTTTCTAAGGCTTAGAGGATAATATTTAAGCTTAGAACATGATGAATGGTGCATGCGAATCGAATCCGATGATTTAGACCCACTTGTTAAGTTTTTAAATCTGCCAAAGTGTTTGGAAGTAAATGCAGATGGAAAGGGTTAATGCGGATTAACAATAAGGTTAATGCAGATGAACACTTAGAAAAATTCTGACTTTTTGGGGAAAAAGAGGTAATGTAGGATTTGACCTAGGAGATTCCGGGGGGTTATAGAAGATGACTTTTGAGGTCATAGATGGTATGTTCCCCATGTAATGTATTGTGATTGATGCTTATGCATGATGATGATGATGATGATGTGTGTGGTTAAATATGATGTATGTTATGTATGTATGATGCCCTGCATGATGATGTATGCATGATATGTTTATGTTCCTTGTAATGATGTATGTTTATCTTTCCTATGACTTTACGTGTTATGAAAATGAATGAACAAAGTATTATGTAACGTAAAGTGAAAGATAATGAAAAAGGAACATGAAGTAAGAATGCATGCATTAACAAGTAATGAAAGTAATGATAGTCTTGTAAGCATGGCATGCACATCGAGGTCTTTCCTTGTGATTGACCATTTGCATAGAACTATTGCAGCATACCTTAGGTACTGTGACCAAGAGGTGTGATGCATCGTTATAGAAGGTCTATGAGAGCCTGGGTCCAGAACCATGAATAGAAAGGTATTCCTTATGGCAATGGTACATGTACACTCATACCTTATGTACTGTGACCATAAGGTGCGATGCACCGTTATAGAAGGTCTATGAGAGGCCTAGGTCTAGAACCATGAACAGAAAGGTAATTGCTTATGGCAATGGTACATGTACATTCATACCTTAGGTACTGTGACCACGAGGTGCAATGCACCGTTATAGGTCTATGAGAGCCCTAGGTCCAGAACCATGAACAAAAAGGTATTGCATAGTAAACCTGTTGGAACAAAAGAACCAATGAGCCTGATCAGAAAAGCATCCAAGTCCCACAGACATTACACCTGCTGAAGAAGATCACAACAGCTAAAGACATCAGCTGATTACAGGGTCTGAAGACAAAGTCTGAAGACAAGATCTGAAGATTTCTGCTGAAGACAAAGTCTGAAAGTAAAGTACTGAAGACAAAGTCTGAAAGTAAAGTACTGAAGACAAAGTCTGAAGCTATCAGCTGAAGACAACGTCTGAAATAAAAGTCTGAAGAACAAAGACTGAAGACAAAGACTGAAGACCAGAGTGATCAGTAGTGTCACAACAGCTGAAGTTATTAACTTCAGTAGTTGTGATGGTTTTCCTTTTCAGTACTTGTAATTTACCTTTCAGTAGTTTATAGTTTCAGTAGTTTTAGTTCAGTACTTTTATGTTCTTGTACTTAACATTCTCTGAGATGTGATCAGTTGTTGAGAACATTCTCAGTAGTTTGCATAGTTTCAGTTGTTTGTATAATTCTGTTAGATGTCACTATCAAGTGACATCAGTAGACGTCACATTCCTTATATAAGGAATGTTGACCTAATTGTAATGCGTGAATTTCAGCCACCACGAAAGCATTTGAATGAAATATTCCTTTTGTAGAATTCTCTCTCTCTATAACCGTGTACTATTCCATTGAATATCAATTGAGTTCTTGCTAAATTGTCTAATTCATTGTTCGAATTCCGCTGCAATCTACTCTAATTAATCAAACCTAAATCACTGATCCTAACAAATGGTATCAGAGAGGGTTAATCATTGATCAATCTGACAATTGATCATTGAAACTACTATTTCGATATCTAAGTTTGATCGAATTAGCATATTTGCAAGAATTGGTTATAGAGATTGAATTTCTGCTGCTTTCGGTTATTGCTTTGAGTTTTCTCTTGGTTCATATTGAGTTTGTTGTGTTTTATGCTAAATCGGTTAAAACTTAATTGAATTTGGTTGAATCTAAGAATGACTACTCCTTCTAATGACCCTCACAATACTGGCTCCTCAACCAAGCCTCCGATGCTGGTTAGGACTAAGTATAACATACGGAAACAAAGAATGCTCCATCACCTGTCTGTTAACAGTTCAGGTTGTTGGACATCTGTGGTACATGGTCCACACAAGCCTATGGTGAACAATCCGGAAACCAACCAAATGGTTCCGAAGAGGAAGGAACAATACTCAGATGAGGATCGAAAACTGTTTGAGATTGATGTTAAAGCCCATGGAATTCTGGCCATGGCACTGCCGAATGAAATCTATTCTGGGATTATGCATCATGAAACTGCCTATGACCTCTGGAATGCATTGAAAGAACAATTTGGTGGAACAGATGAGGTCTTAGCAAACAACAGAGAAATCCTTGTCTAACAATATGAGACATTCTCTCATAGGAAGGGTGAGACACTGACTTAACAGTTTGAGCGTTTTTCCTGTTTGATCTCTGAGCTAAAAATGGTCAAACATGAATACACTAATAGCCAGATGAACAACAGATTCCTCAGATCACTGCCTGAGAGATGGGACACATATACCATTTTCCTACGCTCCAGTGCAAATCTGGATAGCCTATCTCTCACCCAACTCCATGGGAACTGCTTACATTTGAAAGAGAGATAGAGCAGAAAAGGAAATTGGCATCATCAGGAAAGCTCACTGATGACTTTGTACCAGGGAACACCGCCTTGGTTGGTCATGAGTCAGAATATGCTGCATTAGAAAGCCATTATGATGAGCATATAGATTTCTTTTCAAACAGTTCTGATCATACATTTGTTAGTGTTGATAGTCAGTCAGGCTGTAATAGTGACAATTTGTGCTTCATTATGGATGATTTGAAAGGTATTGCTGATGATGACTTAAAAGAGATGGATATTCTGAGCCAAATGGCCTTGATTATTATCAGATCTGAAAAGTTCTACAAGAGAACTGGTAGGAAATTTCTAGGACTCACTGGCAAAACCAAAGTTGGTTTTGAGAAGAGTAAGTTGAGGTGTCAAAATGCCACAGGCTTGGGCACTTTGCAAGAGAGTGTAGATCAACTGGATCTAACTCCTCTGCACCCTTTGTGACTTTTCCAAGAAATAGTTCACAAAACAGAGGGCAACATCCTGCTAGTTCTGGTCATCACTCACAACCTCTATCTCCTGCATATTTTGTCTCTAAGGGTCCAATGCCATATCCATATCCCTGCTATTACATGCCACAACCAAATCAAGTTCAAGTTCCTATTGCACAACAACCTCAAGCCTTACTTGAGCCTCAACCATCTGAACCATCTAAATCACAACCTCATCACAGCTTCTTCACCCCTGGTGCTATTGACTGGAGCAGTTTACCAGATGATCTTTCTGGTAATGAGCAATTATTGCTAGTGATAGTCAACATGGTGGTGAACATCCTTTTGGGAATCTTGCTCTCATGGTCCTGGAGTCTACTGAGGGTTCATGCTCCAATGCATCTTCATCACAGGTAACCCAGGTATCCTTTGAGGCTAAGGCCAAGCTATGTTCTGAATCTTGCATAGCTGCATTTATCTCTATTAGAGAGGCAAATGTAGCTTTAACAAATCAAAATCTTGAGCTTGAGCAAACCCTTTCCAAAAGAAAAGTTGAGTATGAGTCTGTCCTTAAAGATAAAGATGATGAGATTTATAAGCTTAAATGCCAATTAAATGATGAAAAGGCTAAGGTTGAGGTCATTCTTGAGAACCACAAAGATCTCAAAGAAACACTTGCAGCTACCCAAGTTGACTGTGACCGCTAGGTATCATCCTGCAAGGGATTTGAAATGCTTCTCAGCAAGCAAACAGCTTCGAATGTGAAGTTTAGAATAGGTTACAATCACATTGCACCACCTACAGATTTTACTCCAAAATCAATAGTAAAACCTGTTGATACATGTATGTCCCTAGATCATGATATGTGATGTAATAGTTCTTGTTTGGGATGATTAATGAAATGATATTGATAGTCTGTTAGTTATAAAGTTTAATAGCTCATTAATGAGTTGTGACTAAATTGATTGGGTTTATGATTATTTGAATGGTTGCACATTATGTTATATTAATTAACTAAAACATTCAAACTTAAATTAATGAAGTTCCCATGCGAATGGCTCATGCGAATGAACCATAAGCATGAAGAACTTCACACGATTGACTCAGTCGCACGACTGAACTAGGAGACTGGATTAGTCGTACGACTGTAACATAAGATTGGCTCAGTCGCACGACTGAACACTCAGTCGTACGAATGAATCAACCGCATGGTTCAATCTCATGACTGAACCAGACTAATGGTTCAGTCGCACGATTGAATAATACCAACCTATAAATACAACTCAATTCGTGAAAAATAAGGACTCTCGATCAATTACGATTCCAGAGGAACCCTAGCCGTCCAGAAACCTTCCAAATCGTTCTCCAAGTTCATTGAACACATTAGATCGATTCCTTATCGATTTCTAACGTTAGTTTCAATCCTTGATTGATTCTTCGTGTGTTCTCACTGATTGGATCGCCAATCAAATAGGATTCCGCACTATTTGATCTGGTTTACACGTGATCTCTAGGTATTTCGTCAAATACCAGGTCCTAACAAGTGGTATCAGAGCTATTGGCTCTTGATTACGTGTTGATTCAATCAAGATTGCATAAAAGCTTGTGTTTTTGCACTAAAAACGCAATCTTTGGCATCAAAAGTGATCTTGGAAGTACCCTGCTCATCGAAGTTTGGTTTCTACGGACTTAGGCGATTAGAACTTGTGAAATTTCGAATCTTTACGGCTGAAACCCGTCAAACCTAGAAATTTTCGCAAAACAGCAGCTTCAGTCGCACGAGTGACTCATTCGCACGACTGGACTCCATTCGCATTGCCCATACGCACGATTGGACATGGTCGCACCCTCATTCGTACTACTGAACCGTTCGTTCGCATAGCTCATACGCACCAGATTCATTCGCACGACTGAACCAATCGCCCAGTTCATTCGCACGATTGAACC
Organism: Flaveria trinervia; assembly: GCA_025506515.1. Classification (NCBI taxonomy): domain Eukaryota; kingdom Viridiplantae; phylum Streptophyta; class Magnoliopsida; order Asterales; family Asteraceae; genus Flaveria; species Flaveria trinervia. The sequence continues at coordinate 51,808,173 of CM046448.1, read as the reverse complement.
AATCGCAGAGCTTATACGCACGATTAGCTCATTCGCATCCTTCAGTCGCATCAGTAAAAGTTTGTTTGATTAGATTATAAGTTTATTAGTCATGGAAGATCAGATTTCAGCCTTTACTGCTGGAAAGGACTCAAGGATACAAAACCTGCTGTTGCTTGAGAGTGAGGTGGGGAATCACAATAAACCACCAAAGCTTTTGACTTTAGATGAGTTTCCCCACTGGAAACAACGTTTTGAGATCTACCTTAATGGAGTAGATCCTAATCTGTGGGAAGCCATTGAGATAGGTTATAGTACACCGTGGAGCTGATGGAGTTAAACTAACATTAAGCAGATGACAGACGCACAGAAAGTAAAGTACAATGCAGAGAAAAGAGTGTATGCATTGATCACTCAGTCTATCCCCAAAGATATATTCCACCAGTATTCAGAGAACAAGCAGTCCAAGAAACTGTGTGATAAGCTAGAGAAAAGATATGATGGTAATGCATCATTGAAAGCAATCAAGGCAAAGGAGTTAAAGAAGGAATTCGATAACTTCTCATCAATTGGTAATGAAAGTTTGGACGAAGTCATAGACATATTCTACCACTTGATGAGCGAATTGCATACACATGGAGTGGCTACTACCATGGAAGAGAAAGTAAGCAACTTCGCAGACGGATTGCCTGATAAGTGGGCTACATTCGTGTCTAACCTGAGACAGAATGGAATACTTGTAAAGCTGGATATAAATGACTTCATTCTTAAGTTGCGAGAAGAAGCACTAAGGATGAAGTATAGAGCTCAGAAGTCTTCGTACACACAAAATCCAGCTTTATACAACGCCACGCCTCAAGCTAAGACATCTGGAGCACCCATCCAGACTGCTTTTATGTCTAGCTTGTCAGGTCCTTCACATGCTTCTCCTTCTGGATCAGACACGTCTGGGTCATCATGTACCCATCATATTGGATCAGAAGCAAACGCTACCAAACTGAAGATCGAGAACCTCGGTAATGTGACCGTGGAAGTAGCACGAGAGCATATGGATCTTTTAGTAGCAGTGGTTCATTCATATGATGGACTTGTTGCCGGGAAGATTGGAAACTGCCATCTGGCAGATGAGGACTACGAGCAGGTGGATGAGATGGAACTTGAAAGAATGGATATAATGTGGGCCTTAGCAAGTGCTGTCCGGAGGGCGAAAAAGTTTGTGAAAAAGACTGGACAGAACTTGGTTGCTACTAAGGATACCACCTTTGGCTTCGACAAGAGTAAAGTGACCTGCTTTAACTATGGTGAGAAGGGCACTTCAAAAGAGAATGTGTCAAGCCAAAGAAGACGGGGAATGGGAACCCGTTTTCATCCTTTACTCGCCAAGACAAGCAAGCCTCTAGTTCTACTTCATCAAACAAGGATCCAAAAGCCTTAACTGCTCATGATGATGAAGGACAGGATTGGAGTTTTAGGTTTGTCTCACCAGGAGAATCTAACATTGCCAGTGTTGAGGATATTGATGATGATTCTGCGAGTGAAGGTGATATAGAAGTTGAGATAGCAATGTCACATAGCAAGAAACAACTACAGCCGAGGTCAGTTACAAACCAATGAGAAAGTTTCCACGTCAGAGACAGAAAAGGCAGAATCAGCAGAACCAGAAACATCTGATGCTGCACTGATGGCTAACTCTTCTGAACCAACTCAGGTAAGTACCACTGACCAAATTTTTAATAATCATGCTTGTTCGAATTGTGACACTTTTAGGAATAGCATAGATGAAAAATTCGCTAGGTTATTAGATCATAATGATAACCTAGTAAAAGATTTACGTCTGTGCACTGAGGCTAATAGAGTACTAAAACAAAATGAGCATAGTTATAAAGAAAAGATAGACCTATTGACTAAACAACTTAGGGAAACCGAAGTAGTGGCTTTTAACCAAGCAAATGACATTAGGTACTATCTAAACTCCCTAGAAGAAACTAAGAAACAAAAGGCAGTTCTAGAAGTAGAAGTCAATTCACTAAAACAGAACCTGCATAGTTGGACTAGTTCTTCACACATAGTTCAACACTTAGTAAGAGATAGGAATAACGGGGAGGGACTAGGCTACAAAGTGGTTCCACCACCACCTGAGACCTTGATGAACACTAAGTCTAGACCAGTAAATAATAACCCCATCAAGGATCATGTGGTGACCACTCCTCTTGTTACTGATCCAGACACCTCATGTTCATCTACTGAATCTGGTCAGAAACAAAAGGAGGACACTTCAAAGGCAAATGGTAAATTGCCATGCGTTAATCTGGAAAATGAATTTGAAAAAGTTAACTTAAAGTCAGGGTCAAACAGAGTCAAATAAGAACCTAAAATGACTTCAAATGCTACTTTTTCACATGCTTCAAGTCAAAAACCAGTTAACCAAAAAATGAAACAGGTTAAAACAGTAAATTTTGTTAAATCAGAGAAAACATCAAACATACAAGAGTCAAAAACTAAAGTGATTGATGTTACTAAAGTGTCACGCTCTTCTCCACAAAGAAAGTCTACTCATAAAGTTGATAGCAGGTCATGCTACAACTGTGGAGAATGTGGACACATTGCTTCCTACTGTCATTTCTATCAGACACCTAGGAAGAAGATTGATCTTCTGGACTCTAGACCTAGGTCTTCTAAGCGGAGTTCTCTAACTCCACCTAGAAGAGCTAGTGAACCTAAAGTCCAACCTGTAAGCCAGACGACTGTTTATCATAAATAGGCATTGCACAAATCTGGCTTATGGAAAGAAAAGTCCACCTATGTGTCTAATACTGATGACAAGAAGGAACCTGAGCTACCCTCACCCTCTAAGGGTCAATGGGTGGAGTTTATGATGTGTGATGCCTCTGGGAAACCCAAGACAGTTAAAGCTTGGGTTCCTAACCTAAACTAACTAATTTACTTGGTATGTGCAGGGTGTTCGATACAGTGCTGAGACTAACATGTGGATTATAGACAGCGGAGCATCCATGCACATGACAGGAAATAGAGCCCTTTTATCTAACGTCAAACAAATAAAAGGAGGGCATGTTTCCTTTGTAGGAAACAAAGGAGGCTATATCACAGCTCAGGGAGAAGTGGGAAATCAGAAAGTTAAGTTGGATAAGGTGAACTACGTTCAACAACTTCAGAACAACTTACTTTCTGTTTCCCAAATCTGTGATAAAGGATTTAAAGTCATCTTCGATAACCAGAAGTGTTACATGCTGAGGAAAGAATATATGATCCCAGAGGACCAAGTTTTGATGACTGCTTCAAGATATAAAGACCTTTATGTCTTGGATCTGTCAACAGCTGCCACAACGGATCATGAGTTCAGTGTTTTTTATCTAAAGCTACTGAGAATGATTCATCTCATGGCATCGGAGAATGGGACACATTAGTCAAAGGAAGATGAATCATTTGATTCAGAAGGATTTAGTGAGAGGAGTAATGTCAAGAACTTCCAACTTCCTCACTTTTGTGTAGCTTGCAAGAAAGGCAAACAGACAAAGAAGGCTCATAAGGAAAAGAAAGTTCATTCAATAGAACTTCCTCTTGAGCTTCTTCACATAGATCTGGTTGGTCCAGTTAGTACAAGAGTATTGCAGGCGACGTGTACTGTTTTGTGGTCACTGATGACTACTCAAGGTTCACTTGGGTAATGTTTCTGAAATCCAAATCAGAAACTTGGAGACATTCAAGGAATTAGTAACCACACTGGAATCACTCTACAAGCTAAAAGTTTGACAATACGCTCAGACAATGGGACAGAATTCAAGAATCAAGGGATGGAGGCATACTGCAAGGAAAAGGGAATTGTGCATCAATTCACTTCTGCCTACACACCTCAGATGAATGGCGTTGCTGAGAGAAAGAACAGAGTTTGATAGAGACAGCACGGACCATGCTGGCAGACTCGAAACTGCCTATCCAATTCTGGAATGAGGCAGTGGCAAATGCGTGTTATACACTGAATCGAGTCCTAATAGTCAAGCGCCACGGAAAGACATGTTATGAGCTACTTCAAAGACGCAAACCGAATTTGGAGTATCTTGAACCTTTTGGCGCACTGTGTACACTTCTGAAGAAGACACAAGAAGGAAAATTCAGCGAGAAGGCAGTTGAAGGAATTTTTCTAGGATACAACATACCGAACAAGCGAATTTACAATAACTCAACGGGTCTTGTAGAAGTGTGGTGTAATGTCGACGTTCAGAGATATACCACACCACCTACAGGCAAAGGACCTGCATACTTCTTCGATTATGATGGATTCTTCAAATCCTTCAACCTCCCTCTCTCTCCCTCGGATGATGGTTACCTACTAGGATGATGTATGATATTCTAAATACACCATCTAGCACACAGGGAGAATCATCTACTGGTCAGAAGGGGTAGTCGATGACAGTGACTCCTCCTCTGAAGATGAAACTGAAGCAGATGACCAGAACAGTCAGGAGGAACAGGTTCCAGTTCCTGAAAGTCCACAAGCATCCATAAGTGATGCACCCTCGACTTCGGAACCTCAAACTCCAACCTCCTTAGATGCAGAACAAAATGTTCACAATCTTGGTTCGGAGGTGACTGTGCCGACTACTCCAGGATCACGACTAAACGTCTATCATCCCCTTGACAATGTTATTGGAGATGTCCGATCAGGAGTACAAACCCGAAATCAGCTATACTCAGCTGATTACACCTCAGTTATGGAGAAAGGTTACATTCATGATGGTGCTTATCGATGTTTTGTTTTGCAGTTTGAGCCAAAATATGTCAGTGAAAACTAAATGATGAGGCGTGGGTGAGTGCCATGCAAGAAGAACTTCTGCAGTTTAAGAAGTTAGGTGTATGGACTCTGGTGATAGACCTAAAGGTGCTAAAGTCATGGCACCAAATGGGTACTAAAATGCAAGAAGGATGACCAAGGAGTCATTATCAGGAACAAAGCTCGACTGGTGGTTCAAGGTTTTCGCCAAGTCGAGGGGATTGACTATAATGAGGTGTTTGCACCCGTGGCAAGGATGGAAGCTATTCGTATCTTCCTTCCTATGCATCGTACATGAAGATTAAAGTCTACCAATTAGATGTGAAGAGTGCATTCCTTCATGGGGAAATCAGGGAAACAGTCTATGTAAGTCAACCCGAGGGATTTGAAGACCCTTATCATCGGGATAGAGTTTACAAGCTCGACAAAGCTTTATATGGGCTTCATCAAGCTCCTCGAGCTTGGTATGAGAAACTCTCGACTCATCTTGTGAAACACGGCTTTCGCAGGGGAGTCATTGACTGTACACTGTTTATTAAAGAAAAGGATGGTGACCTACTGCTTGTACAGATATATGTTGATGACATAATCTTCGGGTCAAAGAACGAAGAGTTATGCAAAGAGTTTGAAGCAGTGATGAAGAAAGAGTTTGAGATGAGTGCTATGGGGGAGATGAAGTTCTTTCTCGGGTTACAGGTGGATCAAACACCTAATGGGATCTTTCTACATCAGACCAAGTATGTAGGAGACATTCTCAGTCGCTTTGACATGGAGAATGCTTCTGCTGCTGGGACTCCACTTGCTACGAATCATGATATAGCACCTGATGAGAATGGAGATCTTGTAAATGCCACTATGTACCGAGGAATGATTGGATCCCTCATGTATCTCACTGCCTCAAGACCTGATATCATGTATGCTACATGTTTATGTTCCAGATATCAGGCTAAACCTAAGGTCAATCATCTGATCGGGGTCAAAAGGATTTTTCGCTATCTAAAGGGTACACCCACACTGGGGTTGTGGTATCCTCATGATGACGATTTTGAGCTCACAGCGTATAGTGACTCGGACTATGGAGGCTGCAAAATGAACTACAAGTCTACATCAGTGGGGTGTCAATTCTTTGGGAGAAGATTAGTTACATGGCAGTGTAAGAAGCAGACATCGGTTGCATTGTCAACCTGTGAAGCTGAATATGTTGCTGCTGCTGCATTGCTGTTCACAAATCATTTGGATTCAACAGCAAATGCGGGATTACGGTTTAAAATTCTCATCTACTCCTATTTTTGTTGATAACTCTGCTGCAATTGCAGTAACCAAAAATCCGGTTCAACATCCTAAGACCAAACACATCAGTAAATACCACTTCATAAGAGACTGTTTTGAAAAGAACTTAATTGATGTGGTTAAAATTAATACTGATTTTCAACGTGCTGACCTCTATACTAAAGCCTTGATAAACCACGTTTTCAATATTTGCTAGAGGTCAACGGCGTTAAAAAGAAAAGTGAGGTAATTCCTGATGAGAATAATGTGTAGTCCGATGTAGTTTCGTTAAAGTTTTTTTATGTTATCTGTTTTTTCTTTTTGTCTGTTATATTTAAACTCATGTTATTTTGCTGTTTATTAAAATCCAAAAATAATTAAATCCGAAATGATTTTAGATTTTAGGGGGAGAATATATCAGCAAGTTAACATTAAAAAAATATATATATATATGAGGGAGAAGGGGGAACTAGCTGAAATGAGGTAGATTGTGTCTGTGATACCGATTCAATACCTTTGGAAAATGATAGTACACAGGAACAAATCAAGAGGGATTTTAAAATTTTAAGTTTTGAAAAGATGCAAAAGTTCAAAGTATAAGTCTGTGTAGTCTAAGCAATATAAAAAGGGAAGATGATAGAACGGCAACTCCTAAGGTGACACAAAAAGTAGACTTAGAGGCTGCTAGACCACAATGATATGTTGGTAGATTCAACACAATAGACAATTAGACCTGATTGGTGATCTCAAGATCAAACTCAGTGTTCAACTGACTGTGGGCTTCCATCTTATCACTGGTTAACACAATCAAATATTTCCAATAAGGGGTATGAGCATTTAAATGCCACAAATGTGCGGATGACCATAATTAGAGCAAAGCAAGAAAAAATGAAAGACAAATGCAATAAAGCTAATGACTTATTTTGTTGGTGCATATTGTGTCAATAAAATAAGCTGCTCTAACAAGGAGATAGGTTGTGTCCTCTCTGCTGTGCGATGGCACTGACCTGAGGATAAGCATAACCTAGATATTCTAGAATTCATTGTTGTTTGCCGCCTCTCTGCTGTGCGATGGCACTGACTTGAGGACAGGCTTCTCTTTGAAAGCTCTAAGAATAGTCTCTTCTTGTAATAATACCCGTAGACCGCTCAAAACCTCTGAGGAATGTTGATTACCATATAAGTGTGGGATCCACAAATGTTAGCTGAAATAATTAAACCAAATCAGTCACCAGTCTGCGTCAAAAGTCTGTGTATGGATTTAAGTGGACAAACATACTGACAATCTTAGTGGCTACATTCTCAAGAGTTCAAATCAATGTGAAAATCTAAGAGTTTCAGTATGATTTCCTTAAGTTGCTAACGACTCTGGATGAACACCGAAATTTAAGCATCAAAAAGTTTTAAGAAAAGTCCCAAATGATTTGATGTTCCTGTATGATTCCAATTGAATGGTCCAGATATGATCAATCTAAGTTGAAGCTGTCTACTCCTAATCAAATCCCTTAGATTTCCATCTTAGGGTTTATCTCTCACAAAAAGTCCAAAAATAAACTTTAGTTGTGTAGTTAGTTTAAGTTTTATGTTAATCTTAATTTGTGTGTCTGTCGGACTACATCAGGGAAATCAGAAGGGAATTAACTTACCTAAAAAGGGTCATGTCTGAGATGGCCACATGTTTTTCAAAATTTAAAAGGTCACGTCTGAAGTGACTGAATTGGTTAAGAGCTTATGTTATTATCAAAAGTGAAAAGGGTCTTAATAGTAATGTTCAAAATGACTGTAAACTCACAAAGGGTGACCCATTCGCACTAGTGGATCATGGTTATCGACCAACTATGCGAATGGCTTCCAATCGGCCGAATGGACATGAAAATGATCCATTCGACCGAATAGAAGGGAAAAATGAAACAGTAGCCGACTGAGGCTCAGTCGGTCAACTAAAGAGGCGAATGAAGAGACCGAATGAGTCAGGTCGACCGACTGAGACTCAGTCGGCCGCTGAATGCGATTGACTAGGCCAATCGTACGACTGAACCTCAGTCGCCCGAATGAACTGTGCGAATGAGGCCAGTCGGCCGATTGAAATTAGGGTCAGTATTTAAGGGCCTCAGTCGATCGCATCTCACTCATCACTCCCATAGCACCCCAAATCGCGCTCTTTACCGTTACTCTGTCAAAATTGCCACAGATCCTGATTTACATTGCTGTTAAGTTTCTTACATTCGAGTGACGATTTACAGGTACATTACTCTTTGAATCCTACCAAAATCAGCACATTACCGAACCTACAATAGAGACACCCGATTGAATCAAGAACCAAACTGTGAAATGACCTAATCACCTATGTAAATGAAACAAAATGTTAAAATTGAGTTTAATAGGTTATTAGTGACAAGTAGACGAGGCGAATGGACCATTAAACACTGTTAAATGACTTAGATTGGTCAAGATTCGACCCACAGGCGATCGAACAGTGGGGCAAGCGACTGGTCGTTCGAATGAACTCCAATCGCACGATTGAACCTTACGATTGGATCATTCGACCGAATGAACCACCCGATGAGTCCAGTCGGCCGATTGAACTCAATCGCATTCCTCAATCAGCCGATTGAACTCATTGCATGTCTCAATCAGCCGATTGAACTCAATCGCATGTCTCAAACAACCGAATGACTCCAGTCGCATGATTCATTCGCATGAATGAATCAGAATGGAAGTGAAACACTACACTTAGAACTGAATTCCAATGTTATGTACTAATGATCAGGTGTTTGTGTTTTCAGGAAAAATGGCTGACCGATGGTCTCTAATCCAAAGCACAACATATGTGCCCATTTGGACCACACGACACGGAACGGGGCCAAGTTCTCCGATATTAGCCTTCCTCAAACGTTCACGGATACATAAGGCTATATCTACGTCGTGCACACCTTACAAATCACTACACCAGGCATTCTGGGAGAATGCCTCAGTGGATCGTTCTCGTGAGCCATACAGCATCAGAAGCATCATTTTGGGTCAAGCTATCGACATTACCGCCACTGACATCCAAAGAATCCTTGAGTTTGGGATGACTCTACTCACCCCACTAAGTTACATCCTTTGACTGTGAGAGGGTGTTTTCCTCCGAATCAAGTAGCGGGGGACATTAACTCGGGGGTGCTAATAAGAGCAACCTGTGCACACAATACAAATATCTGGCACATGTGATTCTTAAGTGCATCGCTTCGAGAAGGGGTGGTTTCGATGACCTATCAGATCAGATACAGAATGCCTTCGTGGCTCTGGTGCTGAACCACCTTTTCAGCTTCTCTAATATGATCTTTGCTTATTTGGTAGAGAACATTGAAACAAAGGGAAGAAGGTTTTGTATGTATCCATGATTTCTTCAGATGATATTCAATGAGAAGCTGCCTCAGCTCCCAAGGAAAGTCACGATGCAGTGACTTTGGAACTTATGGATGACACTACTCTGGTAGGATGGTGGTGTACCAGGGCAAGCAAGTTAAGCCCCAGGAAAAGAGACTGATTGGCCACTTAGCAGATGAAAGTTATGTGGCACCGGGAAGACGCCAATGGCGTCACGAGGACAGTGACTCCGACGTGGAGCAAATTGTCCTCCCTACTGATGATTCAGATGAGGATGACAGGGGGATGCTGCTATTCCACCCAGAGGCCTGTGTCTGACTCTGTTCCCCGTGTCTGTCTCATCTGCTGAAGTAACTGAGTCAGCAAGATTTCATCAAGATTTTGTTCTTAACGAGGAGGATGAGGATGAATCTGATAAGGAGCCCTGACCCGAACTGTGGGAAGGAAAGTTGTTCCCACAGAACATGGTTGAGGGTTGTTGGTGAACACCGAGAGCTCCGGAGATACAGAACTGATCCAACTTATGCTCCGGGTCCTCAGGCGGGATTGGAGGGGAGCATCCACCTCTAAGGGAACGAGGAGAAAACGGATGGCTCAACCCCATGGCCAGAAAAAGAAGAAGCGTAGGGTAACCTTTATCACTACCACATCCACCACATCCCCATCCACCATCACCAACCTTCCACCACTACCACTTCTTCAGACACACCATCTACCACCATACCTTCCCCCACAGCAACCGCTACCCACCAGACCGACCACCACAAGACAGATCCACCACCACTACATCATTCACCCCACACTCATCACCACACTATCATCTCGACCTGACCCGATATTCACCACACCACCACCACTAGCCACCAAACCGAGCCCTCAGCCTATCCCTCACACACCTATAGATCTCCTCTACCTCCAATCGGGTAGAGGAACATTGTCAGCTTAAAACAGAATGGTGTTGCGATTGCTGGCGGCTAATGAGGAAAAGACCACTCAGATCCGCCAGCTTACCGACCTGACTGCTGCACAATCGCATAAAATTGCAGAGCAGGATCGAGTAATTGAGGAGCAGGCCCAGCAATTGGCTGCCCAGAGCACTCAGATAGACCAACTCCGAGCTCAAAGTGTCACAGCAAGTAAGCAAATAGAGGAGTTGGAAAAAGCTAAGAGGACCATTTTGCTAAAATTGAAAGGATCAAAGGAGGAACCTTTAAAGATAAGGGATGGAGACAGAGATATGAAGATGAGAAGACGATGATGAAATGAAGTGATGCTGATGAAGAGAGAACCGAGGAATGGTGTGAAGATGAAGACACTGAAGAAGGAGAAGCAGCTGAATCTGTCTCAGCTCTAGGGCAAGAGATAGAACAAAGAACCGACAAGATCAGTCAGCTTCTGCTTCTGCACCTTCACGTGAAAGTCTAGCATTCAGGATAAAAGTAAATAGTAGATGTTTATGTATTTATTCACTTTTGTATTCTGTATCGAAAAAACCATGTACTAAATGTTTATATTAAGTTAATGCATTTTGTTTGATAATTACTAATGATTTGAGTGTGAAATGTGTAAATCAAACAGATCCAAAGTACCACAGATGAGTTTGATATTGCTCCCCTTCAACAGGTCAAGTCTCAACTCACAATGATTCTTGATCTGCAAGGATTGTGAGAAGGTCAGTGAGTTATACCCCTGAAGAAGGTGAAATAATTCACGACCTATCTAACGAGCAACTGGCAGAGATGTTCAGACTCAATCCTGATGAAATTTTCAAGGATGCTACAACATTGATTCAACCAGTGACGACGAACTACATGACGTTGATGAAGTTGAGGTTGAAGATATTGCTGCTGAAGATATCCTCAGTACGCTGACAACGAGGGTAATGTGGTCCCCAATCTGGGTCCCTAGTCAGTGATATGTTTGAGGTACTAGACAAGATGGAGTAGGAAGCAGGAAAGACCGAAGGAACAGCCCAAGCCCAAACGATGACGTATACATTCGAAAGGCTGAGTGGGCTGAATGTTTTAAGAAGTCAGAGCCCAACGTGCTGCACCGAAGAGGGATGCCTACACCAAGTTCTACAGCGTCAAGAAACATCTTACGGTGTCAGGCAGGATTATAGCATGGGCATATTTTGATGATCTTAACGTTTATGCCGTTAAGAGGGAAAAGGGCATAGAGTACTTTAGATTTCCACATGATCTAAAGACTCTACCAGGATTTGAGCTCAACCAGCTGGCCAAATTGAAGTTGTTGTATGCTGACCCGAGAAAGATGTCAGGCTGGTTTGAGGCTGCCCTAAAGAAAGAGTACCACACCAGGTGGATTAACTTTAGACCTCAACAACCTACAAGGTATATTAGAAAGTCTGAGATGGATGCCATTACTGGAAAACCAAAGATTGTGTTGAAGTGGAATCCTCCGCGCACAATGTCAAGAATCCCACTTTGGGAAATGACAAAGGATTTCACTCCACACTTCAAAGGGTGGTACTATGATTGGAGAACTGCTGAAGTTGTCATAGTTCTGAACAAAGGGGACCAAATGGATACTGTCAGGGTATTCGACCCAATGTGGCTAACCAACTTGTCTGCTAATGATGTCTATACATTATACAAGTGGCCACTGTTCTATGACACACAAGACATTGTACAAGCCCTCCAGTTCCAAAACGTTATACGACTTTGCTTCGCGTTTGATATTCACGCGGGAGTCACACAAGAGGACAAGTACAAGAAATATGAGGAGGTAATGAAGAAAACAAGACATTAGAGAGATCTAGGTCCAAGGAGGAGTTTGTTGATACATGTATGTCCCTAGATCATGATATGTGATGTAATAGTTCTTGTTTGGGATGATTAATGAAATGATATTAATAGTCTGTTAGTTATAAAGTTTAATAGCTCATTAATGAGTCGTGACTAAATTGATTGGGTTTATGATTATTTGAATGGTTGCACATTGTGTTATATTAATTAACTAAAACATTCAAACTTAACTTAATGAAGTTCCCATGCGAATGGCTCATGCGAATGAACCATAAGCATGAAGAACTTCACACGATTGACTCAGTCGCACGATGAACCAGGAGACTGGATCAGTCGTACGATTGTAACATAAGATTGGCTTAGTCGCATGACTGAACACTCAGTCGTACGAATGAATCAACTGCATGGTTCAATCGCACGAATGAACCAGACTAATGGTTCAGTCGCACGATTGAATAATACCAACCTATAAATACAACTCAATTCGCGAAAAATAAGGACTCTCGATTAATTACGATTCCAGAGGAACCCTAGCCGTCCAGAAACCTTCCAAATCGTTCTCCAAGTTCATAGAACACATTAGATCGATTCCTTATCGATTTCTAACGTTAGTTTCAATCCTTGATTGATTCTTCGTGTGTTCTCACTGATTGGATCGCCAATCAAATAGGATTCCGCACTATTTGATCTGGTTTACACGTGATCTCTAGGTATTTCCGTCAAATACCAGGTCCTAACAAAACCTGAAGGTGAAAGTAATTTCCAAACCACATCATCATGTGTATCATCCTCAAGAGATCACCCAAAATCAGAAGATGAAATCAACGTTGATACCTCAGCAAATCAATTGCCTGATGGGTTGACTACTGATAAGCACATGAAGCTGAGTACTTCAGATGTTGTCCCTCAAAGTACCTCAAGTACTAAAGGGCAAGTCACAACATCTGAAAAGCATTTCAAATCAACTGAAATAAAAGGATTAACAAATGCTGAGGAATCTATCATACAGTCTTTCAGGACGGATAGAGAACAGCTGAAGAACACGTCTTCAGTTGTTACAGATCCTTCTATACTTAACACAAGTACTGAAAGGAGGAAAGTACTGAAGATCACACCTTCAGTAGTTTCCACTTTAACAGTTGATCAATCCAAGATGAAGAATAAGCCATGTGACATATGTGGTAAATTCAATCATCTTTCTGATGAATGTTGGTACAAAAAGGGTTCCAAACTCAACAGAGATAAGTTTATTAAAATGCAGATGGATGAAATGAAAAATGAGTTTGAGACCAAGTTTGTACCACAGTCATCCCAAATTGATAAACCCAAGGCTTCACCAAAATCCAAAAAGAAGGATATGGTTTATCATAAAACAGCTGATAGTGTTCCTCATGATAAAAATCAGACTAAGTTTGTGAATTTCAAGGAGGAAATGGTGGGCCACAAGAACTCATCAAAAACAAGTACTAATGTGTCACAAGACCTGAAAGATTTAGCTACAAATCAGACACAACTTGTTATGATGGTTCAGCATTTGTTGGGGAGAGTTAACCAACTAGATGCACCTGTGATCAAACCACTGAAAAGGTATTCCAAGCCCAAATCCAAGGAATCTATTTCAGCACCATCTCCACCTTCATCAGCAGTTAATCATGAGAAACAAGTTATGGTTAAATCTGTTGATGAAAACAGACCCAAAACACAAAGGTTTGGGTCTCAAAACCTAACTAGTTCCTTGTGATGAATGCAGGGTTCTGCAACATGCCAAAGAAGCATCTGGTATGTAGACAGTGGAGGATCTATGCATATGATAGGGAGCAGTTCTCTTCTTAATGACTACTCTCAAGGAAAGAAGGGATTTGTTTCATTTGGAAATGATGCTAAGGGTTACATCATCGGGAAAGGATATGTGTCTAATGGAGAAATCAGATTTGATGATGTTAACCATGTGGAGAATCTCAAGTATAATCTACTGAGTGTCGGTCAGATGTGTGATAAAGGGCATGTTGCACTTTTCACAAGCTAGAACTGCAGGATTCTGTCTTCCATAGTTTTGAGGCTGATTGACAAGGTATTGGATGAACATACTCTCCTAAAGGCCACCAGGATTGGAAGAGTATATGCCCTGGATTTGTCAAAGAAGATTGATTTGAAGGGTCATCCTTGTCTGTTCTCCAAAGCCTCTCCTCAGGAATCTAAACTGTGGCACAGAAGGTTGGGTCATGTAAATCTCAAAAACATGAATTAGCTGAATAAAGGAGTTCCACTGTGATGAAACCTTCATTGCTTGTTTTAAAGAAAAACAACACAAATTCTCATTCCCTCCTATTGAATAACCTAAGTCCACTGCCAGCTTGCAGTTACTGCACATGGATCTATTTGGTCATGTGAGAGTGATGAGCATGGCAAAGAAGAAATACTGTCTGGTAATTATGGATGATTACTCCAGATTTGTATGGAATTTCTTCTTGCATTCAAAGGATGAGGTTACTCAGACGATTATAAACTTTGTGTTGTATGTTGAGAAGCAGTATTTCCTATCAGTCAAGTGTATAAGGAGTGATAATGGAATAGAATTCCGAAACCATACACTTGATGATTTTTATCTCTCAAAGGGAATCAAGAGGCAGTTTAGCATCCCAAGGACTCCAGATCAAAATGGAGTAGTGGAGAGAAAGAACAGGACCCTAATTGAAGCTGCAAGGTCCATGTTGGCTGACTCTGGTTTGCCATTGATCTTTTGGGCTGAAGCTGTCAACACAGCTTGCTATGTGCAGAATAGAGTTTTAGTAAATCAGAGGTTGATGAAGACTCCATATGAAGTTCTACATCATTTGGCTCCTCTAATTTCCTTCTTCAAAGCCTTTGGGTGTCCTTGTTTCATTCTCAACACAAAGGATCAACTCCACAAATTTGATCCTAAGGTGGATGCAGGGTATTTTGTAGGATATTCATCCACATGCAAGGCTTACAGAGTCTTCAACTGCAGAACAAAGATAGTAGAAAAAACCTTTCATTTGAAGTTCAATGAATCTCCTAAGATAAAATTCCACAAAACCTGTGGAGTTGTTTGATCTGGATATACTGCAATATGTTCCTTATCAACCTTCAGCTATTGCAGATCATGTGAATAAATCATCTTCTACAGCAAGTCTTCCACCTGGTGGTACTGAAGATGATGATGATATCAGTACTCATCTTTTCAAGTTTAGTGATCAACTGCCTGAGTCCACTAAACTTGATGTTCCTGTAGCTTTAGAATCTCTATCCACAACAAATGCTGATGAGATTTCTGACTCCTCTACATCATTTGAATTGCCATCTCATACTTGGTTTCAAGAGTATAGATCAACATCTGTTGCTGCTGAACCTGCTACAAACACTTGCACTGATCTTATAGTGTACCAAGAGCTGAAGAATCACCCCATGTCTCAAATCATGGTGATATCAATGCTGGTGTCTCAACCAGAAGTCAATTGTCAAACTTCTGCTTCTATGCTTTCTTCATCAGTCAGCTAAGCGAAAGAACTATCATGTTGCTTTAAGAGACAATGGATGGTTGAAGCCATGCAGCTTGAGCTATTTCAGTTCAAAAAGCAGCAAGTGTGGGAACTGGTTCCTCTACCCCTTGGTAAGTGTGCAATAGGCAAATGGGCTTATTGTCAAGAACAAGGCTAGACTGGTTGTATAGGGATTTTCACAAGAAAAAGGTATTGATTATGATGAAACCTTTGCCCCTGTAGCCAGACTGGAGGCAATTAGATTGTTCTTAGCGTATGCTACATTCCACAATCTTAAAGTTTTTCAAATGGATGTCAAAAGTGCTTTTTATATGGAAAAATAAAAGAAGAGGTTTATGTGTGTCAACCACCAGGTTTTGAGGACAATAAACATCCTGATTGGGTGTATAAACTTGATAAGGCTCTTTATGGGTTGAAGCAAGCTCCTAGAGCCTGGTATGAAACACTTTCAAATTTTATTCTTCAAAATAGTTTCACTAGAGGCTCCATAGATAAAACTTTGTTTATTAAGAAAGTGGATCAGCATAAGCTACTTGTTCAAATTTATGTTGATGATATAATTTTTGCATCCTCTGATCCCCAGTTGTGTGATGACTTTACAAGTTTAATGAAACAAAAGTTTGAAATGAGTGCAATGGGAGAATTACAGTTCTTTCTAGGCTTGCAAATCAAACAAAAGGCTGATGGAACCTTCATTCATCAGTCAAAATATACAAAAAATCTTTTGAATAAGTTTGATTTACAAACCTGTAAGCCCTGTTCTACTCCCATGTGCAACACCACACAACTGGATGTAGATCAGAAAGGTAAAGCTGTTGATGAAACACATTACAGATGTATGATTGGGTCCTTGATGTACTTAACAGCTTCTGGACCAGATAATATGTTTGCAACTTGTGTTTGTGCTAGATTTCAGGCTGCTCCTAAAGAGTCTCATTTGATTGCAGTCAAGAGGATCTTTAGATATCTGCAAGGTACACAATCTCTAGGTCTTTGGTATTCCACTAGACACTATTGCAAATTAGTTGCTTTTTCTGATAGTGACTATGCATGGTGTAAGTTAACCAGAAAGTCAACTTTTGGTGGATGTCAATTCCTAGGCAACTGTTTGATTTCTTGGCAGAGTAAGAAACAAACATCTGTTGCTACATCCACTGCTGAAGCAAAGTACATTGCTGCTGCAAGTTGTACATCTCAGGTACTCTGGCTTCAGAACCAATTATTGGATTATGGCATTACGGAGACTAAGACTCCATTTTTAATGGATAGTGCTTCAGCTCTATGTATTGTCAAGAATCCAGTCCAGCATTCTAGGACCAAACATATAGAGATCAGACACCATTTTATTAGGGATTGTTTTGAAAAAGGTCTGATTGATCCAAAGTTTGTGCCAAGTGTTGATGAGCTTGCAGATATATTTACTAACTACTGATGATCTCAGTAATCAAGTACTGATGACCATAGTAAACATGTCACAAATAAGTACAGATAAGTTTTATTCTCAGTTGGTTTCATAACTACTGAAGACTAATTACTTAAAAATATTACTTTCTGTTAAAAGAAACTGATGCAGTTACAACTACTGATGTAGTTATTACTACTAATGTGAGTAAAAACAGATAAGTACTAATGTCCTATGAAACAACTGAAAACAGCTAAAAAGTCTGATGAGTAAGTGTTGAGGACAGTATGAAACAGCAGAAAAGCTAAGAATTGACGAAAACTACTGATGAGAATTTTCTCTTCAATCGTTTCCACAAATTTTTGTTTCACCTTAAACAACTGATGACAAACCATATCTTCAGTAGTTTCACAACTACTGATGACTAACACCAAGTCAGTTGTTTCCTACACCTGAAGCCAAAACCAAGGTTTTCAATAGTTTCATAACTACTTATGACCAAAACCAAGTCTTCAGTTGTTTCAAACGTTTGATAGTTAAAGCCAAGTCTTCAGTTGTTTTCATACAATTGATGACAACACCAACACTTTCAGTCATTTTCTTTTCAGCCTTTTCTTAACCTATAAATACCCGCACTTATAGCCGAACGTTTCATTAGCCATTTTCTATCCTTTTCTCTCTCAACAATGGCGACCATGACACTCAAACCCAGACACAACTGTGTTGCCTACCTCTCGAAATCGGCCTTTTGGAACAAATTTGATAATGCCATCGATCTTATGGTGGATTCCCAATACAGAACCGCCTTCTTTGAATCCTACCATATACCCCGATTCCTTAAAACAATTCTGGACCAACGTCTCTGTCACCGGTGAAAATGATAGCCAAATCACTCTCCACTCTTTGGTCAACCAGAAACAGGTGGTAATCACCCCTGACAACATTCGCAAAACCCTAAATTTGCATGACGCCACCTGTATTATAGAATACCCGAAAGGCACCATTGATATGTCTTTCATCAACAACGGGTATGAAGGAACTTAAGTGCTACAATCATTCTCAAAAAGCACTTCCATGATGCTGAAAGACTTATCTTCCATATGGTGAATGTCTGCCTTGCTTCAAAGACATCTTCATGGGATTAGATTTCCTCACGATGGCAACAGGTATTGTACTCTATCTTTGAACGACAAACTCTAAATTTTTCTTAGATAGTGTTTATGGAACATAGGATCTGGCTCAGAAACCTGTGACAAACAGATGGCTACTATATCCCAGGTTTCTGATGGCCATAATTTTAAATCAATTAAAATCTGAAGGCCTTGTTGGTCTTGGAGTCCCTGCTCTAGCTGTCTTAGCTGAGGTATACTCCGGCATAACTCTGACCCTACTCTAAAGGGGCTGCACGGCTGCTCAAACCCAAGTAGAGGGAACCCACAGTCTCCACCTCCAGATCCAAAGTCCCCACCAAACCCAAACCCCAAAAGCCCAAAAAGGCTACTCAGGGAGATGAGTCCCCTGAGGATGCCCCTGTTCCACCAATACAGGAAACATATACTGGTTCTAACCCCCCAGTTATGTCAGAGACTCAACCAGCTGAAACCGCATAGGTATCCTCTCCACAGGATCCTGTTGCAACCAAATTTGGGGATACCACATTACTGGAACCTATCTCAATTGAGAAGGTTACCATTGCAGAGCATCTCTCACCCTGGGTGCAATCTGCTTCTAACCAATCTCTAAATGCAACCGTCCCTCAAAGCCTAACCCTTATAGTTGCTAAAGTGCTGAGTCAGCTGCATTCCTCACCCCCTCCCCAGAAACCAATTAACACTGGGAATACCTCAATGATTGAGGGGGAGGACCAAAATGCTGCTGATAACCCACAGCATAGGGGTTATAATGTTCAATCTCCAAGTGTAGAAGAGGAGGTTAGAACATCTGGTCAGGCTGCCACTTCTACTGATTCAGCAAATGAACAGGATGAAGTTGGTAACATATATAAGACCTCACTAGAGGCAACTGCCAATGAAGGACAAAGTCCAGAGGCAGGAAGTCCTCAGAACCAAGAACAAGGGGCACATGCATATACTGATCTACACTCAGGGCATGTACATCCTGATTTAATCAGGAGGTCAGATGATTCAACAAAGACTGATGATGACCTGGGCTTTTTCTTTGATGTCTTAGCCCATAACACAATCCTAGAGACTGAGGTGAGCAGACTCAAAGAACTGCTAGCCAAAATGTCTCAGGATAAAAGTCCATCTGCCCTAAAAACCCACCGATGGCATCTTTATTTGAAGGTTCACCAAACACACAGCCAATACACTTAACTAAGCCACCAGCAATTGGTTTTGGCACCACCTCTCAGGGACAGAACCCCTCTGAGCAGATGGTTGCAACCTTTCAAAGCTCCTTACCTCTCATCACTCCCATCATCACTGAGATAGTATATAAAGCCAATGATGAGAGGATCTCCTCACATCTCCAAACACTCCTGATGATGCTGTCCACAAGTCACTTTCTGCCTTTCAAGCCCCTGATCCCAATGCACCCAAAAAGGGAGAGACTACTAAGTCTAAGGCAGTGAAAGAAAGGAAAAGGAAGAGAGTAGAAGATGAGAAAGAACTAGAAAAAGAAAAGGAGTTGGAGAAAGAACAAGAACTGATCTTAGAGAAACAGCTAATCACGGTGCAAGAGCTGAGCATAGACAAAGAGCAGAAATATCAGCTAATCACATACAAAAGGAAGAGAAGTGCTGAGTCAAAGTCTGATGGAGAAAATTCCTTAGAAGATCTAGTCAAGGAAGCTGATGAAGCACACAACAGATCTATGGACAAAATAATAGATCAGCTCTTCAGACAGGGTCATGACACAGCCACCTTAGATGTTGAGATCAGAAGGCTGGAGATAAATGAAATTCAAGCAAGATGGGCTAGTTACAGTGTGATGGATAGGGAAAGGTTGGAGATTATGATCAGGTTTATTACCAAATATCTAGGAAGATCATTGATAGAGATGAAGTCTTGGTCCAGAGACAGTATCTTGGAGATAACCAAGAAAATCTGTTCTGCTGGAAGCTACAACAAAGGGTTGATCATCGAAGCACTAGATGAAGCAGGTGCTGGAAGAGAACTGAGATGGCAAAGCTCTCAAAAGCCAAACTCACCACTAAATTGCTAGATCAGCCTTCTCATACTCCCACTCAAAAACAACCTCAAAGCAATCATCTCTAAAATCTGCCAATTCTATCCCTAAACCAAAACCACCCATAACTCAACCCATAAAAACAATTCCATTACCCCTAAAACCATCTCAAACCACACCCAGTGATACACCTAGAAGGAGGAGAAGGGTGTTGAGGGTAGAAGAAGAAGAAGAAGAGGATGAGAATGAAGACAGTCTGCCAATCTCTGCTGTTCTCAAACTTAAAACACCTGAGCCCAGAAGTCAACAGATGATCACACCTGACTTGCAAATGCAAATGGTGAAAGTGAAGATTGAAGAAGTAGAATAGCAGAAGCAGCATGATGAGCAATTTCTCAAAATGGTTGACAAGGACTTCCCTCAGTCCTCATCCATTCAAGCAATGATGAAACAAGCTCTGAGGTTGTACACTCTTAGACATACATTCCAACATGAAAGAGAAAGAGTGAGGATTTGGCCAGACCCCAGGGTAAGTTCCAAAATACACAAGAAGAACATACCAAGTAGATATCACGGCCAAGTGAAAAAGACTTTGAATGCTGCAATTATGTTGGCTATGGTAGTCTCACCCTGGGATATTATAGAAGAATTCAAGAGAGCACACACTCAAAGACAACCCCTCAATCTCTACTTGAGAACAAAATGATCAAGAAAGGGCTGTTATACAAGAGACTTGAAGATCTTCAAAAGAGTGAACTCCAGTTGTTGCTAGAAGGCTCTCATCCAGATGAATTCGCATACAGAGAGATCACAACTGTTGAGTTGAAGAATGGGAAGACAGTAATGTATCTGTCTGAATATTATGGCCCTGAGTTCTTCTTTGAAGGAGAAGCAGAAGAACTCACCAAGGAGGAACAAGTAGTTCTCCTTGAGGCCTATGCAAGAGAGTCTTACAGACTCATCAATGGGAATTAGGTTTCATGGTTGGGACAAGACTCTGTGTCCAGTTTCCCCAAGACAGAGTTCCCTTCCACACTTAGCCAATCAAAAGATCAGAAACCTTTTCCCGGCCTGTGCTTACATGATTACCTTTGAAGCTGATCAAGAGGGTGTTTCTGCCAAAAAAATAAGTGGGATCATCAATAAACTTAGAGGTTTTGGCTGCATTGGTTCAGGGGGAGTTTGTTGGACCAAAAGAACCAATGAGCCTCATCAGAAAAACCTCCAAGTCGCATAGACATTACAACTGCTGAAGAAGATCACAACAGCTGAAGGCATTAGCTGATTACAAGGTCTGAAGACAAGATCTGAAGATTTCTACTGAAGAAAGATTATTGGTGGCCAGTTATGAAGCGCGGTGTGGTGGGGTATGTGAGTAAGTGCCTTACTTGCTTGCAAGTGAAGGCCGAGCATCAAAAGCCATATGGGAAGATCCAACCTTTGGAAATACCGGAATGGAAGTGGGAGCACATCACCATGGATTTCATTACGAAGCTGCCACGTGCTCTGAAAGGGTACGATGCCATATGGGCGATTGTGGACCGTCTGACAAAGAGTGCTCACTCCCTACCGATCCGCGAGACATATTCATCCGAGAGGTTGGCTGACCTATTCATCAAGGAGATTGTAACACGTCACGGTGTGTCGGTGTCCATCGTGTCTGATCGTGACACCCGGTTTACATCTAAATTCTGGATGAAATTCCACGACGCCATGGGGATGAGGTTACATATTAGCATGGCTTATCATCCCCAAACTGATGGTCAGTCAGAAAGGACCATTTAGACATTGGAAGACATGCTTCGGGCATGTGTGATTGATTTTGGGGGAAGTTGGGATGACCACCTACCGTTAGCCGAATTCTCATTCAACAACAGCCATCATGCCAGCATTGGTTTGCCACCATAAGAAATGCTATACGGTAGGAGATGCAGAACACCCGTTTGTTGGGGTGATATTGGTCAGAAGGAATTAGGGAGCGTCGAGGTAATCGAGGCTACGACCGGGAAGCTTGAAAAGATCAAGGCCTTCATGAAGACAGCCAAGATAGACAGAAGTCATATGCCGATGAACGACGAAGACCGATTGAGTTCCAGGTGGGTGACCAGGTTATGTTGAAGGTCTCACCTTGGAAGGGTATCATTCGTTTCCGAAAGTGGGGCAAGTTGAGCCCGAGATACATAGGCCCTTTCTGAATCCTTGCTCGGGTAGGAGAGGTGGCCTATAGATTGGAGTTACGAGAAGAGTTAAGTGGAATTCACCCGATGTTCCATGTATCTCATCTGAGAAAGTGCTTAGTTGATGAAGACATGATTGTTCCACTAGAGGATATCGATGTAGATGAACGGCTCAATTATGTGGAGCAACCAGTGGCAATCATTGATCGGAAAGAGAAAAGGCTGAGAAATAAAGTCGTTCCTCTTGTGCATGTATAGTGGAAGCACAGGAAGGGATCTGAGTCTACGTGGGAGACTGAAGAAGAGATGAGACACCATTACCCACAATTCTTTGAGGAATAATAGGTTTGGGGATGAAACCTATTTAAGGGGGGTGGACTTGTAACACCCGGCTATTTTTAGACAAGAAAGAAGAATAAGTGAAGAAAGGAAGGAAACGAAATAAAACCCAAGTCTTGGGGTAAAAAGTGTCCAAAAGGACAAAATGTTTGAAAAGTGGGTGTAAAAGGCGGTATGGCCGCCCATATGTCACATACACCACTGATTTTCGGGTTTTAGAAAGAGAAAGAGCAGCAAATTCTCAGTTTTGAAGGAAGAACAAGAAAGAATTCGAATTCAAGGTAAGAATTCATGCTTTTTTGGTGTTCTTGGCTGGTCATATCCTCGGGTTTATGCTTATGTGTGTTTGTATGTGTTCGGGTATGTTTTTAGTGGGTTTCTAAGCGGTTGAATTCAATTTGCAAACGAGTTTGGGAGGAAGCCGTACTCAAGAGCTACAAAGGTGAGTTCTAGGACCCCTCTTTTACTAGTTTTTAACTGATTTTGGGGCTGGAAATGCATGAATGTATGTTTTTATTTAACTGGGTTTCGGACCCGTATGCTTGAATGTATGTATGATGATGTTATGATGTGATGTGTGGCTATGTTCATGCTTGATGATTGTGTTTCTAAGGCTTAGAGGGTAAGATTTAAGCTTAGAACATGATGAATGGTGCATAGGAATCGAATATGATGTTTTAGACCCACTTGTTAAGTTTTTAAATCTGCCAAAGTGTTTGGAAGTAAATGCAGATGGAAAGGGTTAACGCGGATCAACAATAAGGTTAATACGGATGAACACTTAGAAAAATTCTGACTTTTTGGGGAAAAAGAGGTAATGTAGGCTTTGACCTAGGAGATTCCGGGGGGTGGTCATAGATGGTATGTTCCCCATGTAATGTATTGTGATTGATGCTTATGCATGATGATGATGATGATGTTGCATGGTTAAAGATGATGTATGTTATGTATGTATGATGCCCTGCATGATGATGTATGAATGATATGTTTATGTTCCTTGTAATGATGTATGTTTATCTTTTCTATGACTTTACGTGTTATGACAATGAATGAACAAAGTATTATGTAACGTAAAGTGAAAGATAATAAAAGAGGAACATGAAGTAAGAATGCATGCATTAACAAGTAATGAAAGTAATGATAGTCTTGTAAGCATGGCATGCACATCGAGGTCTTTCCTTGTGATTGACCATTTGCATAGAACTATTGCTACATACCTTAGGTACTGTGACCACGAGGTGTGATGCACCGTTATAGAAGGCCTATGAGAGGCCTGGGTCCAGAACCATGAATAGAAAGGTATTCCTTATGACAATGGTACATGTACACTCATACATTATGTACTGTGACCACGAGGTGCGATGCACCGTTATAGAAGGTCTATGAGAGGCCTAGGTCTAGAACCATGAACAGAAAAGTAATTGCTTATGGCAATCGTACATGTACATTCATACCTTAGGTACTGTGACCACGAGGTGCAATGCACCGTTATAGGTCTATGAGAGGCCTAGGTCCAGAACCATGAACAAAAAGGTATTGCATAGTAAACCTGTTGAACCAAAAGAACCAATGAGCCTGATCAGAAAAACCTCCAAGTCCCACAGACATTACAACTGCTGAAGAAGATCACAACAGCTGAAGACATCAGCTGATTACAAGGTCTGAAGACAAAGTCTGAAGACAAGATCTGAAGATTTCTACTGAAGACAAAGTCTGGAAGTAAAGTACTGAAGACAAATTCTGAAGCTATCAGCTGAAGACAACGTCTGAAATAAAAGTCTGAAGAACAAAGACTGAAGACAAAGACTGAAGACTAGAGTGATTAGTAGTTGTCACAACAGCTGAAGTTATTAACTTTAGTCGTTGTGATGGTTTTCCTTTTCAGTACTTGTAATTTACCTTTGAGTAGTTTATAGTTTTAGTAGTTTTAGCTCAGTAGTTTTATGTTCTTGTACTTAGCATTCTCTGAGATGTGATCAGTTGTTGAGAACAATCTCAGTAGTTTGCATAGTTTCAGTTGTTAGTATAATTCTGTTAGATGTCACTATCAAGTGACATCAGCAGACGTCACATTCCTTATATAAGGAATGTTGACCTAATTGTAATGCGGACTTTCAGCCACCACGAAAGCATTTGAGTGAAATATTTCTTTTGCAGAATTCTCTCTCTCTATAACCGTGTACTATTCCATTGAATATCAATCGAGTTCTTGCTAAATTGTCTAATTCATTGTTCGAATTCCGCTGCAATCTACTCTAATTAATCAAACTTAAATCACTGATCCTAACAAAACCTAAACTTTACCTTAGTTACTGTGACCAAAAGGTACGATGCACTGTTATAGAAGGTCTATGAGAGGCCTAGGTCTAGAACCATGAACAGAAAGGTATTGCATAGTAAGCCTAAACTTTACCCTAAGTACTATGACCACAAGGTGCGATGCACCGTTATAGAAGGTCTATGATGGGCCTAGGTTCAGTACCATGAATAGAAAGGAAGGGTTTAGGGGTGACAGAAAGGAAAAGTAAAGAATAAGGCACGAAAGATTAAAGAAAATAATAATGATATTATCTGTATGTACATACGATGTATGATCACGAACGAATGTAAAGTATTGTATGATTTTGAAAGAAAGCAAAGAATGGTTTTACGAATGAAAAGTATATTTTGCTATAAAACTAGAACTCACTCAGCAACACTGACTTTTATGTGTTTCTAGTTGGCTGGTAATGTTGCTGTGGATGGCACGAGGCAGCTCCTCAGCTTTTTTGGATGTCATCCATTTATATAAAGCTTTTGTGATGTAATACAGCAATGAAATTTTGTAACCAACAAACGATGCATTATTTTGCAAAAGTATTATGATGAAATGAAATGTCATTTTTGAATGTTTCCTCTGCGAATGTTTATTTAAAATAACTGTAAATGTATGTTTTATGTTCAATGGTTGACTAGCTGTAAGCGTCCTGGGAATGGGGCCTTACATAAGATGTGGCATTGAAAGAAGATCATCTTAACTCCGAAAGAATGAGAGGTATGGTTGCGGAATTGGGTGAAAACATACTTGTGTTAGAACCCGATTTGGACGAATGTGGATTCCTCGTTTTGGGGATCTACGCGTGAAGATCATGGATGAAGCTCATAAGACTCGATACTCGATTCATTCCAGTGCTACAAATATGTACCAAGACATGAAGAAAGATTATTGGTGGCTGGGTATGAAGCGTGATGTGGTGGAGTATGTGAGTAACTGCCTTACTTGTTTACAAGTGAAGGCCGAGCACCAAAAGTCGTATGAGAAGATCCAACCTTTGGATATACTGGAGTGGAAGTGAGAACATATCACCATGGACTTTATTACGAAACTACCGCATACCACGCAAGGGTATGATGTCATATGGGTGATAGTTGATCGTTTGACGAAGAGAGTTCACTTTCTACCGATCCTCGAGACATATTCATTTGAGAGGTTCGCAGATCTTTTGATTAAAGAGATTGTAACTCGTCATGGTGTGTCGGTGTCTATTGTGTCTGATCGTAACACCAGGTTTACATTGAAATTTTGGAAGAAATTCCATGATGCAATGGGGACGAGGTTGCATATTAGCACGGCTAATCGTCCTCAAACGGATGGTCAGTCGTTGAGGACGATTCAGACGCTGGAAGATATGCTTTGGGCATGCATCATTGATTTTGTAGGAAGCTGGGATGACCACTTACCGTTAGCTGAGTTCTTATATAACAACAGCTATTGTGCCAGTATTGGTATGACCCCTTATGAGACGCTATACGGTAGGAGATGCAGGACACCCGTGTGTTGGGGTGATAATGGTCAGAAAGAGTTAGGAAGCGTCGAGGTGATCGAGGCTACGACTGAGAAGCTTGAAAAGATCAAGGCCTTCATGAAGGCAGCCAAAGATAGATAGAAGTCGTATGCTGATAAACGACATAGACCGATTGAGTTCTAGTGGGTGACAGGTTATGTTGAAAGTCTCACCTTGGAAGAGTATCATTCGGTTCAAAAAGCGGGGTAAATTGAGCCTGAGATACCTAGGGCCTTTTCGAATCACTGCTAGAGTAGGAGAGGTGGCCTATAGATTGGAGTTACCAGATAAGTTAAGGGGAATTCACCCGACATTCCATGTATCTCATCTATGGAAATGTTTAGCAGACGAAGATATGACTGTACCACTGGAGGATATTGAGGTAGATGAATGGCTCAATTACGTGGAGCAACCAGTGGTGATCATTGATCAAAAAGAGAAGAGGCTAAGGAATAAAGTGGTTCCTCTTGTGCATGTACAGTGGAAGCACAAGAAGGGATCCGAGTCTATGTGGGAGACTGAAAAAGAGATAAGAAAGCATTACCCATAATTGTTTGACGAATAATAGGTTTTGGGGACAAAACCTATATAAGGGGGGGGACTTGTAACACCCGGTTATTTTTAAAAGTCAAATAGAGAAGAACAAAGTGAAGAAAAATAAAGAAAATATATTTTACCCAACTTAAGAGGTAAAAAGTGTCAAAAAGAACAAAAGGTTTAAAAAAGTGGGTGTAAAAGGTGATGGCCGCCCATCACCTTCTACACACCTTTTTCATCCAGATTTTTGAAAGAGAGAGTAACAAGGAGCAGTAAACTCTCGGTTTTAGAAAGAAGAACAAGAAAGAATTCGAATTCAAGGTAAGAAATCATGGTTTTATGGTGTTCTTAACTTGTTATGTCCTCGGTTTTATGCTCATGTGTGTTTGTGTGTGTTCGGGTGTGCGTTTTTAGTGGGTTTTAGGTGTTGAACCGCAACAGACGGGTTTTGAAGGAAGTCATACCCAAGAGGCTGCAAAGGTGAGTTTGAGGACCCTTCTTTTACTGGTTTTTAACTGTTTTGGTGCTCGAAATGCATAAATGTATGTTTTTATAAAACTGGGTTTCATACCCGTATGTTTGAATGTGTGTATGTTATGGGTATGGTGTGATTGTGGGCTATGTTCATGCTTGATGATGTTATGGTTGTGTTTCTAAGGCTTAGAATGCATTATTTAAGCTTAAAACATGATAGATGAGGTTTTGGGTCCTGAAAAGTAATTGATTTACAACTTTCCACTGAGGCAAACCGTATATTAAAACAAAATGAGTGCAGTTTCAAACAAAAAATAGAACTTTTAGGGAAACAACTAAGGGAAACCGAAGTTGTTGCTCTAAATCAATCTACTGATATAAAGTTTTATTTAAATTCTTTGGAAGAAACCAAGAAGGAAAAAGCAGTTTTGGAAGTCGAGGTTAATTCTTTAAAACAAAAACTGCATAGTTGGGCTAGTTCTTCTCACATAGTTCAACACTTAGTGAAAGAACGAAATAATGGGGAAGGTTTTGGTTTCAAAGTAGTTCCACCACCACATGAGATCCTTCTGAATACTAAATGTAGACCTATCAATAAAAACCCAGTAAAGGATCATCTGGTGTCCACTCCTCTGGTTAGTGATCGTGATTCCACTCGTAAATTGGTGAAATCTGGCACTAAACAGAACGATTCTATTTTGAAATCAGAAGGAAAAATGCCAGTGGAGAATTGGATGATGAAATTAAAATGGTTAATGTATGTTCAAGTTCATAAACGTCGATTTCAAAACCCAAAATGACTAAACCAGTTAACCAAAAATGTGTAAATCATCAAAGTCCAAATAAAATGAAAGGTAAAGATGTTCAAAACGTTAAAACAATTAATTTTGTTAATAAGGCTAAAACATCTAAACACGAAGTGTCAAAACCTAAATAGACACACCTCACCATGTCACCAAACTCAACATCATATAAAATTTTTCTTCAACCTGTAGAAGCAAGATCTTACTACAGTTGTGGAAAACGAAGACATATCTCTTCTAGTTGTCCTTATTATCAGACCCTTAGAAAGAAAATTGAACTATATGATGCAAAACCAAGTTTTTCTAAAATGTGATCAAATACTCTACCTAAGAGTATTAGTGAACCTAAAGTTCAAACCATAAGTAAGTCGTCTATTTACATCAAACAAGCCCTACATAAAACCGGTTTATGGAAAGAAAATCATGTATAGTGTCTGATAGTGAGCAGAATAAAAAGAAAGATATGCCCTCATCCTCTAAAGGACAATGGGTTGACTTTATAATGTGTGATTCCTCTGGGTCACCCAAGCCAATTAAGGCTTGGGTCCCAAATCTGAACTAATAAGTTTCTATGAGTTGCAGGGTGTCTGCGACAGTGCTATCACTAACACCTGGAATATTGATAGCGGGGCGTCCAGGCACATGATAGGTAACTCATCTCTACTTTTCAACGTCGAACATATTAAAGGGGGACATGTTTCATTTGCTGGGAACAAAGGAGGTTACATCACTGCACAAGGCAAAGTGGGAAATGAGAATGTGAAGTTTGACAAGGTCAACTACGTTCAACAACTACATAACAACTTACTTTCAGTCTCCCTAATATGTGATAAAGGATTTAAAGTTGTATTTGACAAAAAGAAGTGCTACATGTTGAAGAAGGACTATGTGATGGAAGAGCATAAAGTTCTTATGTCAGCTTCAAGATATAATGACTTGAATGTCCTGGACCTGTCAAAAGCCTCCACAACTGATCATACTGTTTAGTTCTTCTTGTCAAAAGCAACTAAGAGGGACTCAGTCTCATGGCATAGGAGAATAGGACACATCAATCATAGGAAGATGAATCAGTTGGTCCAGAATGAGTTAGTAAATGGAGTAACTGTCAATAACTTTTTGCTTCTAGACTTCTGCATAGCATGTAAGAAAGGGAAACAGACCAAGAAGGCTCACAAGGCAAAGATGGTGCATTCTATTGATATGCCTCTCGAGCTTCTACAAATGGATCTGTTTAGCCCTGTTAGCACAAATAGCATTGCTTGGGATCTGTATTGCTTTGTAGTAACAAATGATTACGCAAGATTCTCTTGGGTAATATTTCTGTAAGCCAAATCAGAAACTTTTGAATGATTCAAACATTGGTACTACATTGGAAACACTCTACAAGTTGAAAGTAAGGCAGATTCGATCAGACAACAGCACAGAGTTCAAGAATCAGTGGATGGAGGCATACTGTAGAGAAAGAGGAATTTGACATCAATTACCTCTGCCTACACACCATAGATGAATGACGTTGCTGAAAGGAAATATCGGAACTTGATAGAGACTGCCAGGACAATGCTAGCCGACTCGAATCTGCCTATTCAATTCTAGAATGAGGCCGTGGCTAAGGCTTGTTATATGCTCAATCAAGTCCTAGTGGTCAAACAACATGGGAAAACATGTTATGAGCTGCTCCAGTGACGTAAACCCAACCCGGAGTATCTAGAATCGTTTGGTGCATCGTGCACGTTGTTGAAAAAGACTCAGACTGGGAAGTCCAGTGAGAAGGTAGAAGAAGGCATTTTTCTTGGATACAGCATACCAGACAAGAGAGTTTATAACAACTCAACAGGTCCGGTAGAAGTGTGGTGCAATGTTGATGTTCAAAGATACACCACCCCCTGCTAGAAAAGACCTTCCTTCTTCTTCGACAATAATGGATTCTCTAAATCCTTCAATCTGCCACCTTCTCATACTGATGACGAGCTTTCTACAAGGATGATGTATGATGTTCTAAACACTCCTCCACCAGACTTAACATCAACTACTCCTTTAGATGATACTTCTAACCCTTTAAGGGGAGACCTTGAAGTAAGTGATTCTTTCTCTGATGATGAAGCAGTTGAGACTGCAAATGTGGACCAGGAGGAACAAGTTCCCACCAGTGAAAGTACACAAGCATCAAATCCTGATGCCTCTGACACTTTGGAACCTCATACTCCAACAGCTACAAATAGTGAACCTGGGTTTAACAATCTGGATACTGAGGTAGCTGTTCCTATGACTCCCGGATCTTGGATTAATGTTTATCATCCCTTGGACAACATCATTGGGGATGTTTGATCGGGAGTACAGACACAAAATCAACTATACTCAGCTGATTATGCCTCAGTCATAGAAAATGGATATCTTCACGATGGTGCATATCGATGTTTTGTGTCTCAATTCGAGCCAAAATATGTGAGTGAAGCCTTAAATGAGGAGGCATGGGTCAGTGAAATGCAAGAAGAACTCCTACAATTCAAGAAGTTAGGAGTATGGACCCTTGTGGACAAACCAAAAGGTGCTAAGGTAATTGGCACTAAATGGGGTGTTGAAGTGCAAGAAAGACGACCAAGGGGTCATAATCAGGAATAAAGCTCAACTTGTAGTTCAAGAATTTCGACAATTTGAAGGCATAGATTATAATGAAGTGTTTGCATCGGTGGCAAGGATGGATGCAATACGTATATTTCTAGTCTATGCATCCTACATGACGATTAAAGTTTATCAACTAGATGTGAAGAGTGCATTCCTTCATGGTGAAATCCGTGAAACAGTCTATGTTAGTCAACCCAAAGGATTTGAGAATCCTTATCATCGAGATAGAGTTTACAAGCTGGACAAGGCTCTTTATGGGCTCCATCAAGCCCATGAGCTTGGTATGATAAACTCTCAACTCATCTTGTGAAAAACGGTTTTCGTAGAGGAGTTATTGACTATCGTTGAAAAGGATGGAGATTCACTACTGGTACAGATTTATGTGGATGACATAATCTTTGGTAACAAAAACAAAGAATTAGGTAAAGAAATTGAATCTGTAATGAAAGCAGAGTTTGAGATGAGTGCGATGGGGGAGATGAAGTTCTTTCTCGGTTTACTGGTGGATCAGACACCAAAAGGAATCTTACATCAGACCAAATATGTAGGAGATATCCTAAGTCAATTCGACATGGAGAATGCTTCGAAAGTTGGAACTCCTGTTGCCACAAACCATGATGTGGCACCCGATGAAAATGGTGATCTGGTTGATGCCACCATGCATAGAGGAATGGCCGGATCTCTCAAGTACCTTACAACCTCGCGTCCCGATATCATGTACGCCACGTGTCTTTGCTCCAGATATCAGGCGAAACCAAAACTAAATCATCTCATTGGGGTTAAAAGGACTTTTTGTTATCTGAAGGGTACTCCAACACTCGAGTTGTGGTATCCTCATGATGATGACTTTGAGCTTACAACGTATAGTGACTCTTACTATGTTGGTTGCAAGATGAATTACAAGTCAACATCAGCGGGATGTCAGTTCTTTGGTAGACAGTTAGTCACCTGGCAGTGTAAGAAGCAGACCTCAGTTGCTCTGTCAACATGTGAAGCTAAATACATTGCTGCTGCAAGTTGTTGTTCTCAAATAATTTGGATTCAATAGCAAATGCGTGACTATGGTTTGCAATTTTCTAACACCCCTACTTTTATTGATAATTCTGCTGCAATTGCTATAACCAAAAATCCAGTCCAACACCCTAAAACAAAACACATCGGGAATAAATATCACTTTATACGTGACTGATTGAAAAGCAATCAATCGATGTTGTTAAAATTAATACTAATTTTCAACGTGCTGACCTCTACACAAAAGCATTTGACAAACCTAAGTTTTTATATCTTTTAGAGGTTAATCGTGTGAAAAAGAAAAGTGACGTGATTCAAGAAGACGACAGTCCTTAGTCCGACGATTAGTTGCTTAGTTTATTCGTTATTTTCTTTTATTTTATTTTATTTTCCTGTCTATTAAAATCCAAAAACACAAAAATATTTTCGGTTTAGAATTTTAGGGGGAGAATAGTTTTAGGTTAGTATTTAATTTATTGAAGTATTTAAATATTTAAAAAACGAGGGGGGAGGTCAGTTTAGATTAAAAGAAGTGAAATCTAATATTTGATATTGATTCAAAGCTTATGGAAAATGATAGTACATAGGGAACAAATTGGTTGGGACTTCAAAACTAATTTGCTCTAATTACGAAATTCAAAGTACAAGTCTGAGAAGTCTAAGCATAACTAAAGAAAAATGATAGTTAAACTAGTCTGCTTTTGAGGTAAAATAGAGAAAGTAGACCTAGAGATTTCTAGTTCATTATATGATGTGTCGGTAGATTCAACATACTAAATGAGTAGACTTCATTGGTGAATTAAATTTCAAACTAACTTATTCAACTTGCTGTGGGTTCTCATCCTATCCCTAGTTAACATAATTAACGCATTTCCAGTAAGGGGTGACGAGCAAAATAGACGCCACAAATGTGTGCGGATGACCATAAATATGAGCAAAGCACATGAAAAACTGCTGAATGCAATCAAGCTAATGGCTAATGTTGTTGGTGCGTTGTGTGCCAAAGAAAAATAAATGCTCTAACAAGAAGATAGGTTGTGTGCCTTTCTACTGCGTAGTGCCACTGACCTGAGAATAAGCATAACCTAAATATTCTAGAATTCATTGTTGTTTGCGCCTCTCTACTATGCAATGGCACTAACCTGAGACCTAGCATCTCTTTGAAAGCTCTTAGAATAGTTTCTTCTTGTCCAATACCTGTAGACTGTTCAAAAATCTCCTGAGGAATGTTGATTACCATATAAGTGTGGGATCCACAAATGATTTTTAAAATAATGTAACCTAATACATCACCAATGTGAGTAAAAAATCTATGCATGGATTTAAGTGGACAAGTATACTAACAATCATCATGGCTGCAATTCTTGACAGTCAGAATCATTGTCTGCATCTTATAGCTCTAGTATGATTTCTTGAAAGTGCTATTGACTCTCAAACAAAACAAGAATCTAGCATCAAAGTGCATATTAAAAGGGGTTCCCAAATGATTATGATATACCTGTATGATTCCATAATGATTCTTTCTAGAAATGATCAAATTAACTTGAAGTTGTTCTGCTCAAACCCAAAACAACAAAAATATGTCTTGTTTTTCTTTTAAATTCCAAAGTTGTTTTCAATTTTCTAGTCTTTTGTAGTGTAGACGTCGGACTATTCAACTAGACGAATTCTATGAATCACTCAATAAAAAGGGGTCACGTCTGAGGTGACCAATTGGTTTTAAATTAAAAGGATGATGTTTGAGATGATCAAAGGTCATAATATTATAATCATAGTTAAAAATGTTAAGTCTTTGAAAGTGTAAGAGTTCAAGCTCATAAGTATGAGCCAATCGTACAAATGAATCATAAGGATTAGCCAATCGTACGATTGAACCATAAGTATGAGCCAATCACACGATTGGACCATGAGTATGGGACAACCATGCGATTGGCCTACAAGACTGAACCAATTGTACGAATGGATGAAGGAGTATGAGCCAGCTGCACGACTGAACCCCAGTCGCATGACTGAAGCATGAGTATGGGTCCAGTCGCACGACTGAAATTTAAAATAGTATAAATAAGGGGGTCAGTCGGTCGTAACCCTTACCACCCTTCAAATTCTCTGAAATTGCCCAAACTCTCAGATACTCTGCCCAAATTTTGTTTGATAGTTAGTCCCTACTGATTGTGATTCTAACATGTGATCTACTTATCTATAGTTACTAGGTGACTGAAATCGATCCAAATGAACATCTTAATCACATCTTTAAGGACCGATTGGGCTAAAACCTAAAACCAAGACTAAACCCTAAAATAGACCACTTAAATGGACATAAAAGTTGATTTAAAGGACATTAAGTGTTGTTTTGGGTCTTTGAGAGTCTAATGAGTCTAAACACGAAGTATAATATAAAGTTTTGACAAAGATTCAAATCTAGGGTGTTCAACAGTGTAGGATGTGAATGGTTATGCTAATGAACTTCAGTCGCATGATTGAGCCAGACACACAATTCAATCGCACGAATGAATCATGCGTATGGGTTCAATCGCACGACTGACTGAACCGCATGGTGAAGCATACGACTAAGTTTAGTCACAGGCTTAAGAGCACGACATAACTCAGCCGCAGGCTCAATCGTACGATTGAACTCAATCGTACAACTAAAACTCAGTTGTATGGTTTAGTTGCATGATTACACCAGTATGCTCAAAGCAGTTTAAGTTCCAACTATCTTCTGTTATGCATGAATCTAATGTACATTTTTCTTTAGTTTCAGTAACATGGCTGATAGGTGGACGATGAGCATGAAGCATAATATCTGTGCTCACTTAGATGCTACTACTCAAAATGCTTCTGATTTTACTGGGATCATAGCCTTTCTGAGGAGATCGAGGATCTTCAAGGCCATATCTACACCATGCATGCCATACTAATCATTACAGCAGACCTTCTAGGAAGGTGCTACAGCTGACAGGAAGTCTGAGCCCCATAGTATATGGAGCTCGATCTTCGGACATGAGATTAGTATTACTGCAGACGATTTGGGAGTCCTGGATCTGGGTGACGATGGTACCCACCCAACCAAGCTACATCCTCTGACCGTTCGGGGATGCTTTCTGTGGATGAAGTACACTGAGGACATCAACGTAGGTGTGCTCAACAAGAGTAACATATGCCCCCAGTTCAAGTACTTAGCTCGTGTCATTCTCAAGTGCATAGCGTCAAGGAGAGGAGGATTCGACGAGATGTCAGATCAAATCCAGAATGCATATGTTGCTCTGGTGCTGAACCACCCGTTTAGTTTCTCTCACATGTTGTTCTCCTACATGATCGAGAACATCGAGGCTAAGGGCAAGGAAGGCTTTTGCATATACCTGAGGTTTTTACAGATGATTATTGATGAGAAGCTTCCTTTTCTGCCAAAGGAGAAAGACGATGCTGTGATTTTGGAGGTTAGGGATGACACCACATGGGTAGGATGAGGTCTACCGGGGGAAGAAGGTGAAGCCCCTGGTCAGGAGATTGTTCAGGCATTTCGCAGGTGAAGATTATATGGCGCCCTCTCACAAGAAGTGGCATCACGATGATAGTGACTCAGATATTGAGCCAATTGAGCTACCCACTGATGATGAAGACAACGATGATGATGACCATGATGATGGTCAAGGTGGTGAGACACTTGGTGGAACAGAGAAGGGTGGCTTCCACTAAGACTTCCTGCTCGATGAATTGGAAGAGTCTGATGATGAGCGACTAGATAGGACTATTGGGAGCAGGGTTATTGCCACCGACAAAGGGAAAGAGCCAGTTGGCGGACGCTAGGCTGGGTCGAAGGGTGATGTTACAGATGTGACTAATCCTACTTACACCCCAGACCAGCCACACAGCTCAGGGATAGCCACTGTCTCCAAGAGCTCTAGGAAGAAGAGGATTGCCCATCCCCATGGGAAAAAGAGTAAGAGGTCAAGGTATACTTTGATCACATCCTCTACAATACCACCACTGCCACGGCTACCACCACAACCACAAACCACCACCTCTACCACACCCACTACCACCACTGTCACAACCACACCACTACCACACGCACTACCACCACTGCCATAGCCACCACCACAACCACACTCACTACCACAACCACCACTCCATCTATCACTCATACACCTACTCCTCCATAATCCATTCCCATCCCTCCTCCCATCTTCACCATATCCACCAATACCACAACCACTCATAAAGCTGGTCCATCCACCCAATCCACATTCACACCCGGACCTACTCTACCCATGGTCGGGTTAGAGGATCTATTGATACATATATACCTAGTTTATGAGATTAATGTAAAATGTCTTTCATGTCTTACATGTATGTAACAAAATAGGTATAAATGAAATATAATGTGTTTGTGATGCTTATAATGTTTAATATTTCATTAATTATTGTGTGTTAATGCATATTGAACTAACTATATAGGTTTGTGGTTGTTTACATAGTTCTTAGTCAATAATGATTGAGAAACATGCTTAAACTTAATCGTGTGAAGTTCTCATGCGAATGGACCATGTAATGGACCATACGCTTGAATACTTCATGCTAATGAACCAGTCGCATGATTGAACCAGGAGACTGGATCAGTCGCACGATTGTAACATGAGATTGACTCAGTCGCACAACTGAATCTTCAGTCGTGCAGATGGATCAACCGCATGATTCAATTGCACGACTGAACCATGAAAATGGTTTAGACACACGAATGGAAAACCCTAACCTATAAATACCACTTAATTCATGGAAAAACATAACAATCGAATCCCTACGCACTAAATCGTGCCCTAGCCGTCCAGAGACCATAAAACACCTGTTCCAAGTTCATAGATCGTAGTAAATCATCCTACTATCGTTCTTAACATTTAGCTTCATTCTTGGATTGATTATACTTGCGTTCTCACTGATTGGATCACCAATTAAATAGGATTCCACACTATTGGTTTGGTACACACATAAATCAGTTAGTACTCCGTACCGAAAACGGTCCTAACAAGTGGTATTAGAGCATTGGCTCTTGATTTGTGTGTGATTCAATTGATTTTGATATAAAAATCGCATTTTCACTCAAAAACATAATCTTTTGTGTCAAACAGTGTTTTCGACGTCTCCAGGTCAAAAAGTTAACGTTTTTCCGGCATACGACAATTAGGGTTAGTGAAAAATTCGTGTTTTTGCGTTAAAGTACCTAAAACCCTCGAATTTTCAAAACAAACAGCAGCTTCAGTCGTACGATTGAGTCAATCGCACGATTGACTCATTCGCACGATTGACTCAATCGGATGACTAGACTCATACGCACCTCCCATACGTACGATTGCACTCAGCCGTTCATCCATTCGTACGACTGAACACCCTATTTACCTTGTTCATCCGAACCTGTCAAATCGCAAGATTGAGCCATCCGCATTTGTTCAATCGCACGATTGAGCCATTCGCATTGTTCAATCGTACAAATAGCCCAATCGCATTTTTCCATTCGCACAAGTACAAAAGTTTGTTTTAAAATCAAAAGTTAATAGCAATGGAATATCAGTATTCAGCATTCACCGCAGGTAGAGATTCACGGATCCAGAATCTATTGCTTCTGGAAAATGAAGTGGGGAATCACAATAAGCCTCCTAAGCTGATAACGTTACATGATTACCTATAATGGAAGCAAAGTTTTGAGATCTACCTAAATGGAGTAGACCCTAATTTGTGGTAATCAATAAAGACAGGGAATAGCATGTCGGTTGGAGCCGATGGAGTTAAACTTACCTTAGGGGGGATGACTGATGGGCAAAAGGTAAAGTACAATGCAGAGAAGAAGGTGTATGATCTGCTAACGCAGTCCATTCCTAAGGATATGTTCCATCAGTTCTCTAAGAACAAGCAAGCAAAGAAGCTATGGGATGCTCTGAAAAAACAGTATGAAGGAATGCCTCATTAAAAGCTCTAAAGGCTAAAGCGTTGAAAAAGAGTTTGATAACTTCTCATCAATGGGAAAGGAGAGCTTGGATGACGTCATCGACCATTTCTACCACTTGATGAGTGGGCTGCACACTCATGGAGTTGTTACGTCCATGGAAGACAAGGTATCGAATTTTGCAGATGGATTGCCAGAAAAGTGGGTTTTCTTTGTGTCAAACCTCAGGCAGAATGATATGCTGGTGAAGTTTGATATTAACGATTTCATTCTGAAGCTGAGAGAGGAAAAGTTATGGATGAAGTACAGGTCTCAAAAGGCGTCATATGATCAGAACCCGTCACTTTACAACTCTAGTCCTCAAGCAAAAATGTCTAGAGCACCACTTGAAATGGCATTCGTATCTAGTTCAGGCACTCCGTCTCAAGCAACTACTTCAGGATCTGACATGATAGGGCCATCATGCACCCAACACATAGCACCTGAAGCCAATGCTACCAGATTGAAGACCAAGAATCTTGGTAATGTGACTGTAGAGGTAGCAAAGGAGCATATGGATCTCCTAGCAGCTGTCGTTCATTCCTATGACGGTCTAGTTGTGGGGAAGATTGGAAACTGCCATCTAGCAGATGAAGACTACGAGCAAGTAGATAAGACTGAGCTGGAAAAATGGATATCATGTGGGCATTGGCAAGTGCCGTCCGGAGGGCTAAGAAGTTTGTTAAAAACACCAAACAGAACTTGCTTGCCATAAAGGATATAACCTTTGGTTTTGACAAAACTAAAGTGACCTGTTTTAACTGTGGAGAGAAGGGGCATTTCAAGCATGAGTGTGTGAAGACCAAGAAGACGGAAATTGGTAATATGTTCTCATCCTTCAATCATCAAGATAAACCCACAAGTAGTCCTGCATCATCAAGCAAGGATCCTAAATCCTTGACGGCTCATGATGACGAAGGGCAAGATTGGAGCTTTCATTTTGTTTCTTCGGGAGAATCCAACACTACATGCGTTGAGGATTTGGATGACGATTCTACAAGTGAAGGTGATATAGCAGCGGAACTCGCAATGTCAAATAATGAAGAAACTCCAAATGTGGTAAATCACCTGAATGATGAAGGCCAAAGTTCAACATGTTTAGAATTACCAGCACCAGAAAAGTCAGACTCTGCTATGATGGCTGATTCAACAAAACCTTCTCAGGTAAGTTCCACTAACCAACTTTTCAATAGTCATGCTTGTCCTGATTGTAATAAATTTAAGGAAAACACAGATTTAAAATTTTCTAGGTTATTAGATCACAATGATAGCCTAGTAAAGGACTTGCAATTGTGCACCGAAGCAAATCGTATTTTGAAATTAAATGAGCACAGTTACAAAGAGAAAATAGAACTGTTAAATAAACAACTTGGGGAAACTGAAGTTCTGGCTTTTAACCAAGCTAATGACATTAAGTTCTATCTAATCTCCCCAAAAGAAGCTAAGAAATAAGAAGCAGTTTTGAAAGTCAAAGTAAATTCATTAAAACAAAAACTACACAGTTGGACTAGTTCTTCTCACATAGTTCAGCACCTAGTGAGAGAACGTAACAACGGAGAGGGTTTGGGTTACAAAGTGGTTCCACCACCACACGAGACCTTGTTGAATGAAAAATGTAAACCAATAAATAACAACCTAATCAAGGATCATGTAGTGTCGACTCCACTTGTAAGTGATCCAGATTCCACAAGTAAATTTAATGAATCTATCACCAAACAAAAGGAGACCACTTTAAAGTCAAAAGAGAAAATGCCTATCGTTAATTTGGGTACACAATTTGAGAAGGTTAACGTAACATCGGGTTCAAACACGTCTAATTCTGAACCTAAAAAGACCAAACAGGTTAACCAATCACGTGCATCATGTCTAAGTCCAAACAAACAAAACGGTAAAGATGTTGAAACGGTAAAGGTGTTGAAACGGTTCAAACAGCAAAGTTTGTTAAACAAGTTAAAACCTTTAAACAACATGTGTCAAAATCCAAACAGAATAAAGTCACACATGTGTCACATACTTCTCCACAGAAACAGTTACACCAACATGTCAAAAGTAGATCTTGCTACAATTGTGGAAAGTATGGACACATGATCCTAAACCCAGTTCTTCTAAAAGGAGTTCTATAACCCCAACAAGAAGAGTTAGTGAACATAAAGTCCAACCCATTAGCCAGTCGTCTATTTACCACAAATAGGCCTTACACAAAACTGGCTTATGGAATGAAAAATCTAGTTCAATGTTTGATAATGAGAACAAGAAACATAAATATCTTCCCTCGCCGTCAAATGGACAGTGGGTGGAATTTATGATGTGTGATTCTTTTGGGACACCCAAGCCGGTTAGGGCTTGGTCCCTAACCTTAACTAATGTTTTACATTGAATGTGCAGGGTGTTCGCTATAGTGCTAAAACAAACACTTGGATTGTAGATAGCGGAGCATCCAGGCACATGATTAGGAACCGGACACTCCTGTCAAATGTCAAACAAATAAAATGAGGTCATGTTTCATTTGCAGGAAATAAAGGAGGTTACATCACAGCTCAAGGGGAAGTGGGGAATCAGAAAGTGAAGTTTGACAAGGTAAACTATGTTCAACAACATCAAAATAATTTGCTTTCTGTCTCCCAAATCTGAGACAAAGGATTTAAAGTAGTATTCAACAACAAGAAATGCTATATTATGAAAAAGGACTACGCGATCCCGGCGGACCAAGTCTTAATGTCAGCTTCAAGATATAACAACCTTTATATCTTGGATATTTCAAAGGCCTCCACAACGGATCATCAAGTTCAGTGCTTCTTGTCCAAGGCTACTGAGAAGGATTCGATCTCCTGACATAGGAGAATGGGACACATCAATCCACGAAAGATAAACCACTTGATCCAGAATGATGTAGTGCGAGGAGTAAACGTCAAAAACTTCCAACTACTGGATTTTTGTGTCTCCTGCAAGAAAGGCAAACAGACTAAGAAGTCTCATAAGGTAAAGAAAGTTCATTCCATAGAACACCCTCTTGAGCTTTATGTAGTTACAGATGACTACTCAAGATTCACTTGGGTAATGGTTCTAAAGTCTACATATGAGACATTTGAGTCATTCAAAGAGTAAGTAACTACTTTAGAGTCTTTTTACAAGATGAAGGTAAGACAAGTACGCTCAGACAATGGTACCGAGTTCAAGAATCAGTGGATGGAGGCTTTCTTTAAAGAAAAAGGAATTGTGCACCAGTTCACTTCTGCCTACACCCCACAAATGAATGGAGTTGCTGAGAGAAGAATCATAATTTGATAGTGACAGCAAGGACAATGCTAGCAGACTCGAAACTGCCCATTCAATTTTGGAATGAGGCAGTTGGCAATGCATGTTACACTTTAATCAAGTCCTCGTGGTAAAACGTCATCGTAAGACAAGTTACGAGCTACTTCAACGACGTAAACAAATCTAGAGTACCTTGAACCGTTTGGTGCACCTTGAACCCTTTTGAAGAAAACTCAGGAAGGAAAGTTCAGTGAGAAGGCTGAAGAAGGAATTTTCCTAGGATACAACATACCGAATAAGGGAGTTTACAATAACTCAATGGGTCAAGTAGAAGTGTGGTGTAACGTGGACGTTCAGAGATACACGACCCCCAGTTGGAAAAGATGATTTATGATGGACCTGCATTCTTTTTTTATTAAGATGGATTTTTTATGTCCTTTAACATCCCTCTCTCCATGTCTGAAGATGAGTTAGTAACAAAGATGATTTATCAAGAAGTTAGGTGTGGACTCTGGTGGACAGACCTAAAGGTTCTAAGTTCATTGGCACTAAATGGGTTTTAAAATGCAAGAAGGATGTCAAAGGGGTCATTATCAGAAACAAGGCTCGGCTTGTAGTTCAAGGATTTCGACAAGTCGAGGGAATCGATTACAACGAAGTGTTTGTACCCGTGGCAAGAATGGAAGCCATTCGTATCTTCCTAGCCTATGCATCGTATATGAAGATTCAAGTCTATCAGCTTGATGTGAAAAGTGCATTCCTTCAGGGTGAAATCCAAGAAATAGTGTACGTCAGTCAACCCGGGGGATTTGAGGATCCGTATCATCGGGACAGAGTTTACAAACTGGACAAGGCTCTATATGGGCTTCATCAAGCCCCGAGAGCCTGGTATGAGAAACTCTCGACTCATCTTGTGAAACACGGGTTTCGAAGAGGAGTGATTGATTGTACATTGTTTATCAAAGAGAGGGATGGTGACTTACTGCTTGTACAGATCTATGTTGATGACATAATCTTCAGTTCCAAGAACAAAGACTTATGTAAAGAATTTGAAGCAGTAATGAAGGCTGAATTTGAAATGAGTGCCATGGGAGAGATGAAATTATTTCTCGGGTTATTGGTGGATCAGACACCACGGGGGATATTCTACATCAGACAAAGTATGTAGGCGATGTTCTCAGTCGATTTTATATGGAGAATGCTTCCGCAGTTGGGACTCCACTTGCTACGAACCATGATATAGCGCCCGACAAGAATGGCGATCTGGTGGATGCTATCATGTACCGAGGCATGATTGGATCTCTCATGTATCTCACTGCCTCACAACCTGACATCATGTATGCAATGCGTCTCTGCACAAGATATTAGGCGAAACCAAAAGTCAACCATCTAATTGGAGTCAAAAGGATATTTTGTTATCTGAAAGGTACACCAACAATCGGGTTGTGGTATCCTCATGATGATGATTTCAAGCTTACATCGTATAGTGACTCGGATTATGGTGGTTGCAAAATGAACTACAAGTCAACATCAGCTGGATGTCAATTCTTTGGGAGAAGATTAGTCACGTGGCAGTTTAAGAAGCAGACATTAGTACACTGTCAATTGTGAAGTTGAATATGTTGCTGTGTAAAGCTGCTGTTCTCAAATCATCTGGATTCAACAGCAAATGCGGGACTACGGTTTGAAATTCTCTAACACTCCTATATTTGTTGATAATTCTGCTGCAATAGCCGTAACTAAAAATCTGGTCTAACATCCTAAAA
Organism: Flaveria trinervia; assembly: GCA_025506515.1. Taxonomy (NCBI): domain Eukaryota; kingdom Viridiplantae; phylum Streptophyta; class Magnoliopsida; order Asterales; family Asteraceae; genus Flaveria; species Flaveria trinervia. Next base: position 51,765,138 of record CM046448.1, on the reverse strand, counting down.
CCAAACACATCAGCATTAAATATCGCTTTATACGTGATTGCTTTGAAAAGAATTTTATCGATGTTGTTAAAATTAATACGGATTTTCAACGCGCTGACCTCTACACAAAAGCCTTTGATAAACAACGTTTTCTATGTCTGTTAGACGTCAACGGCATTAAAAAGAAAAGTGATGTGATTTCCGACGATGACAGTACTTAGTCCAACAAGTACAATTTATTTTACTTTTAATTTTTATTTTATTTCTTTTATTTTATTTCTTTTTATTTTATTTTTATTTATTCGCCTATTAAAATCCTAAAACACAAATCTTTTGCGGTTTTAGAGTTTTAGGGGGAGAATAGGTTAAGTTAGTATATAATTTCAGTAAATATAAAAAAATGAGAGAGGAGGATAGGAAAGCTAAAAGAAATGAAATTGTATCTGTGATACCGATTCAATGACTATGGAAAATGATAGTACACATGAACAAATAGTTTGGGACTTTAAAATAAGAAATTGTTTAAAATACAAAATTCGAAGTATAAGTCTGAGAAGTCTAAAAAAAATAAATGAAAAAATGATAGTAAAACTAGCTACTACTAAGGTAACACGGAAAAAGTAGACCTAGAGGTTGCTAGACCATTTGATGATGTGTTGGTAGATTCAACACAATAGATAAGCAGACCTATTTGGTGATGTCAAGCTCAAACTAAGTTATTCAACAAGTTGTGGGTTATCATCTTATCCCTAATTAACATGATCAACAAAGTTCCAATAAGGGGTGACGAGTAAAATAAACGCCACAAATGTGTGCGGATGACTAGAAAATGAGCAAAGCACATGATGAAAAATGCAAAAAGCAATCAAGCTAATAACCTATGTTATTGGTGCGATCTGTGCAAAAAGAATAAAAGTGCTCAAACAAGAAGATAGGTTGTGTGCCTCTCTGTTGTGCGGTGGCACTGACCTGAGGATAAGCACAACCTAAATATTCTAGAATTCATTGATGTTTGCGCCTCTCTGCTGTGCGATGGCACTGACCTGAGGCTTTGCAACTCGTTAAAAGCTCTAGAAAAGTTTCTTCTTGAATACTACCCGTAGACCGCTCAAAAATCTCTTGAGGAATGTTGATTACCATATAAGTGTGGATCCACAAATGTTTGTTGAAATAATTAAACCTTAAATCATCACCAATCTATGTCAAAAGTCTGTGTATGGATTTAAGAGGACAAGTATAATGACGATCATCATGGCTGCAACTCTTGAAAGTCAACACCATTGTGTGCATCTTGTGGTACTAGTATGATTTCCTAGATTTGCTAATGACTCTTGATGAAAATAAGAATCTAGCATCAAAGGGTTTTGGTAACATGTCCCGAATGATTTGATTTACTTATATGATTCCGTAATGAATTGTTCCACTTATGGTCAAAATAACTTGAAGCTGCCTGTTCGAGAAATAAATCTGTTAGATATCTATCTTAGTATTTCCATCTCACACAAAATTTACAAAATTATGTTTTAATTCTGTTTTTCAATTCTAGTAGTTTCATTTATTTAACTTTGTCAGTTTAGTTGTTAAAAGTCGAACTACGTATTGAAATTCTGTCTAGAACTTAATCACTAAAAAGGGTCACATCTAAGGTGACCAAAACAGGTTTTCTAATGTTAAAAAGATCAGGTCTGAGGTGATCCAAAGTTTTCAAAGTTCAAATGGTCATGGTTGTGATTATAGAATGCTCAAAATGTTTTATCCATAGTTAAAAGGGTATGTGTCAAATGATCATAAAGTCAAACTCATAAGTATGAGGCCATCCGCATGACTTAACCATGAGTATGGACCAGCCATACGATTGGACCATCCGTATGAGCCCATTCGCACGACTGAACCATCGGTATGGACCAGCTGTACGATTGGACCATTTGTATTAGTCCAATTGCATGACTAAACCACACGCATGGCCAAACGTGCGATTGGACCATCAACATGAGTAATCTCACACGATTGGTTCACAAAATGAACCAATTGCAAGAACGGAGGTGACCGAATGACACAGTCGCACGACTGACATCTAGTCGCATGATTGAAGGTGACCGACTGTGCCAGTCACACAACTGATCCTCAGTCCCACGAATTAAGTATGTGACTTGGCTTAGTCGCACGATTGAAGAAAACCCTAGTATAAAAGGAGAGGGAGTCGGTCGCAGTCGCTCACCACTCCCAAATCGCCTCCAAATCACACGACTCTACTGTTACTCTGCCCGATTTTCATTTGACCATTATACACTACAAATTGTTGTGTTCTGACGATTTCCAGTGATTATACAGATACAGTGCGGTGCAATCTACTCAAATGTCAATCGATTCGTGCCCTAATTGACTGAATTTAGCCCTACATAGAACCAAGATTTAGTTTGACCAATAAACTAATAAAACCAAGTATATTATGAAATTAAAGGCTATTAGGTGTTATATCGGTCACTTGCGAAACTAATGATCCAAACCACGACATCTAACATTAAGTTTTGCTCAAAATTTGAATTTGAATTGAACAGACAGTCTATCATGCGAATGGACACCCGGATGAACTTCAATCGCATGACTGAGCTGAGCGAATGGCTCAATCGCATGACTGTACCATGCATATGAGTTCAGTCGCACGACTGGTGTAACTGCATGAGATAGCATACGACTGATCCAACTCGCATGCCCAGTCGTGCGTAAGAGCTCAATCGCATGATTAAATCTCAGTTGCACAGCTCATTCGCATGACAAAACATAAAACTTCAAGTTCAAATGAATCAAATTGTTACTCATCGACACACACTAACGTTTATTTGCATTGTGTGACAGATGACGAGTCGTTGGCCCATGAGCACTAAGCACAATATTTGTGCTCATCTAAATCTCACCTCCAGGAATGCTGCAGATTTCTCAGGCATTATCACTTTCCTACAGAGATCGAGGATCTTTCGTGCCATATCTACTCCATGCACACCATACCGATCACTTTAGTAGGCCTTTTGGGAAGGCGCGGTTGTCGATAGGACCACAGAGCCCCACCGTATTAGGAGCTCTATCTGGGTCATGCTATAGAGATCACAGAGGAGGATCTCAGGACTGTTTTAGAGTTTGGAGACGACGCTGACTGTCCGAACCGACTGCACACACTGACAGTGCGCGGCTGCTTCTTACGAACTAAGTACTCGGGGGACATCACTGTAGGTGTGCCCAACAAAAGCAACCTGTGCCCCCATTCAGTACTTGGCACATGTGCTGCTTAAGTGCATTGCCTCCAGGAAGGGAGGCTTCGATGAGCTATCAGATTAGATTCAGAACGCCTATGTGGCGTTGGTGCTAAACCATCCATTCAACTTCTCCAGGTTGATCTTCACCTATCTGGTGGAGAACATCGAGGCCAAAGGGAAGGAGGGGTTTTGTATGTACCCGTGCTTCATGTAGGTGATCATTGATCAGAAGCCCCCTCAGCTACCTAAGGAGACGGAGGACGCTGTAGTGCTCAAGGAGATGGACGATACCACCTTGGGCAAGATGAAGGTATACAGGGGGAAGCAGGTGAAACCCCCTGTGAGGCGATTGTTTGGGTATCTGGCCCTGGAAGACTATGTGACGCCGTCACAGAGTAAGTGGCACCACGATGATCACGACTCCGATACTGAGCAGAATATGCTCCCCACCGATGACTCAGGGGATGATGACAGTGGCGATGGTGGAGATACTGGCCCCACTCCATCTAGGACCACCACTACAGATGTTACACCTCCACCACCCATCATGGAAAAGCTGATATAGCAGGTTTCCATCAGGATTTCAGACCTGATGAGGAGGAAGAGAGTGATGATGAGCCGTTCACGAGAACGGTGGGCAGCAGGGTGCTTGCCATCAAACGTGGAATGGAGGCGGTTGGAGGATGCCAAGCTGCGTCTGGGAGACTACTACAAATCCTACTTATACCCCACACCAGCCAAGTATCCTAGGGGGAGCATCCTCCTTAAGGGGTTTGAGGAAGAAGAGGATGGCTTAGCCCCATGCGATGAAGCCGAAAAGATGGAGGTTCACGTTGATTCCTACTTCCAACACCACTGCCACCATATCTACCACCACCACTCACTCACCCACTACCACCGCTACCACCACCACTACTACTACCTCACCCACCATCACTACCACAACCACTCCACTACCTATTTACACTATTTCCACCATTACTACAACCTACCCATCACCACCCACCACATATACCACCACCTAAATTCACCAAAGCCACCACCACTACCACCAGCCACCAGCTCGGACCATCATTCCACCAGCCATTCACTACAAGATCTCCCTACCTTCTGTTGGGGTAGAGGATTAGCTGGCAGCACTTAACAGGATGGTGCTGAAGCTGTGGGCTATTGATGAGGAAAGAGATGCAAATCAGACAGCTTGTGGAGCAAAACGCTACCCAAGCACAGCAGATCGCTCAGCATGTGTCACACCCTCAAATTCCATAAACGGGGTATTACCGTTAGGTGTGTGACTTCCAGGATCTCAGCCACTAGTTACACCAAACGACACGTTAATTATAAAACATAATTTACTTATAAAACTTGAATTCATCAAAGACTAGTTTTAAACCTGGACATAATAGAAGTCGCGGAAGCATAGCAAATATTAGTTGTTTAAATGGCACAACACGCACAAACCAAATAAATAAAATTCACTGAAAAACGTTAAATAAATCACGTGGATAAATATGCATGAATGAAATGCTCCTATGCGTGTGCATCTTGTGAACCTGAAAGAAACGTGCTAAAGTGTCAACACAAAGTTGGTGAGTCCACAGGTTTTGATAAATTGAACATAACAGTAAACTGACGCAGTAATCAACATAATATCAGTAGATAGCTAGTCTACTCAACAAGTTACTAAGTGTATGAAGTTCGCAACCGACGCTGACAACGTAAAGAATGCCTCGGCTATGAAAACCGGTCACAGCAACAGAATTAGGTCAATTAAACACCCGTTTGACGAACGTTGTGCTAGCGAGACTAGCCCGGGTGGGGTTTGTCAAACCCAGTAGATCTACTCAGAATTACCTCGCTAGAGTACATATATTAACGGTTCGAAAGTGAGGACTTAAGTATGGTGTCACACTAGTAAACAAGTGATATTAAAGTAATACTGATCAGGTGAAAATACGTTTAGAACACACGTTTCTTTCACCCCAAAGAAAGTAAGTAAAGTGGGGCTGAGAACTCACCTTAAATGCAAAGCAATTAATAAGCGAAAGCACAAACGTTTAAGATCTCCGCTTAACCTGGATTTTATTTAATATATGCAATCAATATTAAATAATTAATAATGTAATCGTACGGTTTCGCGTTTCACGACTCGGTTACGACGCAGACTAACAATTGTTTTCCCCCATTCAAATGCAACAAAACAAACACCAACTCGCCGTAAATGCACAAAACCAATTATCATGTAAAAAGGTACTCGTCAAACGTTTCAATTATAAGACTTTATATAATAAAATAATATAACCTTATTAATACATGTCCCATTTATCCTAATGCATATTGACCACCCAAAACACTAACGATAATGAAACATATTTACATACCAAGCATAAACTCACTTACTGTATTTTTCATGCATATATTTTATGTGCATTTCTCATGTATTCTTTCTATTCTTTTCTTTTTATTTTATATTTCCTGCTTTATATATATATTATATCATTTTTGTTTCTTTTTTTTGTCTGCTTTACTAACAACACCACATCACATTATTATAATCATGCAAAAGTATACCCAACCATATTGTTTAAATGCCCCCATACATTCATTTCCTTCATTTTGCTGGACCCCACTCAAGCATGCATTCATCCATATGTAAATATATATAGACTCCACACACATGAAAACATACATTCTGTACATCAGACCTTAACCAAAAACCCCTAAATAAACACTCAATTAACATCACATGAACATGAATCGATTACCACATCATCATCCGTACAAGAAATTGCATATATACCGAAAATTACAAACACAACTATGTAGTTTCTATACGCACAACCGAGAACACATGCGCGACCAACGAATTTCACCACCGCAACATGAAGTTGCACACACACACCACACACACCGAAACACACACACACACACACGTAGCAGAACACTCTAATATATATATGCAGAAAGACATACACACACATATACGCAGAACACACACATAAATGTATATACACCGAACCCACATATATATATGTACGCAGAACACTCGAACGAAAGAATACGTTCACGCACAACCAAGAAACCACGACCAACAATCATAAAACTCCCCTCGAGACTAACAGAACCACAACAAACCCGAATCCAAACCAAAATTCGCGATGCAGTAATCGAGGCGGAACCGTACCGATACAAATGTGAAAACATAACGAGGAGAGAACTTACCGTACCAGGATGTAAAGATCAATGCTCGCGGTTGCCAAAGAATCACACGCAGGGAGAAGAGAGGTCGACGATTGGCGGAGTTTCTCGAAGATGAAAAACAGCAGCAATAGGGTAGGGTTTTGAGCAAACGCAAGTAAAATCTATGAGGGGAAGAGGGTCGGTTAAGAAAAGAATCCGAGAGGAAGATATGAGGATTTAAGATATTTGGAGTAAGTTGGTTACAATGGGCTGAGGGATAGGGGACGTCGGTTAGCAAAATTTTAAGATTAAAAGTGATTAATAGTGATTAGATAATTGTTTCAATAATTAGTATTGCAATGTAGTGTTTTGGAATATATGTATATGTTATTTTGTTTAATTTAAATTAACGCAAACGACCAAAGATTAACCAAATAACGAGGAACTATACGTTAACAGGTAATTCGGTTAACGTTGATGACCTGAAAATACGGGGTGTCACATCATCCCATTGTTGAAGAAATTTTTGTCCCGAAAATTTAAAACATCAGATTAATGCAGAACGCCAGGTTCAACAACAACTATGTAAGGGTGACTCAGAAGCTTGCGTAGGAACCCAAATCAAAGAAACAAACAAAGAAATGTGAGGTTTCGCGAGAGTTGTGACATCATCCCCTTGTTGAAAGGAATTTCGTCTCGAAATTTAATGAAATATATCTTAAGAATGGATACCTTGGGAAGTAGATGCCTGATCTTTGAACAGTTGTGGGTATTTCTTCTTCGTTTGATCCTCGCGTTCCCAAGTAAATTCTGGTCCACGTTTTGAATTCCATCTAACACGCACAATGGGAATCTTGCTACGCTTAGGGTTTTGACTTCTCGATCCATAATCTCAACTGGTTCTTCAATGAAACGAAGTTGTTCATCAATCTCCAGTTCCTCTAATGGAACGACAAGTGAGTCATGAGATAAACACTTCCTCAGATTAGACACGTGAAACACGTTATGTATTCCACTTAGCTCTTCTGGTAAATTCAGCTGGTAGGCTACTGGACCAACCCGTTTGACAATCTCAAACGGTCCAACGTATCTGGGGTTTAGTTTGCCACGCTTTCTAAAGCGTATTACTCCCTTCCAGGGTGAGACTTTTAGGAGTACTTTATCACCAATCTGGAATTCTAATGGTTTACGACGCTTGTCGGCGTAACTCTTTTGTCGATCACGTGCTGCCGCCATACGGTTACGTATCTGCACGATCTTCTCAGTCGTCTCGTGGACAAGCTCAGGACCTGTAAGTTGGCTTTCTCCAACTTCTGCCCAACAAATAGGTGATCGGCACTTACGTCCATACAGTGCCTCAAATGGAGCTGCCTTGATTTAGTGTGATAACTGTTATTATAGGAGAACTCAACCAATGGTAAGTGAGTTTCCCAATTACTGCCAAAATCGATCACGCAGGCACGTAAATATCTTCTAATGTCTGGATCGTACGCTTACTTTGACCATCGGTTTGCGGATGATACGCAGTACTCATATCCAGCCGCGTTCCCAATGATCGTTGTAATGATTGCCAGAAGTGAGAAGTGAATCGAGCGTCACGATCAGATATGATAGACACGGTACACCATGCCGGGAGACTATTTCTCTTAAATAAATCTGTGTCAACTTATCCATTCGATCAGTCTCTCGGATTGCTCGGAAGTGAGCGGATTTTGTTAAGCGATCTACTATAACCCAAATGGTATCGCATCCGCTGGGAGTCCTAGGCAACTTTGTGACAAAGTCCATCGAGATCTGCTCCCATTTCCAAACTGGAAGTTCCGGTTATTGAAGTAAACCAGATGGCCTCTGATATTCCACCTTAACCTTGGAGCAAGTTAGACATTTGCTTACATAGGTGGCAATCTCAGCTTTCATGTTAGGCCACCAATAACACTCTTTCAGATCATGGTACATTTTATCTGAACCCGGATGAATTGAGTAGCGTGACTTATGAGCTTCATCCATTACCAGTTCTCGTTTTTTTCCGTATTGTGGTATCTAGATCCGTTCCATGAAATAAAGGATTCCATCCGTCTTGGTCTCTAATTGTTTCTCCATACCTCGCATGTATTCTGCTTTTAGGTTCTCGACTTTCAAGGCCTCAGACTGGGCAGCCTTGATTTGTTCTGGTAGGTAGGAGTGAATGGTCAATTGTAATGCACGTACTCGACGAGGTTTAGGGGTATCTTTTCGACTGAGGGCGTCGGCTACCACATTGGCTTTACCCGGGTGATACTTGATGGCACAATCGTAATCATTGAGTAGTTCTAGCCATCGTCGTTGTCGCATATTCAGCTCTTTTTGGTCATATATGTGCTGGAGGCTCTTGTGATCTGTATAGATTGTGCACTTAGTTCCATAGAGGTAGTGCCTCCAAATCTTCAAAGCAAACACTACAGCTCCTAGTTCCAGATCATGCGTTGTGTAGTTCTTCTCGTGTACCTTAAGTTGTCTGGACGCATAAGCAATGACATTGTTGCGTTGCATCAACACACATCCCAAACCCTGGATGGATGCGTCATAATAAACAACAAAGTCATTTGTTCCTTCTGGCAAGGCTAGGATCGGTGCACTGCAGAGCTTGTACTTAAGTGTCTGAAATGCTGATTCCTCTTGGCTGCCCCATTTGTAGATGGTTCCCTTGTGAGTTAGGGCAGTTAGAGGTTGTGCTAACTTTGAGAATCCCTCGATAAATCGTCTGTAATAACATGCCAAGCCAAGGAATTGTCGCACCTCAGTAGGCGTTTTTGGTGCCGGCCAATCCTTGATTGCTTCAATCTTTGAAGGATCTACATGTATACCCTTTTCGTTCACTACATGACCAAGGAACTGCACTTCTCGCATCCAGAAGTCACATTTTGAGAACTTTGCATACAATTGTTCATTCTTCAACAATTCCAGAATGATCCTCAGATGTTCCTCGTGATCTTGCTCATTCTGAGAGTAGATTAGTATGTCATCAATAAAGACAATGACAAACTTATCCAAATAAGGTTTGCAAACACGGTTCATGAGGTCCATGAAAACTGCTGGGGCATTGGTTAATCCAAAAGGCATTACTGCAAACTCATAGTGCCCATAACGAGTTCTGAATGTCGTCTTCGAGATGTCTTCCTCTCGAACTCGTAGCTGATGATAACCTGATCTCAGGTCAATCTTGGAATAGTAGCTTGATCCTTGCAATTGGTCAAACAGATCATCAATGCGCGGGAGAGGATATCTATTCTTAATTGTCACTTTGTTTAACTCTCGGTAATCAATACACATTCTGAAAGTTCCATATTTCTTCTTCACGAATAGCACTGGAGCTCCCCAGGGTGAAGAGCTAGGACGTATGAATCCCTTGTCCAGGAATTCCTGCAATTGCTTAGACAGCTCTTGTAGTTCATTCGGTGCCAAACGGTACGGCGCCCGAGCGATCGGAGCTGCTCCAGGTGCTAATTCAATCTGAAACTCTACTTGCCTGTGTGGGGGTAGTCCAGGTAGGTCCTCGGGAAATACCTCCAGAAAGTCTCTAACTATAGGGATGTCTTCCAGTCGTTTCTCCTCAGTAGTCTTTTCGGTGACCAGGGCTAAAATCGCCGAATGTCCTTTCTTCAAAAACTTGTGAGCTTTCATGTATGAAATGATGCCAACTACTGCACCACTCATGTCGCCTTCTACGGTGAGTATCTTTCCATTAGGCAAAAGTAGCCGAACAAGTTTCTCACGACAAATGATTTCGGCTTGGTTCTTAGACAACCAATCCATGCCGACAACGACATCAAAACTACCGAGTGTAATAGACAATAGGTCAATTTCGAAATCATGCCCAGATAGACTAATCTTACAACCTTGTATATACGTGAAGACTCAATGATCTTACCGTCTGCTATTTCTACTGTATAATTGGTATCTAAGGCTACAGAATTATCATCTAGCAATTTACTGAACTTATGCGAAATGAAACTCTTATCAGCACCAGAGTCAAATAGTACCGAAGCAAAGCAACCATTGATAGGAAATTTACCAGTTACAGTAGAAGGATCATTACGAGCCTCACCTGAACCAATGATGAAAGCTCTTCCCTTGGCTCCACCATTACCGTTCTTATCGTTGTTTCCATTGCCATTGCCATTGCGGTTATTAGCACCATTACCGCCACCATTGTTCTTCCTCAGTTTTGGGCAATACCTCTTGATGTGCCCGGTCTGACCACACTCATAGCAGCCTCTTTGTTCATTCCTCTGGGCCGGCTGTCTAGATGTCATATTCATCCTGCAATCTCTAGCAGCATGGCCAAATGTACCACACCGCTCACAAGTATTCTTTTTGCAGTTCCCGTTGTGGTGCTAGTTGCATCTGTTACACTTAGGTAATGTCCCAGAGTAGCCACCATTCTGCTAAGATGAGGATGAGGATGATTGATGAGATGAGCGATAGTTGTCAAACTTCCGTGACTGTTGAGGTTGCGGTTGAGAGTTGTTCGGCTTGTAGGTGGAACCAGATTCCCATTTCCTCTTGTTGTTACTGTCTGAAGGGGTCAATGTCGAACCTCGTGGAGGTAGTTTTCCCTGGATGACTGCCTGGCCAGTCAGTCTATGGGCCAACCTGATTGCCTCCTGTATGGTGTCTGGTTTGGAAGCAGTAACCATGCCTTGAATCTCATGTGACAGACCGTGCAAATACCTCTCAATCCTTAGGGAAGGAGGGTCGACCATGTTAGGGCATAGGGTAGCAAGCTCGTGAGATCGAGTGGTGTACGCCTCGATTTCGGAGCCTGTCATCTTTAGGTTCCAGAACTCAGTTTCTAATTTTGCACCTCACTCCGAGGGCAGTACTCCTCTTTCATCAGGGTCTTGAAGTCATTCCAGGTCGTCTGGTTTGCAATTTCAACGCCCAACATTAGACTTGAGCGTTCCACCAAGATAACGCAGCACCGTCCAGGGTGCCAGTGGCGTACTTAACCCGATTTGCCACGGGGCAGTTGCACATCTCGAACACTGACTCAAGCTTTTCGAACCAACGTAGGAGTCCCACAGCTCCTTCTGCTCCAGTGAATGGATTGGGTTTACAATCCATGAAGGTCTTAAACGTGCATACCCCTTGTCCTGCAACAAGTTTTGATCAGGCGTTTAGAATTTTGAATAGATGTTACAACTTAACCAGGTGACGGAACATTAACGTCAGGGGGAAATTTTGTATTGCTTACCGATTGGAGTGGCGTGCGGATTGAGATTAGGATTTGCAAGAGCATCAGCCACATGCTGATTATTAGGGCTGCTAGTTCAGCTGGGGTCATGTTGATGGTGCCACGACCACGTCCGCATCCTCGGCCAATTCCAGACATTCTTAACAATCACAACATACAAAAATAAGTAATATGAAACATATCTACTTCATTTGAGTACAAGTAATTAAAAGAATTTAGCACACACAACTAATAAGTTCAAATAATAATTTCTGATAAATTAAATTGTAGGTACGCATACAATTAATCAAATCAAATACTAAAATCCAAAAGTATCAGTCAGATGGGAAACAACCCTTCCCATCTAGGTGTGAAATGAAATAAGTCCAATGAAATAAAAGAATTTATGAAAGAAAGGATAAATGAGGAAGTCAGTGAGAGTCAACAGATCCGTCGCTGTTTTCCGCCTCATCATCAGGCTGCTCCTCAGGTTCTTCTTCTGGCTCTTCCTCAGGGTCTTCTTCCTCCGGTGCTTCCTCAAGTTCTTCTTCCTCCGGTGCTTCCTCAAGTTCTTCTTCCTCCGGTGCTTCCTCGGGTTCTTCTTCCTCCGGTGCTTCCTCGGGTTCAAGCACTGCGTTCTGAGCGAAGACTTAGGATTCCACAATTCCTAGTCGTTGGTCTGTGTTCTCGGCCCGCCCGACCAGTCCATTATAACGATATATTAGGTCATTGTGGTATTCCACGAAGTTATCGAATCGAGTCTCGAATCGTTCGAGTTTCTCCGCAGTCCTAGCCGATGTTTTCTTTAGTTCCGCATTTTCCTTCACGAGTGCGGCCACACGCTTACGCTGCAAATGCACTGCGGCTGCCAAAGCAGCTATAGCCTGCTCTGGAGGGCAAGGAAGTGGTGGTAGTGTAGGGGCATTAGGGTCCTTACCAGCAGTGGATCTAGTGCGTGGGCGGTTTTCAAGAGGTGAAGGTACATTCTTCTCTAGGATGAGATCAGTAATGTACTGTGGATAGCACTCCCACCTATGAACTGGTGGGTACTCGGGTAAAGCAAAAGGTTGATCGTAATCGAGTCTCTCGTTATTATTATAACGTAAGGGCCAGACGCAGGAGTTCTCAGAGGAAGGAATGTGATCGTAATAGATAGGCCTCTTGCCTCGAGAAGATGATGATGGTACTCAAGAAGATGATGCCATTCTGCAAGAAACTGTTCACAAGAATAAGCAATACTAATGAATCCCGCCAATAAAGCAAACAAACAAAGCCAACGAACAAACAAGCAAAGTCTACGAGCAAACTAATCGTGTCTATATGTGTGTAACTAAGGCATCAGGCTATAGTCTAAATGCAATGCAAATGTGATGCAATTTTTAATTTAGTTCGCTATAACCAGCAGCTCTGATACCAATCTGTCACACCCTCAAATTCCACAAATGGGGTATTACCGTTAGGCGTGTGACTTCCAGGATCTCAGCCACTAGTTACACCAAACGACACGTTAATTATAAAACATAATTTACTTATAAAACTTGAATTCATCAAAGACTAGTTTTAAACGTGGACATAATAGAAGTCGCGGAAGCATAGCAAATATTAGTTGTTTAAATGGCGCAACACGCGCAAACCAAATAAATAAAATTCATTGAAAAACGTTAAATAAATCACATGGATAAATATGCATGAATGAAATGCTCCTATGCGTGCGCATCTTGTGAACCTGAAAGAAACGTGCTAAAGTGTAAACACAAAGTTGGTGAGTCCATAGGTTTTGATAAATTGAACATAACAGTAAACTGACGCAGTAATCAAGATAATATCAGTAGATAGCTAGTCTACTCAACAAGTTACTAAGTGTATGAAGTTCGCAACCGACGCTGACAACGTAAAGAATGCCTCGGCTATGAACACCGGAGGTCAATTAAACACCCATTTGATGAACGTTGTGCTAGCACAACTAGCCCGGGTGGGGTTTGTCAAACCCAGTAGATCTACTCAGAATTACCTCGCTAGAGTACATATATTAACGGTTTGAAAGGGAGGACTTAAGTATGGTGTCACACTAGTAAACAAGTGATATTAAAGTAATACTGATCAGGTGAAAATACGTTTAGAACACACGTTTCTTTCACCCCAAAGAAAGTAAGTAAAGTGGGGTTGAGAACTCACCTTAAATGCACAGCAATTAATAAACGAAAGCACAAACGTTTAAGATCTCCGCTTAACCTGGATTTTATTTAATATATGCAATCAATATTAAATACTTAATAATGTAATCGTACGGTTTCGCGTTTCACGACTCGGTTACGACGCAGACTAACAATTGTTTTCCCCCATTCAAATGCAACACAAACAAACACCAACTCGCCGTAAATGCACAAAACCAATTATCATGTAAAAAGGTACTCGTCAAACGTTTCAATTATAAGACTTTATATAATAAAATATATAACCTTATTAATACATGTCCCATTTATCCTAATGCATATTGACCACCCAAAACACTAACGATAATGAAACATATTTACATACCAAGCATAAACTCACTTACTGTATTTTTCATGCATATATTTTATGTGCATTTCTCATGTATTCTTTCTATTCTTTTCTTTTTATTTTTATTTCCTGCTTTATATATATATTATATCATTTTTGTTTCTTTTTCTTGTCTGCTTTACTAACAACACCACATCACATTATTTAATCATGCAAAAGTATACCCAACCCATATTGTTTAAATGCCCCCATACATTCATTTCCTTCATTTTGCTGGACCCCACTCAAGCATGCATTCATCCATATGTAAATATATATATGAACTCCACACACATGAAAACATACATTCTGTACATCAGACCTTAACCAAGAACCCCTAAATAAACACTCAATTAACATCACATGAACATGAATCGATTACCACATCATCATCCGTACAAGAAATTGCATATATACCGAAAATTACAAACACAACTATGTAGTTTCTATACGCACAACCGAGAACACATGCGCGACCAACGAATTTCACCACCGCAACATGAAGTCGCACACACACACACCAACACACCGAAACACACACACACGTAGCAGAACACTCTAATATATATATGCAGAAAGACATACACACACATATACGCAGAACACACACATAAATGTATATACACCGAACCCACATATATATATGTACGCAGAACACTCGACCGAAAGAATACGTTCACGCACAACCAAGAAACCACGACCAACAATCACAAAACTCCCCTCGAGACTAACAGAACCACAACGAACCCGAATCGAAACCAAAATTCGCGATGCAGTAACCGAGGCGGAACCGTACCGATACGAATGTGAAAACATAACGAGGAGAGAACTTACCGTACCGGGATGTAAAGATCAATGCTCGCGGTTGCCGAAGAATCTCACGCAGGAGAAGAGATGTCGACGATTGGCGGAGTTTCTCGAATATGAAAAACAGCAGCAGTAGGGTAGGGTTTTGAGCAAACGCAAGTAAAATCTATGAGGGGAAGAGGGTCGGTTAAGAAAAGAATCCGAGAGGAAGATATGAGGATTTAAGATATTTGGAGTAAGTTGGTTATAATGGGCTGAGGGATAGGGGACGTCGGTTAGCAAAATTTTAAGATTAAAAGTGATTAATAGTGATTAGATAATTTGTTTCAATAATTAGTATTGCAATGTAGTGTTTTGGAATATATGTATATGTTATTTTGTTTAATTTAAATAAACGCAAACGACCAAAGATTAACCAAATAACGAGGAACTATACGTTAACAGGCAATTCGGTTAACGTTGATGACCTGAAAATACGGGGTGTCACAGCATGCCTAGCTAATAGAGGATCAGGCTCAACAGATGGCTGCTCAAAGTCAAGAGATTGCCCAAATTTAGGAGCATAAAGTTCTATCAACAAAGAAGATAGAGGAATTGGAGGCTGCCAAAAGGACCATCATGCTCAAGCTTAAAGGAACAAAAGATGAGCCTCTGAAGATAAGAGAAAGGGATGGTGATGATGATAGTGATGACGATGATGATGAAGATGATGATGAAGAGGATAATGACGAGGATGAAATAGAGGGAGGAGATGATGAAGGTGCAGGAGATGGAGGAGATGATAAAGAAGAAGGTGATGCATCTACATCGGGTGCCACACAAGCTAGTAAGAGGCGAACCAAGAAGAATCAAGATCAGGGTGCCTCGACCTCAGCCCCGACTGCAAAGGAGCACATGATTCAGGACAATCGTAATGCCTAGATGTTTATGTAATTTTAAATCATGTGTAAGTGAATAATGTATTAAACTCATGTACATAATGTTTATATTTAGTTAATGTTTTACTATCTTGATTATTGACTAATGGTGATGTATTTATGTGTTTAAATCAAGCAAATCATTAATCTCAGCATGATAAGTACGGTGTTGCTCCCCTTCAGCAAATCAAGTCTCAACTTACAATGATACTTGATTTGCAAGGGATTGTTAGGAGGTCTATGAGTTATACTCCTAAAGAAGGAGAAATAATTCATGACCTTACTGATGAGCAACTAGCTGAGATATTCCGACTGAGTCCAGATGAAATAGTGAAGGATGCTCCTACAGTTGACATGGATAGTGATGATGAGCTTAATGATGTGGACGAGATAGAGATTGAAGACGTCATAGCCCAGCATTATCCAGAGTATGCTGACAATGAGGGAAATGTAGTCCCCAATCTGGGTGACACTCTTGTCAGTGATACATTTGAAACATTGGAAAAATGGAGCAAGAGTCGGAGAAGAATAAGGATCAAGTCCAAGCCTCGGATGCCGATGTCGACATGAAAAAGGCTGTACAGGCGGCATGTTTTGCAGAGATCAGAGCCCAACGTAGTGCTCCAAAGCCGAGTGCCTACACCAAGCTCTACAAAGTGAAGAAGCATCGGAAAGTGTCAGGAAAGATCATAGCATGGGCATATTTTGATGATCTTAATGTTTATGCTATCAAGAGGGAGAAGGGTATAGAGTACTTTAGATTCCCACATGATCTAAAGACTCTACCTGGTTTTGAGCTCAACCAGTTGGCCAAACTGAAGCTGTTATATGCTGACCCAAGAAAGATGTCAGGGTGGTTTGAAGCTGCTTTGAAAAGAGAATACCACACCAGGTGGATCAACTTCAAACCTCAACAACTGACAAGGTACATCCGATGGTCTGAAGTTCATGCCATTACTAGAAAGCCAAAAATAGTGCTGAAGTGGAGTCCTCCGCGCACGATGTCAAGAATCCCTCTTAGGGAAATGCCACAGGACTTCACTCCACACTTCAAGTGGTGGTACTATGATTAGAGAACAGGTGAGGCGGTCATAGTTCTGAACAGAGAAGGTAATTGGAAACTATCAGGGTATTTGACCCAATGTAGCTAACTAACTTGTCTTCTGACGATGTCTACACTTTATACAAGTGACCACTGTTCTATGACGCGCAAGACATTGTACAAGCCCTCCAGTTCCAAAACATGATAAGACTCTGATCGGATAGTGCTACCTACGAGTGAGTCACCTGCCTGGTTACCTGTCCTTACATTCGAAATACATGTAGGAGTTACAAGGGAGGAGAAGTACAAGAAGTATGAAAAGCTGATGAAGAATGTTAGTGTTGATACATATATGTACCTAGATCCTGAGCTCAATGTAATATGTCTTGAATGTCTTGCACTTATGTAATATTGGTTACTTAATGAAATGAGAATATTTGTTTGTGATTTGTCTTGTTTAATATTTCATTAATGAGTTGTTTAACGCATATTGACTTGATTATATAGGTTTGTGGTTGATTGATTAAATATAAATAACATTATGATATTTAATATTTTCAAACTTAACAACATGAAGTTATCATGTGAATGGCCCATGCTAATGGACCATACGCATGAACAACTTCATGCGAATGACTCAGTCGCACGACTTAACTAGGCCACTGGATCAGTCGTATGATTGTCACATGATATTGGCTAAGTCGCCCGACTGATCACTCAGTCGGGCGAATGGATCAACCGTATAACTAAATCGCACGACTGAACCATATTAATGATTCAGTCACCCGAATGAGCAACCCTAACCTCTAAATACCACTTAATGCATGGATAAATAAAAGCATTGAATACACTTCGACTCCAGATGTACCCTAGCCATCTAGAAGCCTCTAAGTTCATACTCCAAGTTCATAGAATGTTGTAGATCGATTCCTAATCGATTCTTTATGTTAGATTCAATATACAAATGTGTCTACGTGCGTTCTCACTGATTGGGTCGCCAATCAAATAGGATTCCGCACTATTTGGTTTTGTTTACATGTTAATCTGTTGGTGTTTCGTTCAAATACCAGATCCTAACAAGTGGTATCAGAGCATTGGATCTTGATTATGTGTTGATTCAATAGTTTTGATACAAAAATTGTGTTTTTTCATAAAAAAAAAGCAATCTTTTTGTGTCTAACGGAGTCTTAGACGTTTCCAGACCATAAAGTTTAGTTTTTTCGGCATACGGCGATTAGGGTTTGTGAAAATTCGAGTTTGTATGGCTAAAACACGTTTAACCTACGAATTATCAAACTTCAGCAGGTTCAGTCGCATGATTGACTCAATCACACGACTGAGTTCATCCGCATTCCTCAATCGCACGATTGGACTCATTCGTACACTCATTCGTACGAATGAGAACCTTATTCGGACTGTTCAACCACATTAGTTCATTCGGACGACTGACTCATCCGCATTTGTTTAGTCACACGATTGAACCATTCGCCTAGTTCAATCGCCCGAATTAGGCCAATCGCATACCTTCATTCATACACTTAAGCAGTTTGTTAAATAGTAAAGTTATGTGAAATGGAGGACCAGTTTTCAGCATACACAGCAAGTAGAGATACTCGTATTCAAAATCTACTGCTGTTGGAGAACGAAGTGGGAATTCACAATAAACCCTCGAAGCTTATCACGTTAGACGACTATCCACAATAGAAGCAACGTTTTGAAATCTACTTAAATGGAGTAGATACGAATTTGTGAGAGGCAATAGAGTCGGGGTACAGTATGCCATTAGGAGCTGATGGAGTCAAACTTATGCTAAGTGGCATGTCGGATGCACAGAAAGTAAAACACAATGCTGAGAAGAAAGTCTATGCTTTGCTCACTCAGTCTATTCCGAAGGACATCTTCCATCAGTATTCGGAGTATACTCAAGCAAAGAATATATGGGATGTGTTATAGAAGAGGTATGACGGAAATGCCTCACTCAAGGCCATTAAGGCAAAAGCTTTGAAGAAGGAGTTCAACAACTTCTTTATAATGGGAAAGGAAGGCCTGGATGATGTGATCGACAGATTCTACCACTTGATGAGTGAGATGCACACTCATGGAGTAACTACGTCAATGGAGGATAAGGTATCCAACTTTGATGATGGACTACCGGAGAAATGGGTTTCTTTCGTTTCTAATCTTAGACAGAATGGGATGCTCTCGAAGTTAGACATAAATGACTTCATTCTAAAACTGAGAGAAGAGGAGCTTAGGATGAAGTACAGAGCTCAAAAGGCCAACTACGACCGGAATCCTGCACTCTACAATGCAACTCCTCAGGCCAAGACATCTCGAGATCCACTGCAGACTACCTTCGTCTCAAGCGCAGCAATTCTAGCACAACCGTGAACTTCAGGGTCTGAAACGTCAGGGTTGTCTGGCACACAGTATATTATACCTGAAGCTAATGCAACAAAGTTGAAGACCGATAACTTTGGTAATGTGACTGTTGAGGTGGCCAAAGAACACATGGACCTCTTAGCTGTTGTAGTCCTCTCCTATGATGGACTGATTGCTGGAAAGATAGGAAATTGTCACCTGGCAGATGAGGATTATGAACAACTGGATGAGATGGAGTTGGAACGAATGGACATAATGTAGGCTTTGGCAAGTGCTGTCCAACGAGCTAAAAAGTTTGTCAAAAAGACCAGACAAAACTTGGTTGCTACCAAAGATACAACCTTTGGCTTCCACAAGTCAAAGGTAACTTGTTTCAACTATGGTGAGAAGGGACACTTCAAGTGGGAGTGTGTGAAGCCAAAGAAGACTGGAAATGGCAATCCCTTCTCGTCCATTAATCGTCAGGACAAGGCCACAACTAGCAGTTTGACTTCATCAAGCAAGGATCCCAAATCCATAACTGCTAATGAGGATGAAGGACAGGAATGGAGCTTCCGGTTCGTCTCACCGGGAGAGTCCAACATAGCTAGTGTGGAGGACATTGATAGGGAGATAATGTGGTAGAGCTCGCGATGTCAAATTCTGAAGACACTGCACACGTGGTCATTTACCTGCCTGAAAAAGAAAATTTTGCATCAACGTCAGAATCACCAGAACCAGAAACAACAGATTCTGCACTCATGGCTGATTCCTCTTAAACATCTCAGGTAAGTATTACTGACTAGTTGTTTAATAATCATGCTTGTTTAGATTGCAATAAATTTAGAGAAAGTATATATTTGAAATTTACTAGGTTATTAGATCATAATGATAGCTTAGTAAAGGATCTTGAACTGTGCACTGAGGCAAATAGAGTATTAAAACAAAACGAGCATAGTTACAAGGAAAAGATAGACCTATTGAATAAACAACTTAGAGAAACAGAGGTAGTTGCCTTTAACCAAGCAAATGACATTAGGTATTATCTGAACTCCCTAGAGGACACTAAGAAGCAGAAAACAGTTTTAGAAGTAGAAGTCAACTCCTTAAAACAAAAACTACATAGTTGGACAAACTTGTCTCACATTGTCCAACACATAATGAGAGAGAGAAACAATGGGGAGGGTTTGGGAAACAAAGTGAATCCACCACCACCTCAGACCTTGATGAACACCAAAGTAAACCGATTAACAATACCCCATCAAGGATCACGTGGTGTCCAGTCCTCTTATTAGTGATCCAGATTCCATAAGTAAATCCAACAAATCTGACACTAACAAAAGGATGACACTTTAAAGGCAAAAGGAAAGATGTCGTGTGTTAATCTAGAAATTGAGTTTGAAAAGGTGAATTTAAAGTCAGGGTCTAACAAAGTAAAATCAGAACCCAAAAAGACTATAAAACCTAATCAATCACGAGCATCATGTCAAAGTCTAGGTAAACAAGAAATAAAAGATGTAAAACCAGGTAAGGCAATTAAGTTTGTAAAACCTGATCATACACATACATCTAACAAAGAAGTGTCCCAATCTAAACAAAATAAGGTCGACCATGTGACATTTACATCTCAACCAAAACATATAAACCGCAAAGTTGAAAGCAGATCCTGCTATAATTGTGGAGAGTATGGTCACATAGCGTCTCATTGTCCATATTATTAGACACCGAGGAGGAAAGTTGAACTTTTTGCATATACACCTAGCTCTTTTAAGAGGAACTCAGTGATGCCTCCAAAAAGGGATAGTGAACCCAAAGTTCTACCCATCAGCCAGTTGTCTGTTTATCACAAACAGGCTATACACAAAGCTGGACTATGGAAAAAAAATCCGCCTCAGTGTCTGAAAATAAGAACAAACAGAAATCTGAGCTTCCCTCAACCTCAAATGGTCAATGGGTTGAATTTATGATGTGTGATGCCTCGAGGAAACCCAAGCCAGTGAAGGCTTGGGTTCCTAACATGAACTAATGTTTTCATTGAATGTGCAGGGTGTTCGCTATAGTGCTGAGACTAACATGTGGATTGTAGATAGCGGAGCATCGAGGCACATGACAGGGAACAGAGCTCTCTTATCAAACGTCAGACAAATCAAAGGAGGACATGTTTCATTTGCTGCAAACAAAGTTGGGTACATCACAGCCCAAGGGGAAGTGGGAAATGAGAAAGTTAAGTTTGATAAGGTAAAATATGTCCAACAATTACAAAATAACTTACTTTTAGTTTCTCAAATATGTGATAAAGGATTGAAAGTAGTCTTTGACAACAAGAAGTGCTACGTTTTGAAGAAAGATTACATGATCCCGGAGGACCAAATCCTAATGTCAGCTTCAAGATATAATGATCTTTATGTTTTGGATCTCTTAAAGGCCTCCACAACGGATCGTGAAATCCAATGCTTCTTGTCCAAAGCTACAGAGAAGGACCCCATCTCCTGGCATAAGAGAATGGGACACATAAATCCGAGGAAAATGAATCACTTGATCTAGAATGATCTTGTGAGAGGAGTAAATGTCAAAATCTTCCAACTCCCAGATTTCTGTGTTGCATGCAAAAAGGGCACACAGACGAAGAAGTCTTATAAGGAAAAGAAAGTTCATTCTATAGAACTTCCTCTTGAGCTCCCTCACATGTATCTGTTTGGTCCAGTCAGTACAAGAAGCATCGCATGTGACTTGTATTGCTATGTAGTTACTGATGACTACTCAAGATTCTCTTGGGTAATGTTTCTGAAATCCATATCAGAAACATTTGAATCCTTCAAAGATTTGGTAACTACACTGGAATCCCTATACAAACTGAAGGTACGACAAGTGTGCTCAGACAATAGAACCGAGTTCAAGAATCAGTGGATAGAGGCTTATTGCAAGGAAAAGGGAATTGTGCATCAATTTACCTCTGCTTACACTCCTCAGATGAACAGGGTTGCTGAACGGAAGAATCGAAGCTTGATAGAGACGGCACGAACTATGCTTGCAGACTAAAAACTGCCTATTCAATTCTGGAATGAAGCAGTAGCAAATGCTTGTTATACACTTAAATCGAGTTCTGGTAGTCAAACGCCATGAAAAAAGATGCTACGAGTTATTACAATGACATAAACCTAACTTAGAGTATCTCGAGCTGTTAGTGCTCCGTGCACCTTACTGAAGAAGACTCAGGAAGGAAAATTCAGTGAGAATGTAGATGAAGGGATCTTTCTAGGATACAACATACCAAATAAGAGAGTTTACAACAACTCAACGGGTCAAGTAGAGGTGTGGTGTAATGTTGATGTTCAGAGATACACCACACCACCTGCAGGAAAAAGGCCAGCTTACACCTTTGACTATGATGGATTCTTCAAGTCCTTCAATATACCACTCACCACTTCCGAAGACGAGTTGGCACACACGATGATGTATGACGTCTTGAACACACCGTCTCAAGATTCAACACCACCCAGTTCACAAAGTCAATCATCTACCAACTCAGGGGAGCACTTGATGTGAGTGACTCTTCCACTAATGAAGAAAATGTGGAACATAATCAGAACAACCAGGATGCATAAGTTCTGACTGCCACAAATCCACAAGCATCTGACAGTGATGCTTCTGAGCCTTCTGAACCTCAAACTCCTATTGCCTCAGATCCAGAACCAAATGTTCACAATCTTGATTCTGAGGTGGTTGTTCCAAGAACTCCCGACTCATGTCTAAACATTTATCATCCATTGGATAATGTCATAGGAGATGTGAGATCAGGGGTTCAGACTAGAAATCAGTTGTAAACAGTTGATTATGCCTCTGTGATGGAAAAGGGATACCTTCACGACGGTGCCTATCGTTGCTTTGTGTCATAGTTTGAGCCAACGTATATTAGTGAAGCACTGAATGATCAGGCTTGGGTGAGTACCATGCAAGAAGAACTTCTTCAGTTTAAGAAGTTGGGTGTATGGACTCTAGTGGATAGACCTAAAGGTGCTAAGGTCATTGGCACCAAATGGGTCTTGAAATGCAAGAAAGATAATCTGGGAGTGATCATCAAAAACAAGCTCAACTTGTTATTTAGGGTTTTCGACAAGTTGAGGGTATTGACTATAATGAAGTGTTTGCACCCGTGGTAAGGATGGAAGCAATCCGCATCTTCCTTGCCTATGCATCTTATATGAAAATCAAAGTTTATCAACTAGATGTGAAAAGTTCATTCCTTCATGGTGAGATCAGAGAGACAGTGTACGTGAGTCAACCCGACGGATTTGAGGATCCATATCATCAGGATAGAGTTTACATACTCGACAAGGTGCTATACAGACTTTCCAAGCTCCAAGGGCCTGGTATGAGAAACTCTCGTCTCATCTTGTGAAACACAGTTTTCGCAGGGGAGTCATTGACTGTTCATTGTTTATCAAAGAAAAAAATGGAGATTTACTGCTGGTACAAATCTATGTTGATGACATAATCTTTGGATCAAAGAACGAATAATTATGTAAAGAATTTGAAGCAGTAAAGAAGGCAGAGTTTGAGATGAGTGCAATAGGAGAGATGAAATTCTTTCTCGGGTTACAGGTGGATTAGACACCAAATGGGATTTTCCTACATCAGACAAAGTATGTAGGTGATATTCTCAGTTAGTTTGATATGGAGAATGCTTCTACAGCTGGAACTCCACTTGCTACAAAGCATGATGTAGCACCCGACGAGAATGGTGCTCTAGTAGATGCCATTATGTACCGAGGGATGATTGGATCTCTCATGTATCTCACTGCCTCATGACCTAATATCATGTATGCTACATGTTATGCTCATGATATCAGGCAAAGCCTAAGGTGAACCATCTAATTGGGGTCAAAAGGATTTTTCATTATTTGAAGGGCACACCCACACTTGGGTTGTGGTATCCTCATGATGATGACTTTGAGCTTACATCATATAGTGACTTCGATTACAGAGGCTACAAGATGAACTACAAGTCAACATCAGCACGGTGTCAGTTCTTTGGGAGAAGATTAGTAACCTGGCAGTGTAAGAAGCAGACCTCGGCTGCATTGTCAAACTATGAAGCCGAATACGTTGCTATTGCAAGCTGCTGTTCTCAAATCATATGGATTCAATAGCAACTGCGGGATTACGGTTTGAATTTCTCTTCTATTCCTATCTTTGTTGATTACTCTGCTGCAATTGCAATCACTAAAAACCCGGTCCAACAACCTAAGACCAAACACATCGGAATTAAATATCATTTTATACGTGATTGCTTTGAAAAAAACGTAATCGATGTGGTAAAAATAAATACAAATTTTCAACATGTTAGGACCTGGTATTTGAACGAAATACCTAGTGATTAGCGTGTAAACCAGATCAAATAGTGTGGAATCCTATTTGATTGGCGATCCAATCAGTGAGAACACACGAAGAATCAATAAAGAATTGAAACTAACGTTAGAAATCGATTGAGAATCGATCTAATGTATTCTATAAACTTGGAGAACGAATGAGAGGCTTCTGGACGGCTAGGGTACGTCTGGAGTCGTAATCGAATGAATTCTCTTGTTTTTGAACAAATTGGGTTGTATTTATAGGTTAGTATTGTTCATTCGGGCGACTGGACCATAAGTATGGTTCAGTCGTGCGATTGAACCATGCGGTTGAACCATACGCACGACTGAGTGTTCAGTCGTGCGACTAAGCCAATCTTATGTGTGAATCATACGACTGATCCAGTCTCCTGGTTCAGGTGTGCGATTGAGTCAATCGTATGATGTTATTCATGCGTGTGGTCCATTCGCATGAGAACTTCATTATGTTAAGTTTGAATGTATTAATTAATAAACATTATGTGTAACCATTCAACCAATCACTAACCTAATTAACCAATTCGATATTGACTCATTAATGAAATATTAGTCATTACAAATCACAAACAATCAATATCATTTCATTAATCATATCGAATTACAACAGAATCAGATAAACAAGATCTATTACATTTCATATCATGATCTAGGGACATACATGCATCAACAAACTCCCCCTTGGACCTAGATCTCTCTAATGTCTTGTTTTCTGCATCACCTCCTCATATTTCTTGTACTTGTCCTCTTTTGTGACTCCCGCGTGAATCTCAAACGCGAAGCAGAGTCTTATGACATTTTGGAACTGGAGGGCTTGTACAATATCTTGCGTATCATAGAACAGTGGCCACTTGTATAACGTGTAGACATCATTTGCTGACAAGTTGGTAAGCCACATTGGGTCGAATACCCTGATCGTATCCATTTGGCCCTCTTTGTTTAGGACTATGACCGCTTCTGCTGTTCTCCAATCGTAGTACCACCACTTAAAGTGTGGAGTGAAGTCCTGTGGCATTCCCTGAGTGGGATTTTTGACATTATGCGCGGAGGACTCCAATTCAACACAATCGTCGGCTTTCCAGTAATGGCATCAATCTCATACCTTCTGATATACCTTGTAGGCTGTTAGGGTCTGAAATTAACCCACCTGGTGTGGTACTCCTTCTTTTGGGCAGCCTCGAACCAGCCTGACATCTTCCTCGGGTCAGCATACAAAAGCGTTAGTTTGGCCAGCTGGTTGAGCTCAAAACATGGTAGAGTCTTCAGATCATGTGTTAATCTTAAGTACTCTATGCCCTTTTCCCTCTTAACTGCATATACATTAAGATCCTCAAAATACGCCCACGCTATGATCCTGCCAGTCACTTTATGATGTTTCTTGACTCTGTAGAGTTTGGTGTAGGCATCTTGTTTCGATGCAGCGTGTTGGGCTCTAACTTCTTCAAAACATGCAGCCCACTCAGCCTTTCGGACATCGACATCATCATTTGAGGCTTGGGCCATTTCCTCTACTTTCTCCGACTCTTTCTCCATCTTGTCTAACACCTCAAAAGTATCGCTGATGAGGGATTCACCCAGATTGGGAACCACATTTCCCTCATTGTCAGCGTACTAAGGGTAGTGCTCGGCAGTGACATCTTCAATCTCGATTTCATCAACATCGTTGAGCTCGTCCTCACTGGTCGAGTCACATGTCGGAGCATCCTTCACTATCTCATCTGGATTGAGCTTGAAAATCTCTGCGAGTTGCTCGTTTGATAGGTCGTGAATTATTTCCCCTTCTTCAGGGGTATAACTCACCGACCTCCTTACGATCCCTTGCAGATCAAGAATCATTGTTAGCTGAGTCTTGACCTGCTGAAAGGGAGCAACATCAAACTCATCCCTTGGTAATTGGATCTGTTTGATTTACACATTCAACATATCAACCATTAGTAATTAATCAAAATGAAATGCATTAACTTAATTTAAACATTAAATACATATGTTTCAATACACGATTCAAATACAAAAGTAATTAAATACTTAAACATCTAATCTTTACTTTCGTCCTGTATCATCGTCTCTTCACTTGGTGGAGCAGAGGAAGAAGCTGGTTGGTCTTGTATGTTCTTGGACCTCCTTTCTTGAGCTGACGCAGAGGCCGATGCAGCTGCATCTCTTCCTGCTGTATCATCATCATCATCCTTCTCCTCTGTCCTTTCTTCTTCTGTCCCCTCATCCTCCTCTGTTTCATCCTTATCATCCTCATCATCAACTTCATCTCATCATCATCTCCGTCTGCTTCTTTGATCTTCAAGGGCTCCTCCTTAGATCCCTTTAGCTTTAACATGATCGTCTTCTTTTCCTTCTCCAACTCCTCTATCTTCTTGTTTGATGTGACACTATGTGCTTGGAGTTGGGCTATTTCATGGCTCTGAGTAGCCATCTGTTGGGCCTGCTCCTTTATCACTCGAGCCTGCTCTTCTATCTGGTGAGACTGAGCAGTAGTTAGATCAGCAAGCTAGCGGATCTGAGCCGCCTTCTCCTCATCTACTGCTAATAGGTGCATCACCATCCTGTTGAGCACATACAACTGTTCCTCTACCCTAATTGGAGGTAGAGGTGATACATATGTATGAGATGGATGGGCTGAGGATCCAGCTTGGTGGGTAGTGGTGGTGGTGGTGGCTGTAGTGAAGATGGGTCTGTGAAATGGTGGAGGTGATGTGGGAGTGAAAGATACGGTGGTAGATGGAATCTGTACAGTGGTGGGAGGTATGGTGGTGGTAGTAGTAGCTGTGGTGGCTGTAGTCGCTGTGGCTGTGGAAGTGGTTGTGGTGGTGGCAGATGTGGTGGCTGTGGTGGCTGTGGCTGTGGAAGTGGTTGTGGTGGTGGCAAAGGTGAGACGTCTTTTCTTCTTCTTCTGATCATGGGGTTGAGCCATCCTTTTCCTCCTCGTTCCCGTTGAGGTGGATGCTCCCCCTACAACCCTGCTAGCTGACTCCGGTGCATAACTCGGATCAATGGATGTCTCTCCTAAGTCTCTTGGACATTCACCAACCGCCCTTAGCCCATGTTCTATTGGAACAACCTTGCTTCTCACAGTACGTGTCAAGGGCTCATCTTCAGACTCCTCTTCCTCCTTACCAGGAACAAAATCCTGATGGAAACCAGCAGACTCAGTTCCATCGTGGGTGGATGGTGGAGATGGTATATCAGTGGTAGAGAGGGGACATAAGAAGAAAGGACAGAGGTGGAGATGGTATACTGTACGGCTCACGAGAGCGATCAACTGAGGCATTCTCCCAGAATGCCTGGTGTAATGACCTGTAGGGCATGCAAGGTGTAGATATAGCCTTATGTATCCGGGAGCGTCTAAGGAAGGCTATAATCTCTGTAAACTCGGCCCCGTTCCGAGTAGTATGATCCAAGTGAGCACATATGTTGTGCTTTGGATTAATGGACCATCTATCAGCCATTTTCCTGAAACACAAGACACAGAATCATTAGTACATAATACATCAAAATTCAGGTCTAAGTGTAATCTTTAAATTCATTCGGATTCATTCGTGCGAATAAATCATGCGATTAGAGTCAGTCAGTTATTCTTTCATGCGATTGAGCTCGTTCGGGTGAATGAGACATGCGACTGAGTTCAATCTGCTGACTGAGTCTGCGATTGGTTCAATCGGCCGACTGACTCATTCGCATGGTTCATTCGGCCGATTGACCCAATCGCAAGATTCAATCGTGCGATTGGAGTTCATCCGGACGACCAGTCGCTTGTCCCACTGTTCAGTCGTGTGTGGTTCGAATCTTGAACAATTCAAGTAGTTTAACATGGTTTAATGGTTCATTAGACGCGCCATCTTGTCACTAATAACCTATTAATCTTAATTTTAACATTTTGCTTAGTTTATGTAGGTTATTAGGGCATTTTTCAGTCCGGTTTTTGTTTCATTCGAATATCACATATTTGGATTCAAGATCTTCTGATTTCGATAAGATTTAACTGCAATGTACCTGTATAATCATCAATCGAACGTCAAAAGATCAACAACAATGTGAAAACAAGATCTCTAGAAATTTTGGCAGAGTAACGGGAAGAAATGCGATTTGGGTGCGATTGGGAGTGATGAGTAAAACGCGATGACTGAGGCCCTTTAAATACTGAACCTAAGTTCAATCGGCCGACTGGCCTCATTCGCTCAGTTCATTCGGGCGACTGAGGCTCAGTCGTGCAATTGGCCAAGTCAGTCGCATTCAGTTGGCCGACTGAGTCTCAGTCGGTTGATTGACTCATTCGTGCCCTTTCATTCGCACCCTCAGTTAACCAACTGAGTCTCAGTCGGTCGACTGACTCATTCGCACCCTTTCATTCGGTCGAATGGATCATTCTTATACGCCATTCGGGTGAATGACTAACTTTCATGTCCAGTCGTGCGAATAGGATCCATTCGCATGGTTGGTCCATATTCATGGTCCAATCGTGCCAATGGGTCACACTTAGTAAATTTTCTACCATTTTGAACATTTTACTTTTAAGACCCTTTTAACTTTTGAAATTTACATTATGAGTTTTTGATCATCTCAGACATGATCATTTTAACCAATTTAGTCACCTCAAACGTGACTCTTTTAAACACTTTGTCACCTCAGACGTGATTGCTTTAAACTTGAAAATTCATGTGGTCATCTCAGACATGACCCTTTTAGTGAGTTGATCCCTTATCGATTTTCATGATGTAGTCCGGCAAACAAACAAAACTAAAAGACTAAGTGAATTAATTAAAAAAAACTAAACTAACGTACAAAAAGTAAAAACTTGTTTTTGGCCTTTTGTGAGAGATAAATCCTAAGATGGAAGTCTACGGGATTTAGTTCCGGAATAGGCAGCTTCAACTTAGATTGATCACACCTGGACCAATTCAATTTTGGAATCATACAGGCAAGTCAAATCATTTGGGACTTGTTATCAAAATCTTTTGATGCTCTATTCTTGGTTTTCATCTAGAGTCGTTAGCAACTTTTAGGAAATCATACTGGAACTATTAGATTACCACATTGATTTGAACTTTCAAGAATTGCAGCCACAATGATTGTCAATATGTTTGTCCTCTTAAATCCATACACAGACTTTTGACACAGACTGGTGATAGATTTAGGTTTAATTATTTCAACTAACATTTGTGGATCCCACACTTATATGGTAATCAACATTCCTCAGAAGCTTTTGAGTGGTCTACGGGTATTTTTACAAGAAGAGACTATTCTTAGAGCTTTCAAAGAGAAGCCAATCCTCAGGTCAGTGCCATCGCACAGTAGAGAGGCGGCAAACAACAATGAATTCTAGAATATCTAGGTTATGCTTATCCTCAGGTCAGTGCCATCGCATAGTAGAAAGGCACACAACCTATCTCCTTGTTAGAGCAGCTTAATTTTATTTTGCACAAAATGCACCAAAAACATAAGTCATTAGCTTGATAGCATTTTTCTTTCATTTTTTTCGTGCTTTGCTCTATTTATGGTCATCCGCACACATTTGTGGCGTTTACATGCTCATTACCCCTTATTGGAATATTGTTGATTGTGTTAACCAGTGATAAGATGGAAGCCACAGTCAGTTGAACAACTTAGTTTGATCTTGAGATCACCAGTTAGGTCTAATCATCTATTGTGTTGAATCTACTGACATATCAATTGTGATCTAGCAACCTCTAGGTCTACTCTCGTTGGGTTACCTTAGGAGTTACCAGTTTTTCTATCATCTTCCCTTTTTGTATTGCTTAGACTACACAGACTTATACTTTGAATTTTTGCATCTTTTCTGAATTAAATTTTAAAGTCCCTCTTGATTTGTTCCTGTGTACTATCATATTCCAAAAGGTTGAATCGGTATCACAGATACGATCTACCTTATATCAGCTTTCCACTCTTTCTCTCTCGTCTCTTTTTTTAATAATGTTACTTGCTGACTTATTCTCCCCCTAAAATACTAACATCTTAACTGGTATATTTATTTTAGGATTTTAATAAACAACAGAGTACCATGAGTTTAAATTTAAAACGGACTAAACTGAAATAAAATGAAAGAATTACTAAGCTACATCGGACTACACATGATCATCATCAGGAATAACATCACTTTGCTTTTTAATGCCGTTGACCTCTAGCAGATATTGAAAACGTGGTTTATCAAAGGCTTTAGTATAAAGGTCAGCACGTTGAAAATCAGTGTTAATTTTTACCATATCAATTAAGTTCTTTTCAAAACAATCTCTTATGAAATGGTATTTAATACCGATATGTTTGGTCTTTGGATGTTGGACCGGATTTTTAGTTACTGCAATTGCAACAGAGTTATCAACAAAAATAGGAGTAGAAGAAAACTTTAAACCATAATCCCGCATTTGCTGTTGAATCCAGATGATTTGTGAACAGCAACTTGTAGCAGCAACGTATTCGGCTTCACAGGTTGACAATGCAAGCGATGTCTGCTTCTTGCACTGCCAGGTAATAATCTTCTCCCAAAGAATTGACACCCTGCTGATGTAGACTTGTAGTTCATCTTGCAGCCCCCGTAATCCGAGTCACTATACGCCATCAGTTCAAAGTCATCATCATGAGGATACCACAACCCAAGTGTGGGTGTACCCTTCAGATAATGAAATATCCTCTTGACCCCGATCAGATGGTTGACCTTAGGCTTAGCCTGATATCTAGAACATAAACATGTAGCATAGATGATATCAGGTCTTGAGGGAGTGAGATACATGAGGGATCCAATCATTCCTTGGTACATTATGGCATCTACAAGATCTCCATTTTCATCAGGTGTTATATCGTGATTCGTAGCAAGTGGAGTTCCAGCAGCAGAAGCATTCTCCATGTCAAAACGACTGAGAATGTCTCCTACATACTAGGTCTGATGTAGAAATATCCCATTTGGAGTCTGGTCCACCTGTAACCCGAGAAAGAACTTCATCTCCCCATAGCACTCATCTCAAATTATTTCTTCATAACTGCTTCAAACTCTTTGCATAACTCTTCGTTCTTTGAACCGAAGATTATGTCATCGACATAGATCTGTACGAGTAGTAGGTCTCATTCTTTTTCTTTGATGAACAGCGTGCAGTCAATAACTTCCCTACAAAAGTCGTGTTTCACAAGATGAGTCGAGAGTTTCTCATACCAGGCTCTTGGAGCTTGATGAAGCCCGTATAAGCCTTGTTGAGTTTGTAAACTCTATCCCGATAATAAGGATCTTCAAATCCCTCGGGTTGACTGACGTAGACTGTTTCTCTGATTTCCCCATGAAGGAATGCACTCTTTAGATCTAATTGGTAGACATTAATCTTCATATACGATGCATAGGCAAGGAAGATGTGAATGGCTTCCATCCTTGCCACGGGTGCAAACACTTCATTGTAGTCAATTCCCTCGACTTGGCAAAATCCTTGAACCACCAATTGAGCCTTGTTCCTGATAATGACTCCTTGGTCATCCTTCTGACATTTCAAGACCCATTTGGTGCCAATGACCTTAGCACCTTTAGGTCTGTCAACCAGAGTCCATACACCTAACTTCTTGAACTGAAGAAGTTCTTCTTGCATGGCACTCACCCACGCCTCATAATTTAGTGCATCATTGACGTATTTTGGCTCAAACTGCGAGACAAAACACCGATAAGCACCATCATGAATATATCCCTTTTCCATAACGGAGGCGTAATCAGCTGAGTATAGCTGATTTCGGGTTTGTACTCCTGATCTGACATCCCCAATGACATTGTCTAGGGGATGATAGATGTTTAGTCATGATCTTGGAGTAGTAGGAACAACTACCTCAGGGCCAAGATTATGAGCATTTGGTTCTACATCTGAGGTAGTTGGAGTTTGAGGCTCTAAAGTCGAAGGTGCATCACTGGTAGACGCTTGTGGACTTTCTGGAACCTGTTCCTCCTGACTGTTCTGGTCATCTTCTTCAGCTTCATCTTCAGAGGAAGAGTCACTGTCGTCGACTACTCCCCCTGACTAAGTAGATGATCCTCCCTATGAGCTAGATGTTGGTGTATTCAAGATATAATACATCATCGTGTAGCTAACTCGTCATCCGAGGGAGAGAGAAGGATATTGAAGGACTTAAGAATCCATCATAGTCGAAGAAATAGGCGGGTCCTTTGCCAGTAGGTGGTGTGGTATATCGCTGAACGTCAACATTATACACACTTCTACTAGACCCGTTGAGTTGTTGTAAACCCTCTTGTTTAGTAAGTTGTATCCTAGAAAGATTCCTTCATCCGCCTACTCGATGAATTTACCTTCTTGTGTTTTCTTCAGAAGTGTGCACGGCGCGCAAATGGTTCAAGATACTCCAATTCGGTTTGCGTCTTTGTAGTAGCTCGTAACATGTCTTTCCGTGGCGCTTGACAATCAGAACTCGATTTAGTGTATAACATGCATTAGCAACTGCCTCATTCCAAAATTGGATAGGCAGTTTTGAGTCTGGTAGCATAGTCCGTGCTGTCTCTATCAAGCTTCTGTTCTTTCTCTCAGCAACGCCATTCATCTGAGGCGTGTAGGCAGAAGTGAATTGTACAATTCCCTTTTCCTTGCAGTATGCCTCCATCCACTGGTTCTTGAATTTTGTCCCCTTGTCTGAGCGTACTTGTCTAACCTTCAGCTTGTAGAGAGATTCTAGAGTGGTTACTAACTCCTTGAAAGACTCAAATGTTTCTGATTTGGACTTGAGAAACATTACCCAAGAGAACCTTGAGTAGTCATCAGTAACCACAAAACAAGTCGCCTGCTATGCTCTTTGTACTAACTGGACCAAACAGATCCATGTGAAGAAGTTCAAGAGGAAGTTCTATTGAATGAATTTTCTTTTCCTTATGAGACTTCTTCGTCTGTTTGCCTTTCTTGCAAGCTACACAAAAATCAGGAAGCTGGAAGTTCATGACATTAACTCCTCTCACCAGATCCTTCTGAATCAAGTGATTCATCTTCCTTTACTAATGTGTCCCATTCTCCTATGCCAGGAGATGGAATCCTTCTCAGTAGCTTTAGATAGAAAGCACTGAACCTACTGATCCGTTGTAGCAGCTGTTGACAAATCCAAAACATAAAGGTCTTTATATCTTGAAGCAGTCATCAAAACTTGGTCTTCAGGGACCACGTAATCTTTCTTGAGCACATAACACTTCTTGTTGTCGAAGATGACTTTAAATCCCTTATCGCATATTTGGGAAACAGAAAGTAAGTTATTTTGAAGTTGTTGAACGTAGTTCACCTTATCAAACTTAACTTTCTGATTTCCCATTTCTCCCTGAGCTGTGATATATCCTCCCTTGTTTCCAGCAAACGAAACATGCCCTCCTTTTATTTGCTTGACGTTAGATAAAAGAGACATGTTTCCTGTCATGTGCTTGGATGCTCCGCTGTCTACAATCCACGTGTTAATTTCAGCACTGTAGCGAACACCCTGCACATACAATGTAAAGGATTAGTTTAGGTTAGGAACCCAAGCCTTTACTGGCTTGGGTTTCCCAGAGGCATCACACATCATAAATTCAACCCATTGACCCTTAGAGGGTAAGGGTAGCCCAGGTTCCTTCTTGTCATCATTATCAAACACAGAGGTTGACTTCTCTTTCCATAAGCCAGATTTATGCAATGCCTGTTTGTGATACAAAGCCGACTGGCTAACGGGTTGAACTTTATGTTCATTAGTTCTTCTAGGTAGAGTTAAGGAACTCCTCTTAGAAGACCTAGGTTTTGAGTCCTGAAGTTCAATCTTCTTCCTAGGTATCTGATAATAAGACAATAGGACGCAATGTGTCCACATTCTCCACAGTTGTAGCATGACCTGCTATCAACTTTATGATTAAACTTTCTTTGTGGAGACGTGTGTGACACTCTAGTAACAACACTCACTTTATGTTTTGACTCTGGTTCTTTTGATGTTTTCTCTTGTTTAACACAGTTAACTGTTTTAACATGTTTAACATCTTTTTTCTTTTGGTTAACTGGTTTTAGACTATTAGAAGTCTTTTTAACTTCTGATTTGACTCTGTTTGACCCTGACTTTAAGTTAACCTTTTCAAACTCTTTTTCCAGATTAACACAAGGCAATTTACCCTTTGCCTTTGAAGTGGCCTCCTTTTGTTTGTTTCCAGATTCAATGGTTGAACATGAGGAATCTGGATCACTAACAAGAGGAGTAGACACCACATGATCCTTGATGGGATTATCATTTACAGGTCTACTCTTAGTGTACATCAAGGTCTCAGGTGGTGGTGGAACCACTTTGTAACCCAAACCCTCCCCATTGTTTCTTTCTCTCACTAAGTGTTGGACTATGTGTGATGAACTTGTCCAACTGTGCAGTTTCTATTTTAATGAGTTTTTTCTACTTCTAGAACTAGCTTTTGCTTCTTAGTGTCTTGTAGGGAGTTTAGATAGTACCTAATGTCATTAGCTTGGTTAAATGCAACTACTTCGGTTTCCCTAAGCTGTTTAGTCAACAGGTCTATCTTTTCTTTGTAACTATCTCATTTTGTTTTAATACTCTATTCGTCTCAGTGCATAGTTGTAAATCTTTTACCAAGTTATCATTATGATCTAATAACCTAGCAAATTTCTCATCTATGCTATTTCTAAATGTATTACAATGAGAACAAGCATGATTATTAAACATTTGGTCAGTGGTACTTACCTGAGTTGGTTCAGAAGAGTTAGCCATCAACGTAGTATCAGATGTCTCTGGTTCTGGTGATTCTGTCTTTTCTGTCTCTGACATGGTAGTCTCCTCTTTAGGCTTGTAGCTGACCTCAGTTGCAGTTGTCTCTTCAATATTAGACATCACTATATCAACTGCTAGATCTCCTTCACTCGCAGAATCATCATCAAGTCTTCTACACTTGCAATGTTTGATTCCCTAGAGAGACAAACCTAAAGCTCCTGTCCTGTCCTTCATCATCATGAGCAGTCAAGGCTTTTTGATCCTTGCTTGATGAAGTAGAAGTAGTAGCTTGCTTGTCTTGACGAGTGAAGGATGAGAATGGGTTCCCGTTAACCGTCTTCTTTGGCTTAACACATTCTCTCTTGAAGTGCCCCTTCTCTCCACAATTAAAGCAGGTCACTTTGCTCTTGTCAAAGCCAAATGTGGTATCCTTAGTAGCTACCAAGTTCTGTCCGGTCTTTTTCACAAACTTCTTTGCCCTCCAGACAGCACTAGCTAAGGCCCACATTATGTCCATTCTCTCAAGCTCCATTTCGTCCACCTGCTCATAGTCCTCATCTGACAGATGGCAGTTTCTAATCTTCCCAGCCACAAGTCCATCATAAGAATGAACCACTGCAGCCAAAAGATCCATGTGTTCTCGAGCTACTTCTACAGTCACATTACCGAGGTTATCGGTCTCAGTCTAGTAGCATTTGTTTCAGGTCCAATATGATGGGTGCAAGAAGACCCCGACGTGTCTGATCCTGTAGGAGAAGCATGTGAAAGACCCGATGAGCTAGACATAAATGCAGTCTGGAGAGGTGCTCCAGATGTCTTAGCTTGAGGCGTGGCATTGTACAAAGCTGGATTCTGAGTATACGAAGACTTCTGAACTCTGTACTTCATCCTAAGTGCTTCTTCTCACAGCTTTAGAATGAATTCATTTATATCCAGCTTTGTCAGCATTCCATTCTGTCTCAGGTTAGACACGAATGAAGCCCACTTTTCCAGCAATCCGTCTGCAAAGTTAGTAACTTACTCTTCCATGGTAGTAGCCACCCCATGTGTATGCAGTTCACTCATCATATGGTAGAATCTATCTATAACATCGTCCAAACTCTCGTTTCCCATCGATGAGAAGTTATCGAATTCCTTCTTTAACTCTTTAGCCTTGATTGCCTTCAACAAAGCATTCCCGTCGTACCTCTTTTCCAGCTCATCCCACAGTTTCTTGGACTGCTTATTCTCTGAGTACTAGTGGAAAATGTCTTTAGGAATAGACTGTGTAATCAATGCATAAACCCTCTTCTCTGCATTATATTTGACTTTCTGCACGTCTGTCATCCCTCCTAAGGTTAGCTTTACTCCATCGGCTCCCACTGGCGTACTGTACCCAATTTCGATAGCTTCCCACAGATTCGGATCCACTCCACTGAGGTAGATCTCAAAACATTGTTTCCAGTGGGGAAACTCATCTAACGTTAATAGCTTTGGTGGTTTATTATGATTACCCACCTCACTCTCAAGTAACAACAGGTTCTAAATCCTAGAGTCCTTCCCAGTAGTAAAGGCTGACATTTGATCTTCCATGGCCAATAACTTTAAGTCTACTAAAGCAAACTGTCAACTAATGTGACTGAAGGATGCGATTGGGCTATCCGTGAGAATGAACTCTGTGAAAGGTTCAATCGTGCGAATGAACTAAGCGATTGGTTCAGTCGTGCGAATGAAGCTGATGCGTATGAACACTGCGAACGAATGGTTCAATCGTACGAATGGACATGCGACTAGGTCCAATCGTGCATCTGAGCAATGCGAATGAGGTCCAGTCGTGCGAATGGCTCACTCGTGCGACTAAAGCTGCTGTTTTGTGAAAATTTCTAGGTTAAACGTGTTTTAGCCGTAAAAATTCGAACTTCCACAAGGTCTAATGTCTAAGTCCGTAGAAACCAAACTTTGATGAGCAGGGAACGTCCAAGACCACTTTTGACACAAAAGATTGCGTTTTTTAGTGCAAAAACACAAACTTTTAACCAATCTTGATTGAATCACACGTAATCAAGAGCCAAGGCTTTGATACCACTTGTTAGGACCTGGTATTTGAACGAAATACCTAGTGATTAGCGTGTAAACCAGATCAAATAGTGCGGAATCCAATTGATTGGTGATCCAATCAGTGAGAACACACGAAGAATCAATAAATAATTGAAACTAACGTTAGAAATTGATTGAGAATCAATCTAATGTGTTCTATGAACTTGGAGAACGAATTGAGAGGCTTCTGGACGGCTAGGGTACGTCTGGAGTCGTAATCGAATGAATTCTCTTGTTTTTGAACAAATTGGGTTGTATTTATAGGTTAGTATTGTTCATTCGGGCGACTGGACCATAAGTATGGTTCAGTCGTGTGATTGAACCAAGCGGTTGAACCATACGCACGACTGAGTGTTCAGTCGTGCGACTGAGCCAATCCTATGTCTCAATCATACGACTGATCCAGTCTCCTGGTTCAGTCGTGCAACTGAGTCAATCGTATGATGTTATTCATGCGTGTGGTCCATTCGCATGGGCCATTCGCATGAGAACTTCATTATGTTAAGTTTGAATATATTAATTAATAAACATATGTGTAACCATTCAACCAATCACTAACCTAATTACCAATTCGATATCGACTCATTAATGAAATATTAGTCATTACAAATCACAAACAATCAATATCATTTCATTAATCATATCAAATTACATCAGAATCAGATAAACAAGATCTATTACATTTCATATCATGATCTAGGGACTTATATGCATCAACACAACACGCTGACCACTATACAAAGGCATTTGACAAACCACGTTTTTTTATTTGTTAGAGGTCAACAGAGTTAAAAAGAAAAGTGAGGTCATTCCTAAAGATGACCAAGTATAGTCTGATGCGTCGTGTCTAGTTCTTTTTAATTTTTAATTTTAATTAATTTTAATTTTCTTTTATTTTACTTTATTTGCTTAATTTTAAGCAGTATAATTACAATTGGTTTATTTTCTTGCCTATTAAAATCCTAAAATGCTAATTCGTGATGGTTTTAAAATTTTAGGGGGGGAGAACAGGTTTAGGCAGTAATATACACAAATAATAATAATAATAA
Organism: Flaveria trinervia; assembly: GCA_025506515.1. Lineage (NCBI taxonomy): Eukaryota > Viridiplantae > Streptophyta > Magnoliopsida > Asterales > Asteraceae > Flaveria > Flaveria trinervia. The sequence goes on along the minus strand of CM046448.1, from coordinate 51,726,611 downwards.
TAATAATAATAATAATAATAATAATAATAATAATAATAAACAAAGGAAAAGGAGAGGCAAGCTGATAAAATAAGATCGTATATGTGATACGATTCAATCCTTGGAATTGATAGTACACGGAAACAAACCATTTGTGACTTTAAAATCAATTTAAAAAGATGCAAAGCACAAGTATAAGTTTGTGTAGTCTGAGCAATATAAAAGGAAATGTTAGGATCAAAAATACCATATTTGATGAAATCAATTAGATATGAACATTCAAAGGGTAGGAGATGTATAATCATTGAGTAAACAAAGGGAAATTTATTGTAGAAACAAGATAAACAGGAAGAAAGAAGAAATTGCAACAATCAAAATACAACCTCCATGGATGACAACTCCATGGAGGCTGCACACACATCAAGCTCACCAATGATTACATTGTGAAAATTCTAATTGAGATGGGGGCTATCCTATCTATTTATAGTACATGACCGAAAACCCTAGGATGATGATAGCAAAACTAAATATTACATCATAAATACAATGAAATAATAAAATAGTTCCTATTTCTATAACTTGGGTCTTGAGTCTTCACAAATGGTGAACTTGAACCAGGTGGGCGTTTGCAAGGAAATATTTATCTTCTGTGCCCCCTTAGAAGATGCTTTGCGCTTCTTTTATGATCAATATTAGAATATATTTCATCTTTCCAAATCCTTGTTGTTTAGGTAAAAACACACCCCAACAAACTCCCCTTATTTGGTAAGATGAAATCAAATCCGTGAAGATGCAATAGCATATGATGGACACATAGAGATCATGTTCCTTTCACTTGTATCACACTGTAGTAGGCTCTTGTTTTACGGATTATCTTCAAAGCAAGCATCAAACTATTCGAAGACTTTAATCAAACCTTTCACACTTCTATGTAACTCCCCCTAAGATGTAGCATCCACTTCTTTTGATTCTTACCCAAGGAGCCAAAAGAGTCTTCTATTCCCAACCAAAGGAATGTAAGAGCATAGGGTGTCTTTTCACTATAAAGGGTAACCCAACCTCTACAATGAATGACATCTTCAAATAGTGATCAAAGCTTGAACAAATCCAAGGAACAATCATCAACATGCTTAGAAGTGTTAATCTTTGAAGAGATCCCACCAACCCACTCAAAATCATAGAAAATGAATTAGATTGAGAAACCATTGATTGTGAGTGTTACCAACGGCTGTTTTATGAAGGCGGGCGTAGTCTCCTCCTCAATTGGTTCTTTTTGTGCACCCACTAGAACCACATTGACTCATGCCTTTATTCATTGTTTTCCCTTTGTTTCTGCTGCTAACTGCTAGAGGTAGTTTGACAAGCATCTGCTGAAGGATGCAAAACAGATGAGAGTAACCACCCCTTTTACTGCTCTTGACTTTCTTCTGGTCTAACTCAGCATAGCATGCTAATATAAGCAAAATCATCTCAAACTATATATAATAGAACCATGTACTCAGTAAGAAGATACCCAATAATAAGCGAATACCAATTCCAACTTCAGATACAAATCAGGCTCTGGCTTCTGCTGAAGTACTAAACACTATGAGATAATTTGAAACCTTTTCTGATGATGTTTCAAAGTATCAGATTAAGGTATCTGCTAATTGACACGGTTTGTCAGTGTCTGCTGATGATCAGAAACACAATGCTGATGAGAAAAATTTGTGAAACTACCCATGAATAACATATCCCAACAGCTGATGTGAAAACATACATCTACTGATCTTTGAAAGTCTCAAGAGCTGATGAACAAAAGTACTGAAGAGCAAAAGTTCAAAAGTACTGAAGAACAAATGTTTACAAGTACTGAAGAACAAAAGTCTACAAGTACTGAAGAACAAATGTTCACAAGTACTGAAGAACACTGTCTACAAGTACTGAAGAACAAATGTTCACAAGTACTGAAGAACAAATGTTCACAAGTACTGTAGAACACTGTCTACAAGTACTGAAGAACAAATGTTCACAAGTACTGAAGAAGAACACCGTCTACAAGTACTGAAGAACAAATGTCTCCATAACTACTGATATGAACAGACAAGTGATGAAGAACAACATTCTTCTAACTGCTGATGAACAAAATGAATAAACTACTGAAGATCAACGTTCCCAACTACTGATGAATAAAAATCTCAATTACTGATGAGAAAACTTCTTTAGGCATTTCATCAAACAATTGGTGTGCAGACTTTGAGCAACACATTTGTGTATGAAACTTGAACATTCAATTTGTCCAAACGCACAATCAGCAAGACAGGTGTAGAACCAGATTGCACCACCATATTCAGTTCATTTGTACAAGAAACCCATTAAATGTAAACTATAATATTTACCTGGGTTCATCTTGTGTGGTCTGAGCTCATATAGAATATCCAACCATTAAGTCATACGCACCACAGACCCATGGACAATTCACCAAAGTTTGTAACATGGTTTTGATAAGAAAGGGAGTATCAAAACACACTAGATTTCTTCACAGGCAAAAGCCCTGTAGTAGCAGCAAAATGTATCTCCAAATGATTTAACAAATAAGAAAAGAGCATAGGTGAATCATTGATTGTGAGATCAATCAATTCAGAGCCTAGCTCTGATACCAATTGTTAGGATCAAAAATACCATATTTGATGAAATCAATTAGATATGGACATTCAAAGGGTAGGAGATGTATAATCATTGAGTAAACAAAAGGAAATTATTGTAGTAACAAGATAAACCGGAAGAAAGAAGAAATTGCAATATCAAAATACAACCTCCATGGATGACAACTCCATGGATGCTGCACACACATCAAGCTCACCAATGATTACATTGCGAAAGTTCTAATGAGATGGGGGCTATCCTATCTATTTATAGTACATGACCCAAAACCCTAGGATGATGATAGCAAAACTAATATTACATCATAAACACAATGAAATAATAAAATAGTTCATATTTCTATAACTTGGGTCTTGAGTCTTCACAATGGTGAACTTGAACCAGGTGGGCGTTTGCAAGGAAATATTTATCTTCTGCTCCCCCTTAGAAAATGCTTTGCGCTTCTTTTATGATCAATATTAGAATATATTTCATCTTTCCAAATCCTTGTTGTTTAGGTAAAAACACACCCCAACAGGAAATATGATGGATAAGCTAGCTACTACTAAGGTAACACAAAGAAAGTAGACCTCGAGGTTGATAGACCACATATGATATGTCGGTAGATTCAACACAATAGATGACTAGACCTTTTTGGTGATCTCAAGATTAAACTAAAATGTTTCAATGGCTGTGGGTAACACCTTATCCCTGGTTAACACAATCAACAAGATTCCAATAAGGGGTGACGAGCAAAGTAAACACCACAAATGTGCGTATAAGACCAAAGAATGAGCAAAAGCACATAAAAAATGCAAATACAATCAACTGATAACCTATGTTGTTGGTATGATCTGTACAAAAAGAATGAAATTGCTCAAACAAGAAGATAGGTTATCTGCCTCTCTGCTGTGCGATGGCACTAACCTGAGGATAAGCATAATCTATATATTCTAGAACTCATGTTGTTTGCCGCCTCTCTGCTGTGCGGTGGCACTGACCTGAGTCTTGGCTTCTCTTTGAAAGTTCTATGAATAGTTTTTTCTTCAAATACTACCCTGAGACTACTCAAAAATCTCCTGAGGAATGTTGATTCCATATAAGTATGAGATCCACAAATGCTTGTTGAAATAAGCAAACCTTAAACTATCACCAATCTGTGTTGAAAGTCTGTGTATGGATTTAAGAGGACAAGTATACTGTCAATCATTGTGCCTACAATTCTTGAAAGTTCAAATCAGTGTGCGGACCTACGAGTACTAGTATGATTTCCCAAATTTGCTAAATGACTCCAGATGAAAAACAAGAATAGAGCATCAAAGTTTTAAATAACATGTCCTGAATGATTCAAGTATCCTGTATGATTCAAATTGAATTGGTCCATGTATGGTTTAAATGATTGAAGCAACTCTCTCAGAAAAATTATGTTAACCCTCTTAAAAAAACACAAAAACATGCATTAGTTTTAAGTTTCAGTGTTATTTCCTTTATTTATGCTTAAATTTGTCAAATTATAGTGTTTATTATCGGACTATGTCATGGAAGTTGATAAGGAGCCTTATCATCTAAAAGGTCACATCTGAGGTGACCACACATGTTTTCAAATAAAATGGTCACGTCTGAGGTGACAAAATGTTTTAAAAGGATCACGTCTGAGGTGATCAAAGGTTTTTCAAGATAAAATGATCATGTCTGAGATGATAAAATGCTCATAACGTTTATTCATAAGTTAAACAGAGAAAAAGTGAAATGGTTATAAAGTCAAATTCATGAGTATGACCCATTCGCACAAATGGACCATGAGTATGGACCAATCATACGAATGGACCATACTCATGCATTAAACAGCCAAATGGACATGAGTATGAACCATTCACCCGAATGGCTTATCAAATGATCTATTCGACCGAGTAAGAGTATGCGAATAAGTCAGTCGCCTGACTGAACTCCAGTCGGCCGACTGAATGTGAGCGACTGAGACAATCGCACGACTGAGGTCCTTTCGCTCGATTGAACAGAGAGAATGGGTCCATTCGGCCGATTTAACTCAGATTCAGTATAAATAGGCCCAGTCGATCGCATTCTACTCATCACCCCCTAATTGCCCTTATTTCGCATAGCCTACCGTTACTCTGCCAAATTTTCATCAGACCAAGATTTCATACTTCCATTGACTTTATGACGACTGTGTGTGATTATACAGGTATAAGACGATGAAATCTCACAGAAATCAGGAGAAATGGTGCCCTAATTTGTGATGTTCGAGTGAAACAAGAACCAAACCATTGAATGGACTAATGACCTACTAAAACTAAGTAAAATGTTAAAACTAATGCTAATAGGCCTTTAGTTAAGAGATTGCGAGTCTAAAGAAACAATGCCCAATGTTTAATTTCATGAATTGGTCAAGATTCAAACCTCAGTCGACCGAACAGTGGGTCATGCGACTGGTCATTTGGATGAACTCCAATCGCACGATTGAGCTGGCCGAATAGCTCAATCGGGCGAATGTACCATGCGAATGAGCTCAGTCAACCGATTGAACCAATCGCTGGCTCAGTCAACCGATTGAACTCAGTCGCCTGTTCATTCACCCGAATGAATCCAGTAGCATGACTGGACAACCGTTTGAACACAGCCGCATTGTTCATTCGCATGAATGAACAAAAATAAACTCTATCAAGTTACTTAGAACTGATTTGTGTCATGTGAATACCTAATGTTTATGTCTCTTGTGCTGCAGATCGATGGCTGATAGATGATCTATCAACCCCAAGCACAACATATGTGCTCACTTAGACCACACAACTCGAAATGGTGCCGAGTTTGCAAAGATCATCGCTTTTCTCAGGCGATCAAGGATCCACAAGGCCATTTCTACTCCATGCACTCAGTACATGTCTGTACAACAGGCCTTCTAGGAGAATGCATCTGTTGATCAATCACGTGAGCCATACAGCATACGAAGTTCTATCTGTGGCATGGATATAAAGATTACTCCTACAGACATTCAGAGGGTACTTGAGTTGGGAGACGATACTAATCACCCCACCAAACTTCACCCACTGACGGTGAGAGGTTGTTCTGTGAGGATTAGTACTCTAGGACATAAACTCAGGTGTGCTCAACAAGAGCAACATGTGCCCCCAGTATAAGTACTTGGCACATGTCATCCTGAAGTGCATAGCTTCCAGAAGGGGTGGGTTCGATGACCTATCAGACCAGATACAAAATGCCTACATGGCACTAGTGCTGAACCACCCCTTTAGCTTTTCAAGCACCATCTTATCTTACCTTATAGAGAACTTGGAGGTAAAGGGCAAAGAGGGTTTCTGCATGAACCCTAGGTTCTTACAGATGATTTTTGACGAGAAGTTGCCCTCGCTTCCAAAGGAGAGCCACGAGGCTGTGGCTTTAGAGATTATGGATGATACGACTTTGGGTCGTATGAGAGTTTACCGGGGAAAGCAAGTCAAGCCCCCGGTAAAGAGACGTATAGGCCATCTGGCCAAGGAGAACTACGTGGCGCCAAGTAGGCGTAAGTGGCATCACGTAGACAGTGACTCAGATGATGAGCAGCTACAGTTCCCGGAGGACGACTTCGATGACGATGACATCGGTGATGCTGGAGATGCAGGGCCCACCCAACCAAGGGCCCCCACTGCTAATATAACATCTCCGGCATCTGCCCATGATGGAGCAAAGACTATTGGATTTCACCTGGATTTAATACTGGGTGAGGAGGAGTAGTCAGATGAGGAGCCCTTGGGCTCGGACTGTGGCAGTAAAGTCGTTGCCACAAAACGAGGGCTCCGGGCGGTTGGTGAACGCCCTGGCAGATCGGGGGAGGCTGACACTGATCCTACATTTGCTCCCCATCAGCCAAGCCGTGTTCTAGGGGAGCATCCTCCTCGACAGGATCGAGGAAGAAAAGGATGGCTCAGCCCCACGGCATGAAGAAGAAGAAGAAGAGAGACGACTCACCTTCACACTACCACCACCACCACTACACCTACCACCACCACTCCACCTGTCACCACAACCACCACCACAGCTACCACCACTTCTACCACACCCTCTACCACCATTACCATACCACCCACCATCACTACCACACCTCCACCCTCCACTACTACCACCACACCTCCACCAGTTATACCTATACCACCCCCAATCTTCACCACTGCCACCACCACCACTACTAGCCACCACGCCGGTCCTTCATCATACCCTCCATACACATCAGGATCACCTCTGCCTCCCAGTGGGGTAGAGGAACAACTCTCAGCACTTAACCGTATGGTGCTGAGGCTGTTGGCTGCAAGCGAAGAGAAGACTGCTCAGTTATGTCATGTTTTAGACCTTACTGCTGCCCAAGCTCTGCAGATATCTCAACAAGCCTAGCTGATGGATGCTCAGCAAGTTGAGATATCCCAACTCCAGGAGCAGCATGTCCAATCAGCAAAAAGGATTGAGGAGTTAGAGACCACCAACAAGACCATCACGCTGCGTCTCAAGGGATCCAAGGAAGAGCCCCTAAAGATCAAGGAAGGGGATGGGGATGATAGTGATGATGACAGTGATGACGAGGATGATGATGGTCATGATGATCCTGACGTTGGTGGTGATGCTGGAGATGATGAGATTGATGATGATGAAGACGACACACTTGTTGTGGGTGCACACCTGCCAGTGAAAGGAGGACGAAGAGAGCACAAGATCAAAGTGCCTCCACATCCGCCCCGTCAGTAGAAGAAGATATGATCTAGGACAAGAGTAATACTTAGCTGTTTTTTTGTTATTTAAATCATATGTATTTGAATCATGTATCAAGCTAATGTAATGAATGTTTATATCTAATGTAAATGTTTCTGTTTTGATTGTGAACTAATAATTGTTGTGTTGAATGTGTAAATCAAACAGATCCAAACTTTCAGAGGGATGAATATGATGTAGATCCCCTTCAGCAGGTCAAGACTCAATTAACCATGATTCTTGATCTGCGAGGGATTGTAAGGAGATCTGTGAGTTACACCCCAGAAGAGGGGGAGATAATTCACGACTTTACTGGCGAGCAGTTGGCCAAAATGTTCAAACTAAATGCCGACGAGATCGTGAAAAACGCTCCAACAATCCAAGGTGATAGTGACGACGAACTCAATGACATTGATGAGATTGAGATAGAAGATGTCACTGATCAACATTATCCAGAGTACACTGACATTGAAGGTAATATGGTACCTAATCTGGGTGACAACCTTGTCAGTGAAACCTTTGATACTCTGGATAAAATGGAAGAAGCATCAGACAAGAAAGAAGATACAGCCCAAGCCACGGATGCTGAAGTCAATACCAGAAAGGCTGAGTGGGTGGCTTGCTTTGACGACCTAAGAGCCTAACGCAACACAACAAAGTCAACTATCTACACCAAGCTGTATAAAGTCAAAAAACATCAAAAGGTGGCAGGCTGGATCATAGCGTGGGCACATTTTGAAGACCTCAATGTTTACGTTGTTAAACGTGAGAAAGGAATTGAATACTTTAGATTTCCACATGATCTAAAGACTCTTCTAGGTTTTGAGCTTAACCGGTTAGCAAAGTTAAAATTGCTATAGGTTGACCCTCAAACGATGTCAGACTGGTTTGAAGTAGCACTAAAGAGAGAGTACCACACTAGATGGCTCAACTTCAAACCTCAACAACAAACGAGGTACATCAGACGATCTGAGGTTGACGCCATAACTGGCAAACCAAAAGTAGTGTTGAAGTGGAGTCCACCGCGTACTATGTCAAAGATCCCACTACGTGAGATGCCACAGGACTTCACTCCACACTTCAAATGGTGGTACTACAATTGGAGAACGGGAGAGGTTATGATAGTCTTGAACAGAAATGGTACAATGGAAACCATAAGGGTGCTTGACCCAATATGGCTCACCAAGTTGTAAGAAAATGATGTTTATACTTTATACAAGTGGCTACTGTTCTATGAATCACGACATATTGTATAAGCTTTACAATTTCAGAATGTGATACGACTCTGTTTTGCTTTCGAGATAAATACAGGAGTCACTAGAGAAGCTAAGTACAAGAAGTTTGAGGTAATTATGAAAGATGTTAGACAATAGATAGATCTAGGTCCAAGGGGAGTTTGGTGATACATATATGTACCTAGATCCTGAGCTCAATGTAATATGTCTTGAATGTCTTGCACTTATGTAATATGGGTACTTAATGAAATGAGAATATTGTTGTGATTTGTCTTGTTAATATTTCATTAATGAGTTGTTTAACGCATATTGACTTGATTATATAGGTTTGTGGTTGATTGATTTAATATAAATAACATTATGATATTTAATATATTCAAACTTAACAACATGAAGTTATCATGCGAATGGCCCATGCTAATGGACCATACGCATGAACAACTTCATGCGAGTGACTCAGTCGCACGACTGAACCAGGAGACTAGATCAGTCATATGATTGTCATATGAGATTGGCTCAGTCACACGACTGAACACTCAGTCGGGCGAATGGATTAACCGTATAACTCAATCGCACGACTGAACCATATTAATGATATAGTCACTTGAATGAGCAACCCTAACCTATAAATACCACTTAATTTATGGAAAAACAAAAGCATTGATACACTTCGACTCCAAACGTACCCTAGCCATCCAGAAGCCTCTAAGTTCATACTCCAAGTTCATAGAACACTGTAGATCGATTCCTAATCGATTCTTTACGTTAGATTCAATATACAATTGTGTCTACGTGCGTTCTCACTTATTGGATCGCCAATAAAATAGGATTCTGCACTATTTGGTTTTGTTTACACGTTAATCAGTTGGTGTTTCATTCAAATACCAGATCCTAACAGTTAGACAATAGAGTAAACTAGGTCTAAGGGGGAGTTTGTTGATACATATTTACCTGGTTATGAGATTAATGTAAAATGTCTTTCATGTCTTACATTTATGTAATAGAATGGGTATGAATGAAATATAATGTGTTTATGATGCTTATAATGTTTAATATTTCATTGATTATTGTGTGTTAACACATATTGAACTAACTATATAGGTTTGTGGTTGTTTACATAGTGCTTAGTCAATAATGATTAAGAAACATGCTTAGACTTAATCATTTGAAGTTCTTATGCGAATGGACCATGCTAATGGACCATACACATGAATTCTTCATGCTAATGAACCAGTCACATGACTAAACCAGGAGACTGGATCAGTCGCACGATTGTAACATGAGATTGACATAGTCGCATGACTGAATCTTCAGTCGTGCGGATGGATCAACCGCATGATTCAATCGCACGACTGAACCATGCAAATGGTTCAGTCACACGAATGGAAAAACGTAACCTATAAATACCACTTAATTCATGGAAAAATGTAACAATTCGAATCCCTACGCACTAAACCGTACCCTAGCCGTCTACAGACCATAGAACACCTGTTCCAAGTTCATAGATCGCAGTAAATCATCCTACTATCATTCTAAACATTTAGTTTCATTCTTGGATTGATTATACTTGTGTTCTCACTTATTGGTTCGCCAATCCAATAGGATTCTACACTATTTGGTTTGGTACACACATAAATCAGTTAGTACTCGTACCGAAAATGGTCCTAACAGATCAGCTAGCTAGCCTAAACGGGATGGTGCTAAAGCTTATTGCTACTGATGATCTGAGGGCCACTCAGATCAACCAGCTAATGGTGGTGAATGATGGTCAGCGAAACAAATCACTCAACTGAGTGAGAAGAGCGCTCAGTACGAGAGAGCATTAGGTCGAGCCCACCACGTATTGACAAGTCAAAATGAGTTGGTGCTGGCGTTGGTAAAGCGAATTGAAGAACTTGAGAAGAAGAATAAGAAGATTTTGCTAAAGCTTAAGGGATCAAAGAGTGAGCCGTTAAAGATAGAGGATGGTGATGATGATGATGATGATGAGGATGAAGATGATCTAATGAAGATGATGGTGATGATGAGGAGTGGGAGAAAGTTGAAAAGGAAAAAAAAGATGATGATAATGATGAGGATGATCGAGAAGGTGATGCATCTACATTAGCCTCAAATCCATCAGCTTAAAAATAGGCATACCAAGAGAAACCAAGATCAAGGAGCCTCGTCCTCAGCTCCTCAAGTTGAAGAGACTACTGACCAAGGAAAAAGTAATGATTAGATGTTTTTGTATTTGAAACTTTTGTACTTGAATTATGTATTAAATTAATGTAATTAATGATTATTGATGTTTAAATGTGTTGATTAATGATTTATGTGTGATGTGCTTAATGTTTAATCAAACTGATGATGCTCAACAAATAGATGAATATGACGTTGCTCCCCTTCAGCAAGTCAAGACTCAACTTACCATGATTCTTGACTTGTAAGGATTGTTAGAAGATCTGTGAGCTACACATCGGAGGAATGAGATTGGGTGAAACATTTGACAGTGGTACCTTTGAGTGATGATGAGCTAAAAGACTTGGATGAAATCAAGATAGAGGATGTCCCTATAGAGCACTATCCATAGTACACTGACCCGGAAGGACATGTTATCCCTAATTGGGTGAAACATTTGGCAGTGGTACTTTTGAGAAGTTGGATGAATTGGAGAAAGAAAAAGAGAAAGAAGAAAGCACAGCCCAAGCTTCGTATGCTAATGTTGATATCAAGAAAGTTGAATGGGCAGCTTGTTTTGCAAAGATGAAAGCCCAATGCGTGCCCCGAAAGCAAAATGCCTACATAAAGCTTTATCGAGTCAAAAGACATCAAAAAGTGTCAGGAAAGATTATAGCATGGGCATATTTTGAAGATTGGATGTTTATGCTATGAAAAGGGAAAAGGGGATTGAGTAATTCAGATATCCTCATGATTTGACGACTCTTCCTGGTTTTGAGCTCAACCGATTGGCATGCTTAGATCTATTGTATGCTAATCCAAGAAAGTTGTCAGGATGGTTTGAGGCTACATTGAAGAAAGAATACCACACCAGGTGGGTAAACTTCAGACCTCAACAACCAAAGAGGTTCATTCATAAGTCTGAAGTGGATCCTATATCTTGAAAGCCTAAAGTAGTGCTGAAGTGGCGTCCTCCACGCATAATGTCCAAGATTCCCTTATAGGAAATGCCTAAGGACTTCACTCCACACTTCAAATTGTGGTATTATGACTGGAGGACAAGGGAAACGGTCATAGTTTTGAGCAGAGATGGGAAAATAGAAACTATCAGGGTATTTGACCCAATATGGCTCACTAACTTGTCGGCTGAAGAGGTCTATACTTTATACAAGTGGCCACTATTCTATGACATGCAATTCTTAACGTTTTTCTTCAATCTCATATCGATCGGGTTATCGTTCTCACTGATTGGATCACAAATCAAATAGGATTCCGCACTATTTGATCCGGTATAAGCGTAGAATTATTTAGTACTCCATACGTACACGGTCCGTAACATAAAGATTGTCCTACGTCGAGAGTTACTTCCTCTTCATCTACTTGAAGCGTGAATTTTCCGTGCAAACATCAATGATAGCTCAAGCAGTTGCTACGAATGGTTGCCCTAAGATAAGAGGAACATTCTTATCTCATCCATGTCAAGGATCACAATATCAACGGGAAATACAGATTTGTCGATTTTAACTAGGAGATTTTCAACGATGCCCCTCGAATATTTAATAGAATGGTCAGCTAACTAGATGCTCATACGGGAAGGTCTAGGTTCACGTAAGTTTAACTTTTGAAAAAACACATAAGGAATAAGGTTAATGCTAGCACCTAAATCAACTAACGCCCCGCTAACAGAAAGATTTCCTATTAGGCAAGACATGGCAAAGATTTTTAGATCAGTCATCTTTTGAGGTAGTTTGTTTTGAAGAACTACAGAGCATTCCTCATTCAAAACTACGTGTGAAAACTCTTCCAATTCATTTTTGTTTGACATACACCCTTTAAAAACTTAGCATTATTTGGCATTTTGGCTAAGACTTCCATGAATGGCAGATTGATATGGAGTTGCTTGAACAACCCCCAAGATTTTCCATATTGTGCCTCTATTTTTTATTGTCTCAAATAACCTGGATATGGAGGTGGTGGAACATAAGGTGGTGGTGGTATGTATTTCTTGGCTAGTTCTTCAACAATAAGAGGTTGCTTTTGTTTATCACTTGCATTACATGGAGTTGTAGTTTCTTCTTCTTCAATGATGGGTTGTAATGCAGGTGCATCACCTTGAGTGGTTTTGCCACTCCTGGTGGTGATGGCTTTGGCTTGAGTATCAGGGTTTGTCATAGTGTTGCTAGGCAAAGCACCTTGGTCTTTCAGATAGTTTTTATGCTATCTGTCTAACTTGGTGTTCTATAGTTAGCAATGATGCTTGTTGCTTTTGATTTCAGCCTTGTTTCTTTGGAACCTCTCCTCATTTCTTCGATCAGATTCACGGATGTACTCGTCTGTGGCTTATTTATCAACAATTGTTGCAATAGATCTTCCATTGATGATGCTCCACGAACTTGGTTACTACTGCTTGGACTTTGGTATGGTGGTTTCTGTTGATGGTAAGGTGGCCTTCATTTGAATCCAAATGATGATTGGTTGTTACCAGCATCTCTGTAATTCGAGTTGCTTCTCCAATTTGAGTTGTTGTTATATGAGTTGCTTGGGCCTCCTATGTAGTCAACATCTTCAATCATCCTAATGCCTTGTGGGCATTTGTTGGTCTAGTGTGAATTTTTGCATGTGTTACATCGTGTTGGAGTTTTCTTCAGCTCAGCTTGCAATTGTTCGAATCGTTTGGTTAGAGCTTCTAGTTAGGCTGTAATTAGGGTTTCAGAATCTACTTGATGAATGCCTTTACAACTGGGTTGGTTCTTAAGGGATTATAAGCAAAGCTCTTTATAGCTAATCTTTCTAAGGCTTCGTATGTCTCTATTGGCATGACACTTTTGAAATCTCCTCCCGCACTTTGGTCCATGGCTTGTTTGTGTGCTCCACTGATTGCATCGAAAATGGTTTGACACTGTAGCCACAAATCAAGTCCGTGATGTGGGCATCTCTGAAAGAGACTTTTATATATCTGTCATGTTTCATGTAATGATTGACCATCGTCTTGGCAAAAGATTGTGATGATGCTTCTTATTTTGGTAGTGTGATCGGTTGTAAAGTATATCAAAAGGAATTGTTTAGCCATTTCCGCCCATGTGGTGATGGAACCAGGTGGAAGCGAATTAAGCCAGTCAATGGCGGCCTTGAAGTGAAAATGGAAAAACTCTTAGTAGGATGGCATCATCTGAAGAGTTACTGATTTTGAAGGTCGCACAGATATGAAGGAATCATAAGATGTGAGCATTAGGGTCTTTGTCTTGCAATCCATGGAACTGAATAGAGTTTTCTGTGAGTTGCATAATACTAGACTTGTAACCATCGATTGACGACGTTTCATAGTGTGTCATCTTCATTTCCCTGTCGTGGCTGGCCATGTCTTCTTCGGATAGTGTACCTTTCAAAACGTCTTCTTCAATGATTGGAGCTGCTTGCCGTAGCCTTTCACGTTACCTTTGACAGAAAAGTCACTCGTGTTCCGAAAAAGGCGAAACAAGTTCAGGGCTAGACGAGTCAAACATACACTAACTTAAGGAAACATTAACTAACTAAGGCTTCAAATGAATTAGGAAAATGTAACTAAACTAATTAAGGCAAATTATCTAACAAAAATAAAATAAAGTTGAACAAAAATATGCTAACAAGATATACACAAGATAGTCACAAATTTAGATTGTCTTTCGAATTTGTCGTGTGTCCCCGGCAACGGCGCCAAAAACTTGATGCGATGCGGAATGTATATATATTTTGATAAAGATTCTTCACATAGATTAAGTTTTAATTGGTTATTCCTAATACTAAACCACACACACAAAAGGCAAGTCTACTTGTCATGTGGTAATATAGTGTTAGTAAGAACCGAGTATCAATCCGTGGACACACCTAGCCTACTCAACAACCTTAATATTTGACTATAATATTTGGTTTTTGTTTGAAAAAATGATAAATTGCATTCATAAGATTTTTAGGGTTTGAAAAATAATAAAGTAAAATAAGATTGAACCATTTAGATTTAAAACTAAGGAATAAAGGCTATCATCCTAATTAGACTACACTTATGTAACTGTGATGAGTTGGTGATATGAATAAAGGTATTGATTAATGTAATTATGTTAATATTTATAAAGGTGAGCTGGCATAATTTCTCATCTATCGACTCCGTAGTGACTAGGATCACGTCAAGTTGAGTTTTACTGCTTAGGTGTAAGCCCTAGTATTGTAGGTAAATCTTTTGTGACCTTTTTGACATATAATTTTTGAAAACATAACTTAATGTTAAAAGGAGCGTTGATCAGGTTCCTTCCTAACATACCATTAATCTTACACAACCGTAATAATTACTGTAGATTTCTCTTATTAATAAAAGTGAACCCGCAAATGATTAGAAAGTTAAGATGATATGATTTCTAATAACGATTTCTAGTTCATTAGCCATGGATTTATTATCAAGACCGGTTTCACAAATGAAAGTTGATCATATGTTATTCAATCATGTATGGCAATCACAATCACAAACCATAAAGTTATAACTTCTTGTTCAAATATAGATGCTACCCATCAAAAGTTTTTCCAAGACCATCATAACATTAACATAATATATATCACACCATTAGTTCATCACAAATTACTTAAGTTTCATCCAATTATGATGATAATAAGAGTTTAGCTCATATTGAGCTTGAACATAACAACAGATGACATCGAAGATAGATATGAAATCATCGGTGAAATGGAACAATCAAATCGGTGATACACAATAGATGACGTTTAGACAATCTCAAGCTTCTTCCAAGTGTTGTATGCACCTCCCAAGCCTCCAAATGGTCTTGAAGACTTATTCTTGAGAGAATTCTGTAGAGTAACTCTCCCACCAAACTTGCCAAAATGGTGAACTTATGCCTTTATTTATAGGCTTTCCGGAGTATTTAAGCATGACCCTTTGCGTAAAAGGCACGACCTTGTGTTAGTACAATTCTTACAAAAGTTGGTTGACTCATACGTGCAGGTTATGTCAGGCACGACCCTGTGCTAAATGGGGCACGGCCCCGTCTTAGAGGTGGGGCACGACCCCGTGCTTCATGGGGCACAACCTCGTGCTTGCTTTTGAAGGACAATACTTTTTGTCATTTCAGATGTCCAAACACGAAGTTGTGTCAAGTTAGCATGAGGGTGTGTTTCACGCAAGGAATGGGGGTGTGCTTAATGAGGCACGACCCCATGCTTGGACTCCAAAACTTGGATTTCTTCAATTTGTTGTCAATATGCTTCTTTTTGTCCATCTTGCCCTTTTAAACGCCTAAAAATACAAGTTAACAATTTTAAGTACATAATGATCATTTTAAGGGAGGTATTAAGGAATAATGATGTGCTTTTGATAAGATTTTTATGTATAATTGGAGCACATCAGACACCTATAGCCAGAAATCACTCCCTTGGACCTGATCTTGAGGAGGTCTGTTGATGAACATCTTTGCCGGGCTATGATTAGGTCTCTTATGTACTTCAGTACTAGCAAGCCTAATATCATGTTTGCCATATGTATTTGTGCAAGATATCAAGCCAACCCCAAGATGTCACACCTATTTATTGCCAAAAGGATTCTAAGATATCTCAAAGGTGATCTAACACTTGGCCATGATACCCAAAGAATTCTAAGATATCTGTATGCCACATGTATTTGTGCAAGATATCAAGCAAAATTTTGGCTTCGAAAGTTTTTCATCAAAAAATTCCGAAGCAAAATTACCTTTGGAAGATTTTAGACTTCCAAGAAGACTACCTTTTGGGAACTTTTATAGAGATGCGATCGACATGTGGATTTCAAAGTTTATCTTCTTTCATTTACTTTTTCTCAGATCCATTTCATATATATACCCAACGGGTTCCCCCTTCTTTCACTCTCTTCTTCATCTAAACTATTCCCAAAACCTAAATTCACCCACAAACTACCTTTGTTCTTATCTTCTTTCACCTTTATGCTTTCTAAACGGCCAACCTCAACCGCGAAAACAACCCAGATTTTTCCATGCAACTCCACAAGCAACATAATCATGTTGCTCTTTTGGACTCTGAGAAAGATCCAAGTTTATCAGAGGTCCGCCATTTCCTTTCTTTGTTAAACTATCTCACCTCCCTTACCATTGATCGTCCTCTCTATGATGATCGGTTGTTAGAATTCTGGAATACCTGCCAAGAGGTCATTATGGATGGGAAGAAGACATTGTCTACCACAGTACATGGGAGGACAATCTTCATCACTCCAGCCATCATCAACACTCATCTTCAGCTAGATGATGAAGAAAGTGAGTTGTCCTTTCTAAAGGAAGCTGTAAATCATTCCTTTGAGCAGGTGGGATACGAGGGGGATTTCTCTATAAAGAACTTCAGGAATTGGAAGGTCTCATCCTAGTAGAAGTACCAACTTCATGTGGTCATCAACAACTTATCCAACAGCATGGGGGGTGGGACTAGATTCCTGAAGATCTCTCCTTCATACTCCATGGAATGGTCCAGGGGGTTGAATTCAAGTACTCTCAATTTGTTTATAAAAATTTACTTGCAAATTTGGACTCCTTAGAGTATTATGTGTTCCCTAGATATGTTGAACACATTCTTAACTGTGAAATGAGCTCACAGTTGAGGAGCACATGTAACATTCTTAAATCGGGACTGATGAAGCCTGATATCTTTAAGACTATGAATAAGCAAACTATAGGCTTCTCTGGGGTAGAGACAACCCTTATCACAAAAATGTTAGAGCTCATTGCTCAAGGTGACAACCTAGAAAAACAAGTTAGTATTGAACCCACACATTCTACTTCTTAACCTCCTAAACAACCACAAATCATCCTCACCTACCAAGAAAATCCAAACAAACCTTGCTTAACTTCTTAAATTGGAACTAATGAAGCCCGATATCTGTAAGACTATGAATAAGCAAACTCTAAGCTTCTCTGGGGTAGAAACAACCCTTATCACAAAAATGTTAGAGCTCATTGCTCAAGGTGACAACCTAGCAAAACAAGTTAGCATTGAACCCACACCTTCTACTTCTTAACCTCCTAAACAACCACAAATCATCCTCACCTACCAAAGAAAATCCAAACAAACCTGCTTAACTTCTTAATTGGGACTGATGAAGCCCGATATCTTTAAGACTATGAATAAGCAAACTATAGGCTTCTCTAGGGTAGAAACAGCCCTTATCACAAAAATGTTAGAGCTCATTGCTCAAGGTGACAACCTAGCAAAACAAGTAAGCATTGAAACCACACCATCTACTTCTTAACCTCCTAAACAACCACAAATCATCCTCACCTACCAAAGAAAATCCAAACAAACCCTGCTCAAGCTATTAAGCTTATGTAGGACCCCATATCATCACCCATACAAGAAGAAGTGGACACTAGAGTTCTCACTTCTACTTAGAAGCAAACCACTCCCAACTTATCAAGAATCCATACTAAAGTTCCTTATGCTTAGCGTGATAAGCTCATTAGCCCATCAGCCTTAAGCCTTCACTCTGAATCTCAACACTTAAGTGAACACCCTTAGGGGAAAGTTTCCATCCCGAACCTCTAATCTAAATCAACCCATTCCTAACCTAGAATTCTATAATGATGAAGACATGGGATTTAGTGAGTACCATGAGTCTCTCTACTCCTCCCCTACTCAAAGAGAGATGAGTGCTCTTGATTCTCTTATTTCTAGCCCACAACATTCACCTATCACTAAGGTGGATCTCCTTGAACTTGTTCAAGATGTCCATATGGAAGAGGCTCTCACTTTTAAAAGTGATTACATCTTTAAGACATCAACCATGGAAACTCAACCCATTGACACTTCAATTAAAGGTATCAGTGAGCAGGGGTAATCCAGCAGCCAAGAACACTATGCTGGTAGTGATAGAGAAGACTTTGGTCCACTTCTCTCATCTCCTAATGATTCTTCTGATGAAGATAAGGGGAATATGAGACTAAAGGTGCAAAAATTGTCACAAACATGCTCCTATTTAATCTCAAAGGTTAGTCACCTTGAATCTCAGGTGACTACCTTACAAAACAGGTTTAATGATCAATAACTTGAGATTTCATATCTTAAAGAAAAACTAGCTGGGAGACCTTTAATAGGAGCTCATCCTGGAACACAAGAACCTGTGGATGTAATTGACCTAATTCCTAGCTCACCTATGCAAGTCGGTGATGCTACCAAAAAGGAGAAGAAAGTCATAAAAATCATAGAACCTGGGAGTTCTTCACAAAGTATGGACATTGAGGACTCAACATCCTCACTTGCAATTGTCCATATGCAACTCCACCCCAAGGAGCTTCTAATTATATTATTGGGTGGAGGTATGATGCTGATACAAGATCCTTGATACTTTAAAGAGTTCAAGTAAAACAAGAAGTCTTCAATTTTTAGACCTTGAACTACTTTGAAGGTCTTGATCTAGTCAACATGCCACTTGCCAACCCAAGTCAATCCCGGCATGCTAGCAGGATGGCTAAAAGGATTCGAGACTGGATTGCTAAAGTGTTTAAAGCAAGAAGACAAATGCAAGCAGATAATGTCATTGGTCAACTGGATGTTAAGGTGGACCCTAAGATTAGCTTCAAAGAGAAAACCTTAACTAAAGGTCCAGTGACATAACCAGTAAGATCTATCTCACAACCAGCAACTTCAACAATCCATCCCCTCAGTGAAACACTTGTTGGTGAAGGTGTATCACAAGCTCTCTCTGGCTAGAGTCTGGATTCTACTCCAAGCAATAAAGGCGAAAGCTCTCTCCACCCTAAGTCACAAAGGTCTGTGGGTGACAAAGGGAAAAGAAAAATGACTCCTGAGGATATTTAGGAGGCGGAGAGAGAGAGAAAGAGGAAGCTAAAGGGAAAAAGTTCCATGGGTCTTCAGGCTTCATGGAAGCTACAATCAGGGTTGCCCCCATACGAAACACTCAAGATGATGAGTTAAGGGCAGTCAAGATTACTTACCTACAGACGATATAAATGAAATCATTTCTCTCCCCTTAGAAGAATTAAATGAACTGGTAGACATAGAAATGTCTAAAAAGAGGAAGGAAGCAGAGGATGCAAGGTTGCTCCTCAAAATCAAAGAAGAAAGAAGACAGAAAAGACTCTACAAATATGTTCCTACTCTCTTTCCAGTTCAAGAAAGTCATGTGCAAAAGATTGTGGCAACTCCACAACCTTAGGTAGATAAAGAAGCTTATAGGCAAAACATGATCAACTACATAACTACCATAGGACTCTATGTAAGGTTTGATATAAGGCTGATGCAACCCAAGCACCCAAAGTCTCTCCTGCATGCATGCACAAGTGTACTAAAGTACAATGCTTCGGAAGTTTCACGCTCTACCCAAGAAAATATTCTAAGTGTGAAATCTTCCAAAGCCAAGACCAATATCTTCTAAAGCCAAACATGAAGTCTTCCGAAGCTTTAGAGACAAAGTCTTTCGAAGCCAACAGTTGAAGACAGATTTCTTCCAAAGACTTTTGAACACATGCTATATCTTATGTACCTTTTCCATAAAGCTGGACCTATTTCCGTTGCAAATCTAATAAGACATCAACTTTACATAAGTTGGTGAAAGGTCCATGCTTTTGGTAACTGTATATTGAGGTCTTGAGTCTGTGACTTTCTACTTTATGTACTTTATCCTTTTTGTAATATATTAGGATGTGAGCTATGGCATGTCATAGTGACTAGTCAAAAGGCAATCTGCCTTTTGACTCTACATTGATTTTGTTCTTGTCTAGATCATGTATCCAGCTGGCCTTTAAAGTATGGCCAGCTGTAGGTTGTAGTATAAGTATATCTGATCCTTTGTATCTTAAACCATTGCTTTGTAAACACTTGTAAGGAACTAGAGAGCAATATACATCATCATTGAAAACCAACGACTTGTGTTGTTCTTGTTCTGTCTCTTTAATACTTGTGTTTCGTAGTTCTTACTAAAATTGGTTTTTAGTTCCCCATTTGATAGGTTAAGTATTGTTGCACACTCTCCTGTTTGTGTTGTTGTGTTGTAAGCTAGAACCCTCAAACAGTCCTACAATTGGTATCAGAGCATTCCAAGCTCTTGATAAAAGATCTCACCATTTTAATATCCCTCACACACACAAAATACTTAACATCTCAAATGGAAGTTGTCTCTAAAGCTGATACAGAAACTAGAACCATGACAAAGTCCCCACTGATCACTCTTGATGACTTTGACACTTAATGCCAAAGAATGGAATGCTTTATCAAGTCTCTAGACTCAAGAATGTGGGAGTCTGTTGTTACTGGGCCTTACATATCAAGCACCTCTTCAGCTACTACTGGAGGTGGTATGATCCTAAGGTTGTGGCTGACTACTAAGGTGAAAATAGAAAAAGAGTAGAAATTGATCAAAAGGCCATGATAGCCATTAAGACTGCTCTTCCAAACTCTATATATACAGAGGTTTCAAAAAATGAAAAATAGCTAAGTAGTTGTGGGATGCATTGAAACTGGTGTATAAGGGTTCTACTGAAGCCAAGGAGAACAAGAAGGATCTCCTGAAGCAGCTATTTGAAATTTTCACCTTCAAAATAGGTGAGACCATGACTCAACAATAATTCAGGTATGTTCAGATTGTGGATACTCTAGTGGATGTTAGAGTAACTCTTGAAAACAGGGATATTGTAAGGAAGTTTATGTCCTTTCTTCCTAGGCAATGGACACATTATTTGGTTGTTATCAAGAGGACTGAGAACCTTAAGACTCACACTTTGACAGAGTTGAATGGCATTCTCAATGAATAGCAGATGGAGATGAACATGCAAAGTTCATATGGTAACTCCAGCAATCAAATGGGTTCAACCCTTCAAGTGACTGAAAAGCATAGCATAGAACCCCAACATCATCTCATATTCTACCCTAACAACTCTCAAAAGAGTCCTTTCATCACTTTCCTGGAGACATCAAGAGAGAACTATACTCCAGGAAGCCTATTCCAAGAGACAAGTTCTTCTCAAGCTTTTGTGTCTTTTGATGAAAGTTGTGGAAGCTCTTTCTTCACCCTTGAAGACTTGGACTATATCCATCCAGATGATCTAGAATATATGGAAATAGTCCAGCAGATGGCTCTTCTCACTCACAGAGCCAAGAAGTTCTACAAGGGGACTGGAAGGAAGTTCCCGAGCAATGCAACCAGTGGAAAGTTTGGACTGGACAAAAGCAAAGTGAAGTGTTACAACTGTAACTTGATGGGCCATTTTTCTAGGGAGTGTAAGGCACCAAGAACAAATGTTGGCCAAGCACAATCCAAACCAAACTACACTGACAAAGCTACCGAGAATGAGAAGCCAAAGCAGCAAGCTGCAGTTGCTGTTGAAGAAGGAGGCTTTGACTGGAGCTTTCAGGTGGAAGACGCTTCTCCAAACCAAGCACTGATGGCAGATCATGATGAAGCCAAGGTATTGGAACATCACTGTACCCTGAATGCATTGCTAAAGTCAATAGATACAGGTCCTACAACTTAGAAATGAGATCTGATCTTGAGTCCTTAAACATCTTAAAAGCTGATTTTAGAAAGTCTGAAAATGATTATAAACTAAAGATAAAGGACTTAGAGAAAACCATTTCAGTTCTAAAACATGACCATACAAATTTTAGGACTCAGATCAAGGATCTCATAACTAAGTTGACTGAGTGCCAGGCTGAGCTTGTGATGAGCAAAGCCAAGGCAGAAAAATGTGTTTCGAAGCAATGAAGTCTGTTGTAGTGTTTGCAGAATCTTCTGAAGGTTCAGTCATCAAAACTTCCAAAGTCTCAGAAGCTTTCAAAGTGTTGAAGGTCAAGTCCAAACTTCCAAAGTTTATCTTGAATACCAAAGATCAAATTGTCAAGTTTGCTGAGAAGTCAGATGATGGACACTTTATTGGATACTCTTCTCAAGCTAAGGCTTATAGAGTATACAATATTAGAAATAGAATTGTTGAAGAGTCAGCCAATGTGACTTTCAATGAACACACACCCTGTGTGGCTGGTTCTGGTCCTGATTGGCTGTTTGATTTTGATTTAGTTACCAATAGTTTTAACAAATCTTGTGAGACTGTTTTAGGATCTACAGAAATCTTACCTACAGGTGATCCTGACCCAAGATTTGAGCAAAGAAGACCTTCAAGTAATACATCTTCAGCTCTAGTTGTAACTACCTTTGCAAATGAAGTTTCTATCAGCACCACTATGACAAATTTAGCTGATTCGTCTGAGATGCCTTCAAATTCCAGCTTAGAGGCTCCTCTCCATACCCAGATAAATACACTTCAAATGTAGAAGAAAATGATGGAGGTGGTGATTATGATAAGGAATTTCTTGATGTTGATAACACTCCATAGATGACAACATCAATGATGTCACACACTCATTGGATCAAGTTTCTCTTGATAAGTGTGCTGATGTGGTGGGAGAAGCATCAATGCCAGATCTAAGTTTTTCTAATTTAGATCTCTCTCAGCAAGTTACTGTGATCCCTTAACTAAGGATCCACAAGTCTCACCCAACCACAAACATCATTAGAGATGTTGACACAGGGTTAAGAATGAGAGGACAAACCCATGAAGCAAATGTTTATCTTCACTCTTGTTTCTTATCTCAGATAGAGCCCAAGAAGATTGATGAGGCTCTGAAGAATGGAAGTTGGGTTGAAGCTATGCAAGAGGTGTTGCTTCAATTCAAACGGCAAAAGATTTGGAACCTATGTCCTCTTCCTTTTATGAAGACTACTATAGAAACCAAAGGGGTGTTTAGGAATAAGAAAGATGATTGAGGCATTATCATCAAAAAC
Organism: Flaveria trinervia; assembly: GCA_025506515.1. NCBI lineage: Eukaryota > Viridiplantae > Streptophyta > Magnoliopsida > Asterales > Asteraceae > Flaveria > Flaveria trinervia. The sequence continues at coordinate 51,703,046 of CM046448.1, read as the reverse complement.
AAAACTAGACTAGTTGTTCAAGGGTACACACAAGAAGAAGGAATTGACTACACTGATGTCTTTGCTCCTGTAGCAAGACTGGTAGCTATTAGAATATTCTTGGCATTTTCTGCATCCAAGAACTTCAAGGTCTATCAACTTGATGTTATGTTGGACCAAAAGAACCAATGAGCCTGATCAGAAAAACCTCTAAGTCCCACAGACATCACAACAACTGCTGAAGACTTGATCAGCTGTTTGACAAATTATGAAGACTTCAACAGCTGAAGACTGAAGCACTGAAGACTTCAACAGCTGAAGACCAAGTCTGAAGATCAACAGCTGAAGACTAAAGTACTGAATACTTCAACAGCTGAAGACCAAAGTCTGAAGATCAACAGCTGAAGACTAAAGTACTGAAGACTTCAACAGCTAAAGACCAAAGTTTGAAGATCAACAACTGAAGACTAAAGTACTGAAGATCAACAGCTGAGGTACAAAGACTGAAGACATCAGCTGATGACAACAGTTGAAGTTCAAGTACAAGTACTGAAGCCCTCAGAGTTTGTTACAACAGCTGAAGAAGCATTCTTCAGTTGTTGTGATGGTTTCCTTTCAGTAGTTTTCTTTTTTGTTTTAGTATTTGTAAAACGACTGAAGAGCATGTTCTTCAGTCGTTGTAGTTTCAGTATTTCTTTTCAGTAGTTGTAGTGACAGTTAACACTTAGTATTTTTGTAAGAAGATGTCAGCTGTTTTGACATCTTCAGTAGTTGTGTTACTTTCAGTAGTCTGAATAATTCTGTTAGATGTCACTATCAAATGACATCAGCAGACATCACATCTCCTATATAAGAATGTTCCACCACGACATTCTTATATAAGGGATGATTGACCTGATTGTAAGGGTGACATTTTGCCACCACGAAAGCGCGTATTGAATGAGATCTTTGATTTGCAGAATTCTTTCTATAATCGTTTGTTCTTACTTTGAATATCAACTGTATTCTTGTGAATTGTCTAATTCATTGTTTGATTTCCGCTACAATACTCTCTAATCAATCAAACGTAGATCACTGATCCTAACAATTGGTATCAGAGCAGGTTAATCATTGATCGATCTAACAATTGATCATTGAAACTGCTAATCGATATCTGCATTTGATTGAATTAGCATATTTGCAAGAATCAGTTATAATTAATTTGAATTTCTGCTACCTTCGTTTTATTGCTTTCCGTTTTCTCTTGGTTCAATTTGGTCTGTTGTGTTCTGTTCTAAATCTATTAAAACTTAATTGATTTTGGTTGAATCTGAGAATGACTACTCCTTCTAATGACCCTCACAATACCGGTTCTTCAACCAAGCCTCCGATGCTGGTTAGGACTGAGTATAACATATGGCAACAAAGAATGCTTCATCACCTGTCTGTTAACAGTTCAGGTTGTTGGACATCGGTGGTACATGGTCCACATAAGCCTATGGTGAACAATCCGGAAACCAATCAAATGGTTCCAAAGAAGAAGGAACAATACTCAGATGAAGATCGGAAACTGTTTGAGATTGATGCTAAAGCCTGGAATTCTGGCCATGGCACTGCCAAATGAAATCTATTCTGGGCTTATGCATCATGAAACTGCTCATGACCTCTGAATGCACTGAAGGAACAATTCGGTGGAACGATGAGGTCTTAGCAAAGAACAGAGAAATCCTTGCCTAACAATATGAACATTCTCTCATAGGAAGGGTGAGACACTGACTCAACAGTTTGAGCGTTTTTCTTGTTTGATCTCTGAGCTAAAAATGGTCAAACATGAATATACCAATAGCCAGATGAACAACAGATTCCTTAGATCACTGCCTGAGAGATGGGACACATACACTATTGTCCTACGCTCCAGTGCAAATCTGGATAAACAATCTCTCACCCAACTTCATGGGAAACTGCTTACATTTGAGAGAGAGATAGAGCAGAAAAGGAAACTGGCATCATCAGGAAAGCTCACTGATGACTTTGTACCAGGGAACACTGCCTTGGTTGGTCATGAGTCAGAATATGCTGCATCTGAAAGTAATTATGATGAGCATATAGATTTCTCTTCAAATAGTTCAGATCATGCATTTGTTGGTGTTGATAGTCACTCAGGCTGTAATAGTGACAATTTATGTTTTATCATGGATGATTTGAAAGGAATAGCTGATGATCTAGAAGAGATGGATATTCTGAGCCAAATGGCCTTGATTAATATCAGATCTCAGAAGTTCTACAAGAGGACTGGCAGGAATTTCCAGGACTCTCTGTCAAAACCAAAGTTGGTTTTGACAAGAGTAAGTTGAGGTGTCACAAATGCCAAAGGCTTGGACACTTTGCAAGAGAGTGTAGATCATCTGGATCTAACTCCTCTGCACCCTTTGTGACTTTTCCAAGCACTAGTCCACAAAACAGGGGGCAACATCCTACTAGTTCTGGTCATCATTCACAACCTGTTCGCCTGCATATTTTGTCCTCAGGGTCCAATGTCATATCCGTATCCCTATTACATGCCTCAGCCAAATCCAGTTCAAGTTCCTACTGCACAACAACCACAAGCATTACCTGAGCCTCCACCATCTCAATCACACCTCATCACAGCTTTTTCACCCCTGGTAATGTTGACTGGAGCAGTTTACCAGATGATCTCTGGTACTGAGCAATTATTTACTGGTGATGGTCAACATGGTGGTGAACATCCTTTCGGGAATCTAGCTCTCATGGTCGTGGAATCTACTGAGGGTTCATGCTCCGATGCATCTTCTTCACAGGTAACCCAGGTATCCTTTGAGGCTAAGGCCAAGCTTTGTTCTGAATCTTGCATAGATGCATTTGTCTCTATTAGAGAAGAAATGTAGCTGTAACTAATCAAAATCTAGAGCTTGAGCAAACTTTTTCCAAAAGAAAAGCTGAATATGAGTCTGTCCTTAAGACAAAGATGATGAGATTTATAAGCTTAAATGCCAATTAAATGATGAAAAGGCTAAGCTAGAGGTCATTCTGAGAACCATAAGGAACTCAAAGAAAAACTTGCAGTTACCCAAGTTGAGTGTGACCGCTGGGTGTCATCCTGCAAGGGATTTGAAATGCTGCTCCGTAAGCAATCTGCTTCGAATGTGAAGTTGGAATTGGTTATACCATATTGCACCTCCAACAGATTTTACTCCAAAACCAATAGTAAAATCTGAAAGTGAAAGTAATCTCCAAACCACATTATCATGTGCATCATCCACAAGTGATCTCCCAAAATCACAAGATGAAATAAGGGTTTACCTCAGCAAGTCAATTGGCTGATGGGTTAACTACTGATAAGCACATGAAGCTGAGTATTTCAGATGTTGTTCCTCAAAGTAATTAAGTACTAAAAGGCAAGTTACAACAACTGAAAAGCATTTCAAATCAGCTAAAATAAATGGATTAACAACTGCTGACAATAACAGCTGAAGAACAACTCTTTAGTTGTTACAGATTCTTTAGTACTAAACAAAATTACTGAAAGGAGGAAAGTACTGAAGAGCACACCTTCAGTAGTTTCCACATCAGCAGTTGATCAATCCAAGATGAAGAATAAGCCATGTGAAATATGGTAAATTCAATCATCTTTCTGATGAATGTTGGTACAGAAAGGGTTCCAAACTCAACAGAGATAAGCTCATTAAAATCCAGATGGATGAAATGAAAACTGAGTTTGAGACTAAGTTTGTACCACAATCAGTCCATTATGATAAACCCAAGCCTTCAACCAAATTCAAAAAGAAGGATAAGGTTCATCACAAAACAGCTGATGGTGCTCCTCATAATAAACATCAGACTAAGTCTGTTAATTTTAAGGAGGAAATGGTGGATCACAGGAACTCATCAAACACAAGTATTGATATGTCACAAGAGCTGAAAGCTTTGGCTACAAATCAGACACAACTTGTTATGATGTTTTAGCATTTGTTGGGGAGAGTTAACCAATTAGATGCACCTGTGATCAAATCACTGAAAAGGCATTCCAAGCCCAAATCCAAGGAATCCATTTCAGCACCATCTCCTTCTTCAGCTGTTAATCATAAGAAACAAGTTATGGTTGCATCTGTTGATGAAAACAGACCCAAAACCAAAAAGGTTTGGGTCTCAAAATCTAAATAATTTTCTTTTATGCAGGGTCTTCAACATGCCAAAGGAGCATCTGGTATGTGGACAGTGGAGGATCAATGCATATGACTGGGAGCAGTTCTCTTCTTAATGACTACTCTCAAGGAAAGAAGGGATTTGTTTCATTTGGAAATGATGCCAGAGGTTACATCACTGGGAAAGGATATGTGTCTAATGGACAAATCAGGTTTGATGATGTCAACCATGTGGAGAATCTCAAGTATAATCTGCTGAGTGTCAGTCAGATGTGTGATAAAGGGCATGTTGCACTTTTCACAAGCCAGAACTGCAGGATTCTGTCTTCCCAAGTTTTGAGGTTGATTGACAAGGTAATGGATGGATATACTCTCCTGAAGGCCAACAGGATCGGAAGAGTGTATGCCTTGGATTTGTAAAAGAAGATTGATTTGAAGGGTCATCGCCTGTTCTCCAAAGCCTCTCTTGAGGAATCTAAACTATGGCATAGAAGGCTGGGTCATGTCAATCTCAGAAACATGAATCAGCTGATCCACAATCGTTTAGTGAGAGGTTTATCAATAAAGGAGTTCCACTGTGATGAAGCCTGCACTGCTTGTTTGAAAGGAATACAGCACAAAGTCTCATTCCCTCCCGTTAAAGAACCTAAGTCACTGCCTGCTTGCAGTTACTGCACATGGATCTATTTGGTCCTGGGAGAGTGATGAGCATGGCAAAGAAGAAATATTGTCTGGTAATTGTGGATGATTACTCCAGATTCGTATGGACTTTCTTTCTACATTCAAAGGATGAGGTTGCTCAGAAGATTACAAACTTTGTGCTGTATGTTGAGAAGTAGTATTCCCTATCAGTCAAGTGTATAAGGAGTGACAATGGTACTGAATTTAGAAACCATACACTTGATGATTTTTATCTTTCAAAAGGAATCAAAAGGCAGTTTAGCATCCCAAGGACTCCAGAACAAAATGGAGTAGTGGAGAGAAAGAACAGGACTTTAATTGAAGCTGCAAGGTCCATGTTGGCTGACTCTGGTTTGCCTTTGACCTTTTGGGCTGAAGCTGTCAATACAGCTTGCTATGTGCAGAATAGAGTGTTAGTAAATCAGAGGTTGATGAAGACTCCATATGAAGCTCTACATTATTTGGCTCCTTTGATTTCATTCTTCAGAGCCTTTGGATGTCCTTGTTTCATTCTCAACACAAAGGGTCAACTCCACAAATTTGATCCTAAGGTGGATGCAGGGTATTTTGTAGGTTATTCATCCACTTGCAAGGCTTACAGAGTCTTCAACTGCAGAACAAAGATAGTTGAAGAAACCTTGCATGTGAAATTCAATGAATCTCCTGAGGCTAAAATTCCACATAACCCTGTGGAGTTGTTTGATCTGGACATACTACAATATGCTCCTTATCAAACTCCAGCTGTTGCAGATCATGTGGATAAATCATCTTCTGTAGCAAGTCTTCTACCTGGTGGTACTGAAGATGATGATGATATCAGTACTCACCTTTTCAAGTTCAGTGACCAACTGCCTGAGTCTGCTAAACTTGATGTTCCTGTACCTTCAGCAGCTCCATCCACAACAAATACTGATGAGATTTCTGATTCCTCTACATCGTTTGATTAGCCATCTAATACTTGGTTTCAAGAATCTGAATCAACATCTGCTGATGCTGAACCGGCTACAAACACTTGCACTGATCTTATCGTGCACCAAGAGCTGAAGAATCACCCCATGTCTCAAATCATTGGTGGTATCAATGCTGGCGTCTCAACCAGAAGTCAATTGTCTAACTTGTGCTTCTATGCTCTCTTCATCAGTCAGCAAGAGCCAAAGAACTATCATGTTGCTTTGAGAGACAATGGATGGGTGGAAGCCATGCAGCTTGAGCTACTTCAGTTCAAGAAACAGCAAGTGTGGGAATTGCTTCCTCTACCCCTAGGTAAGTGTGCAATAGGCACTAAATGGGTGTTTAGGAACAAAACGATGAAAATGGGCTTATTGTTAAGAACAAGGCCAGACTGGTTGTTCAGGGGTTTTCACAAGAAGAAGGTATTGATTATGATGATACCTTTGCCCCTGTAGCCAGACTGGAGGCAATTAGATTGTTCTTAGCCTATGCTGCATTTCACAATCTTAAAGTTTTTCAAATGGATGTTAAAAGTGCATTTTTATATGGTAAAATAAAAGAAGAAGTTTATGTGTGTCAACCACCAGGTTTTGAGGATAATAAACATCCAGATTGGGTATACAAGCTTGATAAGGCTCTTTATGGGTTGAAACAAGCTCCTAGAGCCTGGTATGAGACATTATCAAATTTTCTTCTTCAAAATAATTTCACTAGAGGCTCCATAGATAAAACTTTATTCATTAAGAAGGTGGATAAGCATAAGCTACTTGTTCAAATTTATGTTGATGATATTATTTTTGCATCCTCTGATCCCCAGTTGTGTGATGACTTTACCAATTTAATGCATAAGAAGTTTGAAATGAGTGCAATGGGAGAATTACAGTTCTTTCTAGGATTGCAAATCAAACAAAAAGCTGATGGGACTTTTATTCATCAGTCTAAATATACAAAAGATCTTTTGAATAAGTTTGATTTACAAAATTGTAAGCCCTGTTCTACTCCCATGTGCAACACCACACAACTGGATGCAGATCAGAAAGGTAAGGCTGTTGATGAAACACTTTACAGATGTATGATTGGGTCCTTGATGTACTTAACAGCTTCTAGACCAGATATCATGTTTGCAACGTGTGTTTGTGCTAGATTTCAGGCTGCTCCTAAAGAGTCTCACTTGATTGCAGTCAATAGGATCTTTAGATATCTGCAAGGTACACAATCTCTAGGTTTATGGTATTCCACTGGACACTCTTGCAATTGGTTGCTTTTTCTCATACTGACTATGCAGGGTGCAAGTTAACCAGAAAGTCAATTCTGGTGGATGTCAATTTCTAGGCAAGTGTTTGATTTCTTGGCAGAGTAAGAAACAAACATCTGTTGCTACATCCACTGCTGAAGCAAAGTACATTGCTGCTGCAAGCTGTACTTCTCAGGTACTCTGGCTTCAGAACCAACTTCTGGATTATGGCATTACAGAGACTAAGACTCCATTATTAATGGACAGTGCTTCAGCTCTTTGCATTGTCAAGAATCCTGTCCAGCACTCTAGGACCAAACATATAGAGATTAGACATCATTTTATTAGGGACTGTTTTGAAAAAGGTCTGATTGATCCAAAGTTGTGCCTAGTGCTGATGAGCTTGCAAACATTTTTACTAAGCCTTTGGATAGTTCGACTTTCCAAAACCTAGTGTTAAGGCTTGGTATGCTGCAGCTAGAATAAGTGATAACTACTGATGATCTCAGCAAATAAGTACTGATGATCATTTGTAACCATATCACAAATAAGTATTGATTTTGTCACAAGCACTGATACAGTCATAACTACTGATATAAGTACAAACAGATAAGTACTGATGTCCTATGAAACAACTGAAAAGCAGCCAAAAAGACTGATGAGTACGTGTTGAGGATAGTATGAAACAGCTGAAAAGCTATGAATTGACGAAAACTACTGATGAGAATTTTCTCTTCAGTTGTTTCTAAAACTGTTGCTTCATCTTAAACAACTGATGACAAAACCATGTCTTCAGTAGTTTTACAACTACTGATGACTAACACCACGTCGTCAGCTGTTTACAACAACTGATGACAAAACCATGTCTTCAGTAGTTTTACAACTACTAATGACTAACACCACGTTGTCAACTGTTTACAACAACTGATGACAAAACCATGTCTTCAGTAGTTTTATAACTGCTGATGACTAACACCAAGTTATCAGTTGTTTCCAACATCTGAAGCTAAAACCATGGTCTTCAGTAGTTTTATAACTACTGATGCCTAAAACCAAGACTTCAGTTGTTTCAACCTCCGAGGGTTAATACCACGTCATCAGTCGCTTAAAACTACTGATGACTCATACCAAAACCTTCAGTTGCTTTATAACCCATACCCTATAAATACCTTGTCTTACAGAGCTTCATCATCTCAAACCTAACGTTCAAAAACTCAGAACCTTCTCTCACATCAATGGCGAACATGAAGCTTAAACCCACGACACAACTGTGTTGCTTACCTTACCAAATCATCCTTCTGGACAAAGTTTGATAATGCCATTGATCTAATGATCAACTCTCCATACAAAACGGCTTTCCTTCTAAATCCTACCATTCATGCCGAATCCCTCCAGCAGTTCTGGACGAACGTCACCCTCATCACTGGGGAGAATGACACCGACTCTCTCCAGTCGTTCGTCAACAATCGTCAGATGGTCATCACTCCAGAAATCCTTTGCCAAACCCTACAACTGGATGATGCCACTTTCCCCACTGGGTATCCAAAGGGCACCACTGATCTATCATTTGCCCAACATGGATACCAGGGTAACCTTAGTGCCTCTACCATCTTGAAGAAACATTTCCATGATGCGGAACGACTAATTTTTCATATGGTGAATGTATGCTTAGCTCCTAAGACTTCTTCTTGGGATCAAATGTCGACGAGGTGGCAGCAGGTATTATTCTCTATACTTGACCAACAAAGCTTAAATTTTTCTAAAATTTTATTTCTTGAACTCAAGGATATGGCCTCCAAGCCTATAGCTAACCGATGGATATTATATCCTCGGTTCCTAATGGCCATTATAGTAAACCAGCTGAAAGCTGAGGGACTTGTTGGCCTTGGAGTCCCTGCCACCGCTGTATTGCCTGAAGTATACCCCAGGCACAACTCAGACCAGTCACTCAAACTGGCTGCCAAACTGCGAAAACCCACGCAGCTGGAACCCACAACCACCACCTCCAAATCCATTGTCCCCACCAAACCCAAACACAAGAAAGTCAAAAAGGCTACTCAGGGAAATGAGTCCCCTGAGGATGCCCTGCAACACAAACGCAGGTTATATCTACTGGTCATAACCCCCAGTAGATACACGGACTCACTCACCCTCAACCGCTCAGGTTTCCTCTCAAGAGGAGCCTGTAGCAACCATCTCTGGGGCACCTATACATCTGGAACCTTCCTCACTTGAGGAGGTTGCCATTGAAACGCACCACTCTCCCCGGGTGCATACTGCCTTCACACCCTCCCACTACAACCGCCCCCCCAAAGTCCTACCATTATAATTGCCAAAGTGCTACTCAGTTGCACTCCTCACCTCCTCCCCAGATACCAATCAAAACTGGGATGGCCTCAACCATGGGGGGAGGACCAAAGTGCTTCTGACACCCCACAGCATAGGGGTTACCATATTCAATCTCCAAGTGTAGAAACGGAGATTCGAATTTCTGGTGAGGCTGCCACTTCTCCTGCTTCAGCAAATGATCAGGATGAATTTGGTACTATCCATAAGACCTCTCCAGAGGCAACTGCCAATAAAGGACATAGTCCTGAGGCAGGAAGTCCCCAGTACCATGACCAAGGGGCACATGTTACTACTGATCTACACTCAGAGCATGTTCATCCTGATTCTATCAGGAGGTCAGGTGATTCAGTAAACATTGATGATGACCTGGGCTTCTTTATGATGTTTTAGCCCAAAACACCATCCTCGAGGAGATGATGAGCAGACTCAAAGAGCTGCTTGCCAACATTTCTCAGGATCAAAGACCATCTACCCCTCAAAACCCACAGATGGCACCTTCCTCTGAAGGTCTCCCATACACTGAGCCACTCCAAAACACTCAGCCACCTGCCTCTGCTTCTGGCACTATTTCTCAAGGACAGAACCCCCCTGAGCAAATAGCTGCTATCTTTCAACATTCCTTACCTCTCATCACATCAACTATCACTGATATGGTGCTTAAAACCCTTGAAGAGAGCTTCCTCAGTTATACAACCTTGATAGAGGATGCTGTGAGCAAAAGGCTTTCTGAAAATCAAACCCTTGCAACCAATGCAACCAAAAGGGGAGATTCAGTCAGTGAAAGCAAAAGAAAGAGGATGGCAGATAGGAAAGAAACGGAGAAGGAGAAGGTGAAGGAAGCTGACATGGAGAAAATGACTAAAGTACCAAAGACTTTCATGTCACATACAAGAAAAGGAAGAATGTAAAGGAGACTGACTTAGAGACAATGGTAAAGGAGGCTGATGTCGAACACAGCCGATCAATGGATAACATCATTGATTAGTTGTTTAGGCAAGGCCACGACACTGAAAAACTTGACTCAGAAATCAGAAGACTGGAGATTGAAGAAATCCAAGCTAGATAGGCAAGTTATGATGTGTTGGAGAGGGAAAGGCTAGAAATCATGATCAGGTTCATAGCGAAGTATCTTGGTAGATCATTGATTGAAATCAAGGCATGGTCCAGGGATAGCATCTTGGCAATAACCACCAAGATCTGTTCGTCTGAAGTATACACAAAAGGATTGGTTATTGAAGCCTTAAACGAAGCTGGTGCTGGGAGCAGGACTGAACTAGTCAAGCAATCTAAAGCCGACCTCACATCCAGAATGCTAGAACAGCCTGTCAACATTCCCACACCAAAACCACCACAACCACAACCCACTAAACCATTCCTTACACACAAAACCAGTAGCCGATGAAGTACCCTAGAAGAGAAGAGAAGGGTACTGAGGCTAGAAGAAGAAAAGAAGATAATGATGAAGATGAAGATAGGCTGCCAATCTCAGCTATTATACAATTGCCTAAGGCCACAAGTCACCTCCCAACAATTACTCCTGAAACTTAAAGACAAATTGTGAAAGTGAAGCTAGAAGAAGAAGAGTTTCATAAACAACATGATGAGGAATTGTTGAGGAGGGTTGACAAAGCATATGCTGCCACATCTTCAATCATCAACATGAAGAAGCACGCTCTCAGATTACACACTCTTAAACATACATTTCAATATCAAAAGGAGAGAGTGAGGATTTGGCCTGATCCCAGGGTGTCTCATAGGATTCACAAGAAAAACATTCCACAGAGATACATTGGCCAAGTGAAGAAGATTGTAGATGAAGTGATCTCACTGGTCTTTGTAGTATCACCCTGGGAAATCCTAGATGACTTCAAGAAAGCCTATAAAGCTAACCTGACCCCACAAAAGATGCTGGAAAATAAAATGGTGAAAAAGGGGTTAGTATATAAGAGGCTTGAGGAAGTCAGAAAGAATGAGCTCCAGTTGTTCTTAGAGGGTAATCACCCAGATGAATTTTCTTATAGAGTAATAACAATTGTGGAACTCAAAAATGGAAAACAGGTCCAATACCTATCTGAATATTATGGGCCAGAATCACTTTTTGAAGGAGGAGCTGAAGAGCTTACCATGGAGGAACAGATAACCTTCCTTGAGGCCTATACAAGGGAGTCATACAGACTCATTATTGGGAAGTAGATCTCATGGATGGGGTAACAGCTCTATGTCCAGTTCCCCAAGCCAGAGTTCCCATTCATCCTTTGCCAAATAGATCATTGAAACTTCTTCCCAGGCCTGTGCTTATATGGGTCACTTCAACAGCTGAAGACTGAAGTACTAAAGACTTTAACAGCTGAAGACCAAAGTCTGAGATCAACAGCTGAAGACTAAAGTACTGAAGACTTCAACAGCTGAAGACCAAAGTTTGAAGATCAACAGCTGAAGACTAAAGTACTGAAGACTTCAACAGCTGAAGACCAAAGTCTAAAGATCAACAGCTGAAGACTAAAGTACTGAAGATCAACAGCTGAGGTACAAACACTAAAGACATCAGCTGATGACAACAGCTGAAGTACAAGTACTGAAGCCCTCAAGTTTGTTACAACAGCTGAAGAAGAATTCTTCAGTTGTTGTGATGGTTTCCTTTCAGTAGTTTTCTTTTTTGTTTCAGTATTTGTAAAACGATTGAAGAGCATGTTCTTCAGTCGTTGTAGTTTTAGTAGTTTCTGTTCAGTAGTTGTAGTGACAGTTAACACTTAGTATTTTTGTAAGAAGATGTTAGCTGTTTTGACATCTTCAGTAGTTGTGTTAACTTTTAGTAGTCTGAATAATTCTGTTAGATGTCACTATCAAATGACATCAGCAGACATCACATCTCCTATATAAGGAATGTTCCACCACGACATTCTTATCTAAGGGATGATTGACCTGATTGTAAGGGTGACATTTTGCCACCACGAAAGCGCGTATTGAATGAAATCTTTGATTTGCAGAATTCTTTCTATAATCGTTTGTTCTTACTTTGAATATCAACTGTATTCTTGTGAATTGTCTAATTCATTGTTTGATTTCCGCCGCAATACTCTCTAATCAATCAAACGTAGATCACTGATCCTAACATGTTAAGTGTGCTTTTCTGTATGGTGTGATTGATGAAGGGGTGTATGTCAAACAACCACCTGGTTTTGCAGATCCTGATTATCCTGATTATGTCTGCAAGCTTGATAACGCTCTTTATAGGTTGTCCCAAGCACCAAGGAAGTGGTATCAGACTCTATCTCAGTACCTCTGCAAGCATGGATATAGAAGGTGTACTATAGATGGAACTCTGTTAGAACTCTAGAAAGATTAACATGTTGTCTTTATGTATCTTTTTACTATTTGTAATAGTATAGGGACTAGTTTTGTAATTTGTTAGTTCCTTGTGTTTCATTATAAATAGCTTAGACTTGTAGCAGTTAAAAGGTGGAACACTGCTTACTTACTTTGTAATTGTCACTTGATATTAATGAAACTATGAATTTTGTTCATATCTTGCTGGTTTGATTACTTTGTTTGTATTTCTTTGAATTGTGTTCATACATCATCACAGATTGGTACATTGATCCTATCAAATGGTATCAGAGCAGTTGGTTGAGTGATATTTGTGGTTTGTCGAACTTTTAAACTCAAAAAGTTCACTGAATCTGTGATTGATAGACAATTCAATTGAAAATTTGTGGATTTCAGATGTGTTTCATCATCTGAAACATGTTTTGAACCATAATCAACAGTTAAATTCATCAAATTCAAGATAATTTGTTGAATTTGTGTTCGAAAAGTTCACTATTTTTCGAACTGAAAATTTCAAAATCGATTGATTTGTTGTTGATATTGAAAGGAATTGATGTTAGAAGGATGATTATCAATATAAAACATGTCTAATTGGAAAGTTTCAATCCAATTCATCAACTTTTAAAGAATTTCAGAAGATTTGAGTTAGTTACATTCATATGAACATGATGAATGTGGCGCATTAGAGTTGAGGTTTGCTGAAAAATTGTCTAAGTGTTAGGCGTTTGACTACTGTTTAGTCGCATTAACACTGTTTAGGCGTTTTTTTGGTTCAGACGTTTGACTACTGTTAAAGAGTAAAAGTCCAGACGTATCATCACTGAGGCGTATTAGAACTGTTTAGACAATTGGCAACTGTTGAGGCGCATTACAACTGTTGAGGCGCATTACAACTGTGTAGGCGCATTATAACTGTACAAACGCATCAATTTAGGTGTTTTGGAATATTTTTCTAAGGCATTCCCTTAGACGTCTCTCAACATAGGCGCATTAACTGTTTGGGAGTTTGATTACTGTTCAGGCGCATCAGCCTTGATACTTAGAATTTTTTTTAAGAAAATTTTTCAAAAACTTTTTCATTTCTTTTCTTAATTCAAAATCTAAGAAAAACAACAACATATAAGAATAATGAAATCAGAAGATTCTAAAAATAGAGTTCCAAAACTTAAAAATAGAGCTGATTTCAAAAATTGGTCTATTATGTTAAAACATCATTTAAATTCCATTAATATTGATCTTTGGAAATCTATAGAGAAAGGACCATACATTCCTACAATCACTGATGGAGCTGACAGAGGGTTTGTTTATACTAAAGATTCTCAAGAACCTTATCCTGAAGATGGTCTTCAAGGAGATGATTTGAGAAGAGTAAAGAATGATATCAAAGCATATTCCTTGATGTGTAAAGGACTACCTTTGGAAGTTCTTGCAAGGCTTGATGGATATCAAACTGGATACACCATGTATAAAGCCTTAAAGACCATTTGTGAAGGAGGCAAGGAGATTCAAAATCTCAAGAAACAAAAGTTAAAAAGGCAATTAGAATTGTTTCAACATTTGTCTGGAGAAATCATAAATCAAATGATGAACAGATTTGTTCAACTTACAACTGAGATGTCAACAGCTGGTATTAAGTCTGATCTTGAAGATCTAAATCTTAGACTACTCAATGCTTTACCCTCATCATGAAAACAAACAGTAACCTTACTAAAACATACTGAGAAGTTCCCTATGGATCTAGATCTACTCATTGCCAAGATAGAGTTAGTAGAGATTGATGAAAGCTCAAGGAATAATGATAGAGCAGCATCAATGTCTCAGTATCAATTTGTTGCTTCTCCTGCAAACACTATTGAAAATGCATTCATGGCAAAAAGTAAGAAAATTACAGAAGAAGAGGGAGATTTATTTGTTGGAGCAGGATTTTTCACTAATTCATCATTTACTAGTGCTCCTGCTTAAACAACACAGTCTCATTCTCAATCTCCTCCTAAATCTCAATCTCAAACATCTAATGTTCAAACAGAGACTTCTTCATCTAACTCTGCTAAATCTAGCAAAGTTAAAGATATGATAAACATCCTATTAGAGGATGAAGAGTCTAAAACTGCATTCACCGCATTTATGGCTAGTTTTCAAGCATATCAAGGTAGCCATTTAACTCAATTAGACCTTGTTTTGCAGGATTTATTTGAAATGGATCCTGAAGATGTTGAAGAGATGGGCTTAAATTGGCAGATTGTGACATCCGTCACCTTAGGGTCCATCGAACAACATAATTAACCATAGAATTATTTTAATTATTCTTCCTCTTCTTCATGAACTCCTGTTTTAAGGAATCATGTTTGCTTTATTACCCTTGTGCCTGTACTTCCTCCGTGAACGTGTGCTAAGCCTAAACCATTTATAAATTTCATCACCATTATCACCAAATATATCATTTTTAATTATAACCATTGTCACTAATAAAACCATTTTAAGTTATCAATTACCATAAAACACACTTTTAACATTAATATAACAAACATTTTTGAAGGAATTGATCTGCCCAAGATACATATTAAACTGATGTGGCTAGTGTGATATGATCCAAGTCAGGTCATACCCAATAACAAGCCAAACAAACACCAATAAGTATTTATTCGTTGATAAGATCATACAAATAAATACTGACACCAATTTAGAAAATAGGCTTTCTAAAACATTGCTTTTGTAAATGAACAACATTATATGGATATTTTGTTCATGAGAAATGTTTTGTTTTATTATTTAAGTTGGTTAAGTAATATCAAACAAAAGTGTGTTATTTTATAAAATTAAAGGGTTTTAATTTTATTAAACTACAATGCAAGAGTGTTAATTTTATAAAATTCAAATGGGAGGGAAACCCCATGTGGGACCCCATTTTCGGCCAGCCTTATGGCTTTGGGAACCTCTTTTTTTGTTCTTGGTTAATGCAAGATAAAAGACAATTGAACACTCTTCCAATAAACACACCTATTCTATCACACACACAACACCAAAGTTCTCTCTAACATCTCTCTAAAATCAGTTTTAGAGCTGAAACAAGGCTGATTTTTCCAGCTTTGAATCAAGAGTTCTTGGCTGAAAAATCGATTGTGCAAGAGGGTTTTCAAGTCGGTGTCACACAACCTAGCAAGTGGGTGTTTGAAGGAGCTTGTGGGTATCATCCCTTGAGGACTTCTACATTGAAGTCTTGACCATCTAACATCATCATCTTGTCCTCCAAATCCACGGTTCTAAAGGTGTTTGTTGGTGGTTTTGGGAATAGCTTTCTTGAGGTCATCTTGGTTGAAGATTCAGCCATAAAGTTCATCCTTAGCACCTCCACAAACCCGTTTTCTAGCAGCTTGAAAGGTTGTCTTCTAAACCTCCTATGGTTGTCCTCTTGTATGCATTTCGTATTTGGATCCATGGTTTGGGTTTTGCTTATTAAAAGAGTTTAATAATCAACATATCAACAAGTTTTAAACTCTTAATCCGC
Source organism: Flaveria trinervia (assembly GCA_025506515.1). Taxonomy (NCBI): domain Eukaryota; kingdom Viridiplantae; phylum Streptophyta; class Magnoliopsida; order Asterales; family Asteraceae; genus Flaveria; species Flaveria trinervia. The sequence goes on along the minus strand of CM046448.1, from coordinate 51,686,878 downwards.
TGCGTTTTTTTCATATAAACAAGCTTATATGGAGTTTGATAAACTTGTTAAATCCCTTCAATGGCATCAAGAGCCACTTATACGAGTGCATACATGTATTGTTCATACTTTTCACGGTTTTATGGTGTGTTTCACCATATGGCCGTAGCCTTTAGGGCTGTTGGTTGCCCCTTTTGTTTTCTTTTCAGATTATACTTTACATGCATGTGGTAATCTTAGAAAACCTTGTCTCATTGTTGATTGATTGTTTTGCTTGGACAAAACCGAAAGTTTTCAGTTTGATTAACCTTGGCCGAAAACTTTAGGGTTCAAAAAGGGGAACCATTTTAACTTATAATACTTGCATATTTGGATGTGTATTTAGATGGTCATAACCTAGCCAATACCTTATGTTTGGATGTGTTTTGTGTTGTGATGTTGTTTGATTATTCAATTGGGTTGTAATATTTATTTATTGGGTTTGTAATCTATTTATTATTTATGTTGGTTTGTAATAATAAGTAGATTAGTTGTATTTCTTTTACTAGTAAAAATGTATTAGGATATATTTTGTAAAAGAAGTTCAACAAGACTTGGTTTCTTTGGTTGGGCCATTTTAGCCCCAAATGGGCCTCATAGCCCAAGATTGGTTTTAAGCCCAATAACCAAAGCCCATAGCATGAAGGTCCAAGGAAGCTAGGAGCTGAAGTTGGAGCCCAAAGAAAGCCCAAATAAAGCAAAATGATGACAACACAAAATGGACACTTGATGCATTAGGATGCGGGATCAAGTGGGAGCACACCATCTCAATGCCTTGTGTCATGTTAATGTTCTATAATTGACCCTCTTGGCACACTTGTTTTGGCTAAAAAGTGTTGCCAAACCCATTGGCTATGGTTATGAACTTGTGGTTGTTTTATTATGCATGTATGGTTGATATATGTTCATCTTATCTTATTATGGAATTGGATAGTTAACAACACGAAATCAACAACTCGCATAAAATTGGTTCTTTAGAAATCAATATGTAATAAAATGGGTTTTACCAAAGGTTATTGATTTCATAATTAATTGGGCTATTAAAAGGAATTTTGAAATAAGTTTTCAAACAAACTACCATGCATTTGAATGCATCCAAATGCAAGGTATGAAAATAGTTTTCCAAACTAGAATTTTGTAAAACTCAAATCCCTTTTAAAACAAGTCAAACTCCATCCTCTTATACAACACTCGAATCATTTGGGAACTTGATGTGGGATAAAGGTCACCTAACCACATTAGAGGGAACTTATGAGTTTGAGGTGGGTTTGCCATATTTATGGGATAAAGGTCACCTAACCTCTAATATTAGCAAATTCACACGTGTGTCTAAGTAGGACGACTTAATTTGGAAATCATGCATTAGGATCATTGAAGCATGACGTACAAAAGGTGTTGATGGGATAAACATGCCAAACAAACATAAGATGTTTAACCGATCCCATACTACTAGAAATTGTAATAGGTTACAATTGTCAAACGTTGACTACCTTGTTAATTTAAATAAAGGGATAAAGGTCACCTAACCGATATTTAAATGTAATGTTGGATTCTAGATTTCAATTATTAATTGTCTATGAGACATAAAAGGGTATTAATAATTAAAATACTTTGATATTAAAAATACTAAAAATTGAACTTTGTTATATTGTAGATGGCAAACAACAACAACGCAATCCCGACTGTCCATAACCTATCACTAAGAACAATCCTTGAAAAGGAACGTCTAAACCATAGGAACTTCATGGATTGGTACCGAAACTTGAGTATCGTTCTCAAACAAGAAAAGAAGTCCTATGTGTTAGATGATCCCATTCCTGATCAACCCAATGAAAATGACGTTGAGGCCTTTGCCGAGTGGGTCAAGTACACCGAAGACTCTGTGCAAGTCGCATGTCTCATGCTAGCAAGTATGATACCCGATTTGCAAAAGGACTTTAAGAACCACAATGCCTATGACATGATCACCCAGTTGAAGGAAATGTTCCAATAACAATCAAGGGTGGAGCGCTTCGAAACGGTTCGAGCACTTCATGCATGTCGAATGGACGAGATCCAATCGGTATCATCTTACGTTCTTAAGATGAAGAGCCACATTGATCGCCTTGAAAGGCTTAACTGTCATGTGTCCAACGAGTTGGCAACGGATTTGATCCTCAACTCCCTATCCAAGAAGTTTGATAGCTTCGTTATGAAGTATAACATGAATGGATGGGACAAGAGCATTGGTGAGCTTCATTCAATGCTCAAAATGGCCGAGGCAGGCATGGGTAGAAAGATTCTACCGGTCATTACGATCAATGAAGGTGGTAGTAGGAAAAGGCACCTCCCCAACCCTAGGGCAAGTGTTGCCAAAGGAAGGGGCGAGTCAAAAGGAAGGGTAAGGGTAAAGCAAAAGTGGAACCACCCAAACCGAAAGAAAAGAATCAAAAGGTTGCTCAAGATGAACCATGTTTTGAGTGTGGTGAGGTAGGCCATTGGAAACGCAATTGTCCAGTCTATCTCAAAGCGTTGAGATCGAAGAGGGACGCGGGGCAAACCTCAGGTACAATCTTTATGATACATGTTGAGTTAAATGTTATTTCTACTAACACATGGGTATTGGATACCGGATGTGGAACTCATATTTGCAATTTGTTGCAGGGGTTGAAAAGAAGTGAGCATTATGCAAGAGGGGAAATTAGTCTCTTTATGGGCAATGGTGCAAAGGTTCACGTGGAAGCCCAAGGAGACTACATTTTGAAGCTTCCAAGTGGTTTGGAAGTCATTTTAAAGAATGTATTGTATGCTCCTAGCTTGACTAGGAACATTATTTCAGTTTCCCATTTAAGACAATGTGATTATGATTTCAAGTTTGTTGACAATGATATTCATGTTTCTTTAAATCATATGTTTTATTTTAAGGCTATACCTTGTAATGGTATATAAGAATTGGTTCATGACAACACAACATATGATACCTCAATGTACCAAGCAACCACCAAAAGGCTCAAATTAAATTTTAGTGATTCCTATCTTTGGCATTGTCGCCTTGGTCACATAAACAAGAATCGTATGCAAAAACTTCAAAAGAATGGTCTTTTGAAAACCAATGAAAATGATTCATTTTATGTATGCGAGTCTTTTTTACAAGGTAAAATGACAAAGGCCTCTTTTAGTGGGACTAATGAAAGGGCAAAAGATTTATTAGGGATCATACATTCGGATGTATGTGGACCGTTTAAACCAACAACTAGGAATGGTGAAAGATACTTCATTACCTTTACCAACGACTATAGTCGTTATGGGTATGTGTACTTGTTAAGACACAAACATGAATCTTTTGAAATGTTCAAAATCTTCAAGAATGAAGTAGAAAATCAACTCAACAAAACAGTCAAGATTCTTCGTACAGATAGAGGAGGTATTCAAGAATATCTTGTGGGATTGTCTCACAACTTACTCCACCTGGAACACCGCAACATAATGGTGTGTCTGAGAGGAGGAATCAGACTCTATTGGATATGGTTCGATCTATGATGGCTAGAAGTACACTACCTCTATCATTTTAGGGTTTCGCGTTGCTCTCCGCGGCCCGTATTTTAAATATGGCCCCAACCAAGAAAGTGGAAAGGACAACTTTCGAAGTATGGCATGGAAGGGTTCCATCATTATCATATTTAAAAGTTTGGGGGTGTGAGGCTTATCCTAAGCAATACACTCAAAACAAACTGGAAGCCCAATCCACAAAGTGTCTTCATTGGATATCCTAGAGATTGTATTGGATATTATTTCTATGATCCGACAGAGCAGAAAGTGTTTATTGCTCGAAAGGCAGAGTTCTTGGAAACTAAGTTTCTTTCAGAAGAAACTAGTGGAAGAGCAGTGGAACTTGAAAAGGTTCAAGATTCACAAAACGATACACAATTGGTTGATACTAGCAATCAACATGAGGATGCTGAGAATGATCAAGATACACAAAACGTTCGCAAATCTGGTAGAATTAGTGTTCCTCCTGAGAGATATGGATTTTATATGGATGGATGCTATGTGGTAGATTCGGATGAACCAACCACATACCATGATGCAATGTCAAAACCTGATTTTGACAAATGGCAAGAATCCATGAACGTTGAGATGCAATCCATGTATGATAACCAAGTTTGGGAATTGGTTACACCACATCTTAAGTCCAAGATAGTTGGAAGTAAGTGGGTTTTCAAGAAGAAAACCGATATGCATGGAAACTTGGATACTTATAAAGCTAGACTTGTAGCGAAAGCTTTCACTCAAACTCAAGGGGTTGATTATGATGAAACTTTCTCCCCTGTGGCAATGCTAAAGTCTATTAGGATATTGTTTGCCGTAGCAGCATATTATGACTAAGAGATTTGGCAAATGGATGTCAAAACTGCTTTCCTTAATGGATATCTTGAGGAAGATGTCCATATGGAACAGCCTGAAGGTTTTGTCGATCCAAAACATCCTAACAAGGTATGCAAGTTAAAGAAGTCAATCTACGGATTGAAACAAGCGTCAAGAAGTTGGAATCACCATTTCGATGATGAAGTAAAGAAATTTGGCTTCATCAAAAATGCTGATGAAGCTTGTGTGTATAAGAAAGCTAGTGGGAGCATTATTACTTTCCTTGTATTATATGTCGATGACATTCTACTTTTTGGAAACGACATTCCAACCTTGGAAGGTGTAAAAACCTGGCTTGGAAGCTATTTTTCCATTAAGGATCTTGGTGAAGCCACCTATATTTTAGGAATAAAGATCTATAGGGATAGATCAAGGTGGTTAATAGGTTTAAACCAAAGTGCATACATTGAAAAGATCTTGAAGAGGTTCAAGATGGAGAATTCTAAAAAGGATTAGTACCTATTCAGAAGGGGACTATATGAGCTCATCTCAATGCCCTAGTTCAAAGGTTGAGCAAGAAGAATGAATGGACTCCTATATGCATCTGCTATAGGATCCATCATGTATGCAATGATATGTACTAGGCCGGACGTGTCATGTGCTCTAAGCATGACAAGTAGATATCAACAGAATCCTAGTAATAGTCATTGGATGGCTGTTAAGAGTATTTTGAAATACCTTAGAAACACTAAGGATATGTTCTTAATATATGGATCTGGTGAGGAGGAGCTCGTTGTAAAGGGTTACATGGATGCGAGTTTCCAAACTGATCGAGATGATTCTCGATCACAGTCGGGATATGTCTTCATTATGAATAGAGGAGCAGTCTCTTGGAAGAGCTCAAAGCAAGATGTAGTGGCACTATCTACAACAGAATCAGAATACATCACCGCTTCATTGGCAGCTCAAGAAGCTGCGTGGCTTAGGAAGTTCATTGCTGATCTAGGGGTCGTTGCTACCATTCAAGACCCCCTAGAGATCTTTTGTGACAACGAGGGTGCGATTGCTCAAATCAAGGAACCTCGTGCTCATCAAAAGACTCGGCACATTGAACGAAGATTCAACTACATAAGGGATGAAGTTGAAAAGGGAAAGATATGTATTCGCAAAGTTCACACCGATCAAAACATTGCGGATCCATTTACGAAGCTCCTAGATAGGTCAAAGCATGAAAGTCATACTTGTGCCCTAGGACTTCGATATTCTAGTGATTGGACTTGATCAAATTTTGTATTTGGATATTGGAACTTATGTTATTTGACTTTATTATGTGGTTATAAATTTCATTTGTTCTTCCTTTTAGCATGTTTAAATCCATGAATAAATAAGTTATTTTAAACATCCGTAGTCGATCATACTTGTGGGAACAACTATGAATGTAAGACTATAATGAACTTGGATTGGTTGATATTCATAAGGTATGAATATAGATCAAAAGGTTGCTACCAAGGTTCATTGATATCTATGGGATATAGATATTGGATCGACCCGCTCTCAATTATTTCTGCATAGAATCTTTGTGATTAGTCATAAGAGATATTGAGTAAAGGCAAATATCATTGTATCCTCAGACCTGAGATACATATTGGGTCTTGATATTCACCAAGTGTTGTACTTTGACTTAGTTTTTGCTATTCTGAAAGATTGGCAGTACATAAGGCTGAGTTCAAGTATGATATATGGTGATTGTGAGAGACGTATGTAGTCAAGATGGAATTTGTTCCTCTTATTCATTGAGAGTTAGATGTCTAAGGCATGTTAAAGTTAAATCAACGGAAAATGACAATTCTGTGTCTCTGGGATTTAACATGACATCTGTAACAAAAGGATAAATGATTAATTCACCAAACATTTTCAAGTAAGGTACTTGAAAAGGATGATGTTATTGAATGGCACTTAGTCATATACATAGGGGTAGCAAACCGTTGCTAGGCTTTATTTGCTGCTTGCATCAATTTTTATGAATCTTGTGCAAGTGGGAGATTGAAGGAATTGATCTGCCCAAGATACATATTAAACTGATATGGCTAGTGTGATATGATCCAAGTCAGGTCATACCCAATAACAAGCCAAACAAACACCAATAAGTATTTATTCATTGATAAGATCATACAAATAAATACTGACACCAATTTAGAAAATAGGCTTTCTAAAACATTGCTTTTGTAAATGAACAACATTATATGGATATTTTGTTCATGAGAAATGTTTTGTTTTATTATTTAAGTTGGTTAAGTAATATCAAACAAAAGTGTGTTATTTTATAAAATTAAAAGGGTTTTAATTTTATAAAACTATAATGCAAGAGTGTTAATTTTATAAAATTCAAATGGGAGGGAAACCCCATGTGGGACCCCATTTTCGGCCAGCCTTATGGCTTTGGGAACCTCTTTTTTGTTCTTGGTTAATGCAAGATAAAAGACAATTGAACACTCTTCCAATTAACACACCTATTCTCTCACACACACAAGACCAAAGTTCTCTCTAATATCTCTCTAAAATCGGGTTTTAGAGCTGAAACAAGGCTGATTTTTCCAGCTTTGAATCAAGAGTTCTTGGCTGAAAAATCGATTGTGCAAGAGGGTTTTCAAGTCGGTGTCACACAACCTAGCAAGTGGGTGTTTGAAGAAGCTTGTGGGTATCAACCCTTGAGGACTTCTACATTGAAGTCTTGACCATCTAACATCATCATCTTGTCCTCCAAATCCACAGTTCTAAAGGTGTTTGTTGGTGGTTTTGGGTATAGCTTTCTTGAGGTCATGTTGGTTGAAGATTCAGCCATAAAGTTCATCCTTAGCACCTCCACAAACCCATTTTCTAGCAGCTTGAAAGGTTGTCTTCTAAACCTCCTATGGTTGTCCTCTTGTATGCATTTCGTATTTGGATCCATGGTTTGGGTTTTGCTTATTAAAAGAGTTTAATAATCAACATATCAACAAGTTTTAAAACTCTTAATCCGCTGCGCTTTTTTCATATAAACAAGCTTATATGGACTTTGATAAACTTGTTAAGTCCCTTCTCATTTTAAAGTTGTTTTCAACCGAAACAAACTTTGGGAACTCGGGGGCTAAGTGCAGGGACTAAAATTGACATTTTGCAAACCTGGGATGGGTATAAAAACCCCATTCCCAGCCATTTTTCTCCATCTTCTTCCATTTCTTCTTCTTCTTCACCTATCTTCTTCACTTTTACATCAAAATCGCTCCATTTGGTCTCGTTTTCTTCGTCTAGGCTTCGTCTACAACCTAGTCTACTCCATCCTTGTAGGTAGACGACCTTGGTTGTCCATTTCTTGCTCGTTTTACTGTTGTCCATTTCTAGGGTTTCGGGTGTTCGGGTCAACTCGGACACAAGAGGTCGTGTGGGTGCATGTGATGACTTTCTACGTGTGCTTCTTGTAGTGTGTGTTTGTTGTGTGATTCTGGAAGTCCTTGTTGTGTAAAACCCGTGCTTGGGGCAGCCGAAGGCTGCTCTGCACTTCAGCAGTCGCGAACCTGCAGTTCAGGCGACTGGGTCTGTCATGCAACTGAGCCGTGCGACTGGATGACTCGTGTGACTGAGTCATGCGACTGCGTCATTCGGGCGACTGATTCATGCGACTAGGGATGTCATGCGACTAAGTTGTGCGATCGAATGAATGTGTGTGCGATTGAGTCAATGCGGATGAGTGTGTTTGCGATTGAGTCAATGCGGATGAATGTGTGTGCGATTGAGTCAATGCAGATGAATGAATGCATGCGACTGTGTGTGTATCGCACGACTAAAGGCCAATCGTACGAATGAAGGTTCAGTCGTACGAATGAAGTTGATTCGTACGAATGAAGGTTGATTCGTGCGTATGGAGGTTAACTCGTGTGATTGGGTGTTGTGTGGTACGACGAATGCCAATCGTACGAATGAAGGTCCAATCATGCCAATGAAGCTGATTTGTACGATTGAAGGTTGATTTTTATGAATGGAGTGTAAGTCGAGCATCTGATCCTGTTGTGTGACTGTTGATGCTATGTTTGTGCATTCCCTTCTTGAACGTCTGATGATGATAAGGTAACATCAGTAAAAGTGTCATTGCTTGACCACAAAGATTAAAGTCAACGCTATCAACAGGCACATACTATTTCAATTTAAATCAACCTAACATTTTACAATTATCAACAACCCATTTGGGACTACAAATATTTAACAAGTACTATCTTTTATAACAATGGGACCTTTATACGGATGCCATTAGCAATGACGACTACTCTTAGTACTTGGATCTACATAAGATCTGATACGTGTGTCCGCTTGTGTGTGTGCTACCCATGACCAATTCGATATGACCCGAACCGACCAAACATTATTATACGCTTTACACATATCATTTACGCTTAACAATAACTGTCAATAGGTGTTTGACTGTTCATTGCATTCAACTGTTGGATATCTTGATCATTCATACTTACCACTTAACATGTGAGTTTTGTGGCCCCTTTTTATGCTTATACTACTTTACAAACATTTACAAACATAGGGGAAAAGTATGCTCACCCATTTTCATGCTGTACAACATACATACAATTTACATACTTGGAATCAACATGCTACTGTTTTATGGGTACTTATCTCATACATGCTTGAGTCTGCTTTGTGGTTCTTTCTTACAACCATTTAATTCCAGTGTGGGAACCGAAAGATAGGTATTGGTAGTACTACTTGGGTTGACACCCCCACCCTCGTGTTGGTATACTAGTTAGAACCAACAGATGCCAGGAACGGGCCTTGGGTGAATATATTCCGACAAGATTCTTTGTGTACGTCGTTAGGTTTGGTTGTAAAGCTCTTGTCATGTAATTTTGTATACTTATAACTGTATGCACGGTATTCTGCAACAACTTTATTCAGCATCATTACTTATTTACTTTTAAACCTGTGAGCCGAGAATGTCTGTGGGGACAAGGTAGTACGAATCCCTATGTCAGACGGAGGAGTACTCAGAATTCAAGGAGAACGACCGGGAAGAAACTTAAAGCTTATTTCCTGCATGAAAGCACGCCAAAGTTTACAAAACAGTGCTACGCCTTTCTGGCTCATGTGGTGGAAACGAAAGAAGAGGAGCAAAAATTGGTAGATATCCCTGTAGTGCGAGATTACCCAGATGTATTTCCTGATGATTTGTCTGGTTTGCCTCCTCCACGACAGGTGGAATTTCGTATTGAGTTGGTTCCTGGAGCTACACAGGTAGCAAAGACACCATATCGGCTGGCACCATTTGAAATGCAAGAGTTATCTAGCCAACTACAGGAACTACTGGAGAAGGTTTTATTCGGCCGAGTCACTCGCCTTGGGGAGCACCGGTGTTATTTGTCAAGAAGAAGGATGGGTCGTTCCGTATGTGCATCGACTACCGGAATCGAACAAGTTAAGTGTGAAGAATCGGTATCCACTCCCCAGGATCGACGACCTATTTGATCAGTTACAAGGAGCTTCGTATTTTTCCAAGATCGACCTTCGATCTAGATATCATCAACTGAGGGTTTTCGAGGAGGACGTATCGAAAATAGCGTTTAGAACTCGTTATGGGCACTATGAGTTCTTACTCATGTCGTTCGGATTGACTAACGCACCAGCTGTGTTTATGGATCTAATGAATCGGGTGTGTAAACCTTACTTGGATAAGTTTGTGATCGTATTCATAGACGACATACTTATCTACTCCCGATCGAAGGAGGATCATGAAGAACACCTTCGGGCAATACTGGAACTGTTAAGGGAGGAAAAACTTTTCGCCAAGTTCTCGAAGTGTGAATTCTGGTTGCGAGAGGTGAAGTTTTTGGGTCATGTGGTTAACAGGACGGGATTCATGTAGATCCCGACAAGATCGAAGCAGTGAAGAAATGGGATGCGCCCCAGACACCTTCAGAGATATGGCAATTCTTAGGATTGGCCGGATACTATTGTCGTTTTATCACGAACTTTTCAAAGATCGCTCAGTCGTTAACACTGCTGACCCAGAAAGACAAGAAGTTTGATTGGGGACATGCACAAGAACAAGCGTTCCAAACGCTGAAAGATAAGCTGTGTAATGCACCAATATTGTCCCTCCCAGACGGAACTGATGATTTTGTGGTATATTGTGATGCTTTGCATCAAGGGTTGGGATGTGTACTAATGCAGAAAGATAAGGTGATTGCCTATGCTTTGCGACAACTTAAGGTGCACGAAAAGAACTACACAACTCATGATCTTGAGTTGGGCGTTGTAGTATTTGCACTCAAAATATGGAGATATTACCTGTATGGAACCTGTTGGACCAAAAGAACCAATGAGCCTGATCAAAAAAACATTTAAGTCCCACAGACGTCACAACAACTACTGAAGACCACAACAGCTGAAGACAACAGTTGATTACAAAGTCTGAAGACAAGTGCTGAAGACAAAGTCTGAAGACAAGTGTTGAAGACAAAGTCTGAAGACAAGTGTTGAAGACAAAGTCTGAAGACAAGTGCTGAAGACAAAATCTGAAGACAAGTGCTGAAGACAAAGTCTGAAGACAAGTGCTGAAGACAAAGTCTGAAGACAAGTGCTGAAGACAAAGTCTGAAGACAAGTGCTGAAGACAAAGTCTGAAGACACAAGTGCTGAAGACCAAAGTATCAGACGTTGTCACAACAGCTGAAGAGGTCTTCTTCAGTAGTTGTGACGGTTTACCTTTCAGTAGTTTTATGTTTTATCTGTTCAGTAGTTTGACACAACAGCTGAAGAATACTTCTTCAGTTGTTGTGCTCATCAGTAGTTTTATATTTTTCAGTAGTTTTGTAAAACGACTGAAGAGCCTGTTCTTCAGTCGTTGTAGTTTCAGTAGTTTCTTATCAGTAGTTTCATATTTTGTACTTAACACTCTGATATGTTCTCAGTAGTTGTGAACATTTCAGTAGTTTGTTATGAGTTAGTTATTTTTGTAATAGATCTGCCAGTTGTCACTTTCCGGGATAACAGCAGCTATTGCACTCTATATAAGGAGTGTCAACCTATTGTAATAAAGAAGAAGGATTTGATCAGAAATATTCGATATTATAGAAACATTCCTTGTCACAGAAATATATTCTCTCATTATAACCGTATTTGTTCTTAATGCATACGAGTATCAAATTCTTGCTACAATTTGTCTAATTCTTGTTCTTATTCCGCTGTGTTACGCTCTAATACATCAAACTTGTGATCACTGATCCTGACAAATGGTATAAGAGCAGGTTAATCATTGATCGATCTAATAATTGATCATTGAAACTGCTGTTTAAGATCCAAGTTTGATTGAATTAGCATTTTTTTTGCAAGAAACGGTTATAGAGATTGAATTTTCTGTGTTTCTGGTCATTCATCCTGAGATTTTCTCTTGGTTTTCATTGAGTCTGTTGTGGTCTAGGTAAAAACGTTCAAAAGCTTGAATTAAATTGTATTTGGACTGAAAATGACTACTCCTTCCAATGATCCTCACAATACTGGTTCCTCAACCAAGCCTCCAATGCTGGTTAGGAATGAGTATAACATATGGCAACGACGAATGCTCCATCACCTGTCTGTTAACAGCGCAGGTTGTTGGACATCAGTGGTACATGGTCCACACAAGCCTATGGTGAATAACCCGGAAACCAATCAAATGGTTCCGAAGAGGAGGGAGCAATACTCAGATGAGGATAAGAAGTTGTTTGAGATTGATGCAAAAGCCCATGGAATTCTGGCCATGGCACTGCCCAATGAAATCTATTCTGGGCTAATGCATCATGAAACTGCCCATGACCTCTGGAATGCCTTGAAAGAACAATTTGGAGGAACAGATGAGGTCTTGGCAAATAATAGAAATCCTTGCCCAACAATACGAGACATTCTCTCATAGAAAGGGTGAGACACTGACTCAACAGTTTGAGCGGTTCTCTTGTTGATCTCTAAATTAAAAATGGTCAAACTTGAGTACACCAATATCCAGATGAATAACAGATTTCTCAGATCACTGCCTGAAAGATGGGGCACATATACTATTGTCCTACGCTCTAGTGCAAATTGGACAAACTATCTCTCACCCAACTCCATGGGAAATTGCTCACATTTGAGAGAGAGATAAAACATAAACGAAAACTGTCTTCATCTGGAAAGCTCACTGAAGACTTTGTACCAGGCAATACTGCCTTGGTTGGTCATGAGTTAGAATATGCTTCATCTGAATGCCAGTATGATGAGCATATTGATTTCTCCTCAAACACTTCTGATTCTGCGTTTGTGAGTGTTGATTGTCAGTTACTGGGTGTAATAATGACAATCTATGCTTCATCATGGATGATCTCAAGGGGATTGCTGATGATGACTTAGAAGAGATGGATATTTTGAGCCAATGGCCTTGATAAATATTAGATCTTAGAAGTTCTACAAAAGAACTGGAAGAAAGTTCCCAGGACTCTCTGGGAAAACCAAAGTTGGTTTTGACAAGAGTAAGTTGAAGTGTCACAAATGCCACAGGCTTGGACACTTTGCTAGAGAATGCAGATCATCTGGATCTAATTCCTCTGCACTTTTGTGACTTTCCCTGGCAATAGTCAACAACACAGAGGGCAACATCCTATCAATTCTAGTCATCATTCTCAACCATAATCTCCTGCATATTTTGTTCCTCAGGGTCAAATGCCATATCCTTACCCTTGTTATTACATGCCACAGTCAAATCAAGTTCAAGTTCCTATAGTACCACAACCTCATGCACTACCAGAACCTCAACCATCTCAATCTCATCAACCTCCTCAACCTCAACAACACAGCTTCTTCACCCCTGGAGTTGTTGACTGGAGCAATTTACCGGATGACATGTCTGGTCATGAACAGCTGTTCACAGGTGCTGGTCAACATGGTGGTGACAGTCCTTTTGGGAATCTGGCTCTCATGGCCATGGAGTCTACTGAGGGTTCCTGCTCAAATGCATCATCTTCACAAGTAACTCAGGTATCTTCAGAGGCTAAAGCCAAGTTATGTTCTGAATCATGCATTGCTGCCTTTGTCTCCATTAGAGAGGCAAATGTAGCATTAATAAATCAAAAACTTGAGTTTGAGAAAACCATTTCCAAAAGAAAAGATGAGTTTGAGTCTGCTCTTAATAGTAAAAATGATGAGATTTATAAGCTTAAATGCCAATTAAATGATGAAAAGGCCAAGCTAGAGGTTATTCTGGAGGACCAGAGAAGTCTCAAAGAAACCCTTGCAGTCACCCAGGTAGAGTGTGATCGATGGGTACAATCATACAAAGGTTTTGAAATGCTTCTTAGTAAGCAATCTGCTTCCAATGTAAAGTTTGGTATTGGTTATAATCACACTGCTTCTCCTACAGATTTTGCTTCAAGAGTAGAAGTGAAATCTGATGGAGAAAGCAATAACCAATCCACCTCATCATGTGATTCACTTTTTGATAGAGCATCATCAAAAGTTGAAGTCAGCACTAAGCCCTCTTAGAACCCATCAGCTAATGTTGATGGTTCTACTGCTGACACTCACATGATCAAAGAAATGATCAACTCAGGAGCTATTTCTAGAAGTCCTGAAAGGACTGGAGGGCAGGATTTAACACCTGAAGTTCAACTCCAACTACTGTCAGCACTGAAGAGAAGAAAACTGTCAGTAGAAAGAGTTTGAAGACTACTAAAGAGGAAGTCAAGAAAGCAAATAATGCTTCCAAAGTACTGAAGAGCAAGTCTTCAGTAGTTTCATTCTCTTTAGTTGATGATCAACATAAGATGAAGAAGAAACCATGTGAAGTATGTGGTTTGTTCAATCATCTTACAGATGATTGTTGGTACAAAAGGGGATCCAAACCAAACATAAAGAGAAATTAAAGAGAAAATGGTTAAAATGAAAACTAGTTTGAAGTCACATTTGTACCAGCAACATCAAATCCTGTAACCCTTAAGTCCAAAAAGAAATCCAAAAAGGAAGGGGTTAAACAGGTAACAGCTGAGATTGCTCAAAAGAAGAAGGTGCAACATAGGAACTTATCAAACTCCAATGCCAATGTGTCTGAAGAGCTGAAAGCCTTATCAAAATCAGACACAGCTGGTTATGATGGTTCAACATCTATTGGGAAGAGTTAACCATTAGATGTTCCTATGTTGAAACCACAGAAAAGGATGTCCAAGCCAAAGGATTCCTTTTCTTCACCAGTTTCTTCCTCTCAGGCTGTTGTTCCCAACAACATGTTAGTTTACCATCTGTTGATGAGAACAGGCCCAAGACCAAAAAGGTTTGGGTCTCAAAATCTAACTAATTGTTGTATTTTGCAGGGTTCTTCAACATACCGCAGATGCATCTGGTATGTAGACAGTGGAGGATCCATGCATATGACAGGAAACAGATCACTTCTTAATGACTACTCTCAAGGAAGGAAGGGGTTTGTGTCATTTGGCAATGATGCAAAGGGTTACATCATCGGCAAAGGCTTTGTTTCCAATGGGGAAATAAAGTTTGATGATGTTAACCATGTGGAAAATCTCAAGTACAACCTCTTGAGTGTCAGTCAAATGTGTGACAAAGGCCATGTTGCTCTTTTCACCAGTTAGAACTGTCGGATTCTGTCATCCAAAGTTCTAAGTTTGATTGATAAGGTGTTGGATGACACCTCTCCTAAAGGCCAACAGGACAGGAAGAGTGTATGCCTTAGATCGTTCCAAGAAAATAGATCTCAAAGGCCATCCTTGCCTATTTTCCAAGGGCTTCCCCTCAAGAATCTATTCTATGGCATAGAAGGCTGGGTCATGTTAATCTCAAAAACATAAATCAGCTAATAAACCATGGTTTAGTAAGGGGACTGCCTATGAAGGAGTTCAAGTGTGAAGATAACTGCACTGCTTGTTTAAAAGGAAAACAGCACAAAGCTTCATTTCCCTCCATAGAAGAACCTAAGTCCACTGCCTGCTTACAGCTTCTTCACATGGATCTCTTTGGTCCTGTGAGAGTGATGAGTATGGCTAAGAAGAAATACTGTCTGGTAATTGTGGATGATTACTCCAGATTTGTATGGACTTTCTTCTTGCATTCAAAGGATGAGGTTGCGCAGTCCATTATGAACTTTGTGTTACACGTTGAGAAGCAGTATTCCCTACCAGTTAAGTGTGTGAGGAGTGACAATGGTACTGAATTCAGAACCACACACTTGATGAGTTTTACTTATCAAAGGGAATCAAGAGGCAGTATAGCATCCCAAGAACTCCTGAGCAAAATAGAGTAGCGGAGAGAAAGAACAGGACCCTTATTGAAGCTGCAAGGTCCATGTTGGCTGATTCTGGACTGCCAATGACTTTTTGGGCTGAAGCTGTCAATACAGCTTGCTATGTACAGATATAGCTCTAGTAAATCAGAGGTTGATGAAGACTCCATATGAAGTTCTTCATCATTTGGCCCCTCTAATTTCATTCTTCAGAGCATTGGGTGTCCTTGTTTCATTCTCAACACACGGGATCAACTCCAAAAATTTGATCCTAAGGTGGATGCAGGGTACTTTGTTGGTTATTCATCAACTTGCAAAGCATACAGAGTCTTCAACTGTAGAAAAAAGATGGTTGAAGAGACTTTACATGTTAAGTTTGATGAATCTCCAAAGGAGAAGATTACACAAAGCCTGTGGAGATATTTGATTTGGACATACTACAATATGTTCCTTATCAAACTCCTGCTGTTGCTCCTGTCAACAGTTCATCACCTGGTGGTTCTGCTGGTGCTGATGATGATGATGATAGCAGTACTCACCTCTTCTGGTTTAGTGATCAACTGCCTGATTCAGCTAGACCTGATGGTCCTGTAGCTCCAGTAGCACCATCCACAACAAATGCTGATGAGATTTCTTCAAATTCAACTTCCTTTGAATTACCATCCACTGATTGGTTTCAAGGAAATGATTCACCATCACCATCTGTTGCTGCTGAGCCTGCTACAAACACTTGCACAGATCTCATTGTGTATCAAGATCTGAAGAATCACCCTATGTCTCAAATCATTGGTGATATCACTGCTGGCGTATCAACAAGAAGTCAATTGTCAAATTTCTGCTTTTATGCTCTCTTCATCAGTCAGCAAGAGCCAAGAATTATCACATTGCTTTAAAGGACAATGGATGGGTTGATGCCATGCAACTTGAGCTTCTTCAGTTCAAGAAACAGCAAGTGTGGGAACTGGTTCCTCTACCTCCAGGTAAGTGTGCAATAGGCACTAAATGGGTGTTTAGGAACAAAACTGATAAAAATGGGCTTATTGTTAAGAACAAGGCCAGACTGGTTGTTCAGGGGTTTGCACAAGAAGAAGGTATTGATTATGATGAAACCTTTGTCCCTGTAGCCAGACTGGAAGCAATTCGATTGTTTTTAGCTTATGCTGCTTATCAAAACCTTAAAGTTTTTCAAATGGATGTCAAAAGTGCATTTTTGTATGGGAAAATTAAAGAAGAGGTTTATGTATGTCAACCACCAGGCTTTAAGGACAATAAACATCCTAATTGGGTGTATAAGCTTGATAAGGCTCTTTATGGGTTGAAACAAGCTCCTAGAGCCTGGTATGAGACATTATCAAACTTTCTTCTGGAAAATAATTTCACTAGAGGCTCCATAGATAAGACTTTATTGATTAAGAAAGCTGGGCAGCATAATCTACTTGTTCAAATTTATGTAGATGATATTATTTTTGCATCCTCTGATCCACAGTTGTGTGATGCCTTTACAAAGTTGATGCAACAGAAGTTTGAAATGAGTGCCATAGGAGTATTACAGTTCTTTCTGGGTTTGCAAATCAAACAAAAGGCTGATGGAATTTTCATTCATCAGTCCAAATACACAAAAGATCTTTTGGAAAAGTTTGATTTACAAAACTCTATCCCCTTTTCTACCCCCATGTGCAGCACCACACAACTGGATACAGATCAGAAAGGTAAAGTGGTTGATGAAACACTTTACAGATGTATGATTGGGTCCTTGATGTATTTAACAGCTTCTAGACCAGATTATGTTTGCTACATGTGTTTGTGCTAGATTTCAGGCTGCACCTAAGGAATCTCATCTGATTGCAGTCAATAGGATCTTTAGATATTTGCAAGGTACACAATCTCTAGGTTTATGGTATTCCACTGGGCACTCTTGCAAATTAGTTGCCTTCTCTGATAGTGACTATGCAGGGTGTAAGCTGACCAGGAAATCAACTTCTGGTGGATGTCAATTCCTAGGAAACTGTTTGATTTCTTGGCAGAGTAAGAAACAAACATCTGTTGCTACATCCACTGCTGAAGCAGAGTACATTGCTGCAAGTTGTACATCCCAAGTACTCTGGCTTCAGAATCAACTTTTGGATTATGGCATTACAAAGACTAAGACTCCGTTATTAATGGATAGTGCTTCAGCTCTTTGCATTGTCAAAAATCCAGTCCAGCACTCTAGGACCACATATAGAAATTAGACATCATTTTTATAAGAGATTGTTTTGAAAAGGGTCTTATTAATCCTATGTTTGTGCCTAGTGCTGATGAGCTGCAGACATTTTTACTAAGCCTTTGGATAGTTCAACTTTCCATAACCTAGTTTAAGGCTTGGTATGCTGCAGCTAGAATAAGTGACAACTACTGATGATCTCAGTAATAAGTACTGCTGATCATTGGTAACCATGTCAAATATAAGTACTGATGAGTTCTTTTACCCTCAGTAGTTTTTATAACTACTAAAGGCTAAATGCCTCGCAAGTACTGAAGTACTTTATCTGTTCTAAACTACTGATGTAGTTACAACTACTGAAATCAGTAAAAACGCTAAGTACTGACGTCCTATGAAACACCTGAAAAGCAGATGAAAATCTGATGAGAAATGTGTTGAGGACAGTATGAAACAGCTGAAAAGCTAAGAATTGACGAAAACAGCTGATGAGTAATTTCTCTTCAGTTGTTTCTACAACTGTTGTTTCCTTCTAACAATTGAAGCAATACCATGTCTTCAGTAGTTCACAACTACTGATGACTAACACCAAGTCTTCAGTTGTTTACAACAACTGAGGTAAACCAAAGTCTTCAGTAGTTTCACAACTACTGATGACTAATACAAGTCTTCAGTGTTTCATCACCTGAAGTCAAAACTGTCTTCAGTAGTTTATAACTACTGATGACCAATCAGAGACTTCAACTGTTTCAACATCTAAAAGTTAATACCACGTCATCAGTAGTTCCAACACTGATGACTCACACCAAAACCTTCAGTCGTTTTCTAACCCGACCCTTTAAATACCTTATCCCCCTTCAGAGTTTTTATCTTCTCTTCTCAAACCTAACGTTCAAAAACTCTACCCTCTCTTCATCAATGGCGACCATGCAACTAAAACCTCGACACAACTGTGTCGCACATCTCACAAAATCGCCATACTGGACCAAGTTTCACAACGCCATTGATTTAATGGTTCAGTCACCCTACAACGGCTTTTCTGGTAAATCCCACCTATATGCCGAATCCCTTAACCAATTCTGGACAAACATCACTCTGGTCTCTGAGGAGAATGACACAGAGTCTCTTCAATCGTTTGTCCATGGCCAAAAAGTGGTCATTACTCCAGACACTCTTCGCCAAACCCTTAATCTGGATGATGCGCTTTCCCAACTGGTTATCCAAAGGGCACAACAGATAAATCATTTGCCCACCATGGATACTAGGGTAACCTGAGTGCATCTACCATACTGAAGAACACATTTCCCGGATGCCGAACGTCTCATATTTCATATGGTAAATGTATGCCTTGCCTCCAAGACTTCATCATGGGATCAAATGTCCACAAGGTGGCAACAGGTAATGTATTCGATCCTTGAGCAACAACCTTTAAATTTTTCTGAAATACTATTTTTAGAGCTCAAGGATATGGACCAAAAACAACTGCTAACCGTTGGTATTATATCCTCGTTCATAATGGCCATAATTGAAAACCAGCTTCAAGCTGAGGACTTGTTGGCCTGGGAGTCCCTGCTATGGCTATACTGCCGGAAGTATACTCCCGGCACAACTCTGACCATCTCCTCAAAATGGCTGCCAAGCTGCGCAAACCCCGCAGCTGGAACCCAAAGCCACCACCTCCAAATCCAAAGTCCCCACCAAACCCACTAAAAAGAAGACCAAAAAGGCTACTCAGGGAAATGAGTCCCCTGAGGATGCCCCTTCCAACACAAACGCAGGCTATATCCACTGGTTATAACCCCCTAGTGGATACAAGGACTTCAGCCCACAGCCCTCAGGATTCCTCTCAAAGAGCCTGCAGCAACCACAGAAGGGGTACCCACAAATCTGGGATCTTCTTCATTTGAGGAGATTGCCATTGAAGAGCGCCATTCTCCCCAGGTGCACACTGCTTTTACCCCATCTCCCCATGCAACTGCCCCCCAAAGTCCAACCATTATCATTGCAAACGTGCTGACTCAGCTGCATGCCTCTCCTCCTCCCTAACAACCACCAACAAAGGGGAGAACCACAGCTATTGAGGACGAGGATCACCATGCTTCTGACAACCCACAACACCGGGGTTTACACGCTCTATCTCCTGGTGTGGATATGGAGATTAGAACATCTAGTGAGGCTGCCACCTTTTCTGAATCAGCACATGATCAGAATGAGGCTGGTAACATAGCTAAGACCTCACTAGAGGCAACAGCTGATGAAGGACATAGTCCTGAGGCTGGAAGTCCCCAGTTCCAAGAAAAAAGGGCACATGCTAAAACTGGTCTACACCCAGTGCATGTACATCCTGCTACAAGCAGGAGGTCAGGTGATTCAGCATTTGCTGATGATGACCTGGGCTTCTTTTATGATGTTCTGGCCGAGAACACAATTCTTGAGGAAGAAGTCAGTAGACTACAAAGACTACTTGACCATTCTCTCAGAAGCAAGTCCATCTGCCACCAACATAAACCCACAGATGGCACCTCACCTGAAGGTCTCCACACACTTAGCCACTCAAACTCCCCAAGCCACCAGCTTCTATTTCTGGCACTGCTTCTCAGGACAGAACCCCTCTGAGCAAACAATTGCTATCTTTCAGCAAACCCTACCTCTTATCACCCCAATGATCACAGACATTGTGATCAGAACCATGGATGAGAGACTTCCCTCAATCATACAACCCCTGGTGGAGGAGATTGTGAGCACCAGGCTTTCTACTACTCAAACCCTTGCAACCAATGCAACCAAAAAGGGGAGAGTCAGTCAGTGAAAGCAAAGAGGAAGAGCAAACTGAAAGAAAAGGAAACTGAGAAGGAAGAGTAGTCTGTGAAGGGAACCAAAAATGATCAAGTGGGTGAAACACAAAAAGACTTTCATGTCCACATAAGAAGAGGAAGGGTGAAGGAAAAGAGAAAGAACTCCAACTCGATGAGATGATCAAAATGGCAGATGCTACACATAGTAAATCAACGGATGCCATTATTGATCAACTGTATAGACAAGGGTTCGATACTGCACAGCTTGACTCAGAGATCAGGAGACTTGAAGTTGAAGAAATTAACTCAAGATGGGCAAGTTATGATGCACTAGAAAGAGAGAGACTAGAGATCATGATCAGATTCATTGCAAAATATCTTGGGAGATCATTGATCGAGATTAAATCATGGACCAGGGACAGTATCTTGGCCATAACCTCCAAGATCTGTTCGTCTGAAGCATACACTAAGGGTTTAGTAGTCGAAGCTTTGAATGAAGCAGGAGCAGGGAGCAGGACTGAGCTAGCCAAACACTCAAAAGCCACCTCACCTCTAAAATGCTAACTCAGCCTGTCAACATTCCCTCTCCAAAACAACCACAACCACAACCCACAAAACCAACTCCCTTACCCTCTAACCAATAGCCGATGATGCACCCAAGAAGAAGAAGAGAAGGGTGTTGAGGCTAGAAGAAGAAGAAGAAGAGGATGATGTGGAAGAAGATAGGTTGCCTCTGTCTGCAGTCCTAACATTGCCTAAAGCCAAACCCATGCCCATCACTCCCACCTCACAGATGGAAACTGTGAGAGTAAAGATTGAAGAAGAGCACAGCACAGGGCTTCATGACGATGAGATGTTGAAAAGCATCGACAAACTTATGTTGCTTCTTCATCAATAATTAGTATGAAGAAAGAAGCTCTGAGGTTGTACACCCTTGCCAACACATTTCAATATCAAAGGAAAAGGTGAGAGTATGGCCTGATCCTAGGGTGGCTCACAGGATTGTAAAGAAAGACATTCCTTCGAGATACAAGGCCAAGTAAAAAGGATCGTAGATGAAGAGATCACAGTGGGCCTTGTAGTATCACCCTGGGAGATTGTAGAAGATTTCAAGAAGGCCTATGAGACTAAACATCCACCCCAAAAGATGTTAGAGAACAGAGTTATTAAAAAGGGTTAGTCTACAAGGGGCTTGAGAACTTCAAACAAAATGAGCTCAGTCTGTTACTTGAAGGGACTCATCCTGATGAGTTTGCATACAGACAGATTACAACAATTGAGCTCAAAAATGGCAAACAGGCCAAGTACATCTCAGAGCTGTATGGGCATGAAGGATTGTTTGATGGTGAAGCTGAGAACCTGACCATGGAAGAACAAATTATGTTTCTCAGAGCATACACCAGAGAATCCTACAGGCTTATACATGGGAAGTGAGTCTCATGGATGGGGGAAAGCTCAGTGTCCAATTCCCCAATACAGAGCTCCCATCCATACATTGCCACCAAATCATCAGAGACTCATTCCCAGGCCAGCTTATATGGGTCATCTTCTCAACTGATCAGAAGGAAAAAGACCAAAATTCTGCCAACAATAAGTGGGACCTCAATAAAGTTAAAGGTTTTGGCTGCATTGGTTCAGGGGAAGTTTGTTGGACCAAAAGAATCAATGAGCCGGATCAGAAAAACCTTTAAGTCTCACAGACGTCATAACACTACTGAAGACCACAACAGCTGAAGACAACAGCTGATTACAAAGTCTGAAGACAAGTGCTGAAGACAAAGTCTGAAGACAAGTGCTGAAGACAAAGTCTGAAGACAAGTGTTGAAGACAAAGTCTGAAGACATTGCTGAAGACAAAATCTGAAGACAAGTGCTGAAGACAAAGTCTGAAGACAAGTGCTGAAGACAAAGTCTGAAGACAAGTGCTAAAGACAAAGTCTGAAGACACAAGTGCTGAAGACCAAAGTATCAGACGTTGTCACAACAACACTGAAGAGGTCTTCTTCAGTAGTTGTGATGGTTTACCTTTCAGTAGTTTTATGTTTTATCTGTTCAGTAGTTTGACATAACAGCTGAAGAATACTTCTTCAGTTGTTGTGCTCATCAGTAGTTTTATATTTTCAGTAGTTTTGTAAAACGAATGAAGAGCCTGTTCTTCAGTCGTTGTAGTTTCAGTAGTTTCTTATCAGTAGTTTCATATTTTGTACTTAACACTCTGATATGTTCTCAGTAGTTGTGAACATTTTAATAGTTTGTTAAGAGTTAGTTATTTTTGTAATAGATCTGCAAGTTGTCACTTTCCCGTGATAACAGCAGCTATTGCACTCTATATAAGGAGTGTCAACCTATTGTAATAAAAAAGAAGGATTGGATCAGAAATATTTGATATTATAGAAACATTCCTTGTTACAGAAATATATTCTCTCGTTATAACCGTATTTGTTCTTAAGCATACGAGTATCAAATTCTTGCTACAATTTGTCTAATTCTTGTTCTTATTCCGCTGTGTTACGCTCTAATACATCAAACTTGTGATCACTGATCCTGACAGAACCAAATGCATCATCTACACGGATCATAAAAGCCTTCAACATATCCTGGATCAGAAGGAACTCAATATGCGACAGCGACGCTGGGTAGAGCTTCTTAGTGACTATGATTGTGAAATCCGGTATCATCCGGGGAAAGCTAACGTGATGGCTGATGCTCTAAGCCGCAAAGAACGCGTGAAACCGCTATGTGCTCGAGCTTTGGAATTGACCATTCAAACGAATTTGAAAGCTCAGATCCAAATTGCACAGAGTGAGGCGTTGAAAGAAGAAAACCTTGCGGAAGAAGAATTCCGAGGGTTGGATAAACAACTGATGTGCAAGGACGATGGTGTATAGTACTTCGTGGACCGTATATGGGTACCCAAATGGGGAGGTGTACGTACCTTGGTCATGGATGAAGCACACAAGATGTGATATTCTATTCATCCTGGAACAGACAAGATGTACTACGATCTCAAAGATCTGTACTGGTGGCCAAGCATGAAGAAAGACATTGCCACGTACGTCAGCAGATGCTTGACATGCTCAAAAGTTAAAGCTGAACATCAGAAACCATCAGGACTGTTACAGCAACCTGAGATTCCCGAATGGAAATGGGAGAACATAGCCATGGATTTCATTACCAAACTCCCTCAAGCGAGCAACGGGCATGACTCGATATGGGTCGTAGTGGATCGAATGACGAAATCACACATTTCTTGCCAATCCGAGAAGACTACAAAATGGACAAGTTGGTGAGATTGTACATAAAAGAGGTCATGACAAGACACGAAGTGCTGGTGTCAATCATATCCGACCGTGACGGCCGATTCACTTCACGATTTTGGCAGACACTACAGAAGCGATGGGCACTCGTTAGACATGAGTACCGCCTATCACCCTCAGACAGATGGCCAAAGTGAATGAACTATAAAAATGCTAGAAGATATGCCAAGAGCGTGTGTAATCGACTTTGGTGGTACTTGGATGCTCATTTGCCATTGATTGAGTTCTCTTACAATAACAGCTACCATATCAGCATTGGGTGTGCTCCGTTCGAAGCTTGTACAAGAAGGAAGTGTAGATCACCCGTTTGTTGGGCCGAGATTGGTGAAAGTCAGTTAACAGGACCAGAGATCATTCAGGAAACAACCGAGAAGATCTTCCAAATCAAAGATAGACTAAAAGCCACTAGAGATCGCCAAAAGAGCTATGCCGACAATTGTCGGAAGCCTCTAGAATTAACTTGGGGATCAAGTGTTACTCAAAGTCTCTCCTTGGAAAGGAATTGTTCGGTTTGGAAAGAAAGGGAAGTTAGCCCTAAGATACGTGGGACCATTTGAGATTACCGAAAGAATTGGTCCAGTGGCTTACCGATTAAGGTTACCACAAGAACTCAACGGTGTGCATGATACTTTCCATGTGTCGAACCTCAAGAAGTGTTTGGCTGACGAGTCACTTCACGTACCATTTGGGGATATCAAAATCGACGAAAAGCTTCATTTTATGAGGAAACCATTGAGATCATGGATCGTAAGGTCAAACAGTGGAAGCGCAGTAGAATACCATTGTTCGCGTAAGGTGGAATTCAAAGCGAGGGCCAGAGTTTACATGGGAATGGGAAGATCAGATGAAACTTAAATATCCACACCTATTCGTGATGACACTCTTGGACCTAACTCCAACTGAATTTCGGGACGAAATTCTCTCAACTGGGGGATACTGTGACATCCGTCACCGTAAGGTCCATCGAACAACATAATTAACCATAGAATTATTTTAATTATTCTTCATCTTCTTCATGAACTCCGTTTTAAGAATCATGTTTGCTTTATTACTTTGTGCCTGTACTTCCTCCGTAAACGTGTGCTAAGCCTAAACCATTTATAAATTTCATCACCATTATCACCAAATTTATCATTTTAATTATAACCATTATCACTAATAAAACCATTTTAAGCCATCAATTACCGTTAAACACTTTTAACATTAATATAACCATACGCTTAAAGTCGTTTTCAACCAAAGCAAACTTTGGGAACTCGGGGGCTAAGTCCAGGGACTAAAATTGACATTTTGCAATCCTAGGATGGGTATAAAAACCTGATTCCCAGCCATTTTTCTCCATCTTCTCCATTCTTTTTCACTTTCTTCTTCTTCACCTATCTCTCCACTCTTGCACCAAAATCGCTCCATTTGGTCTCGTTTTCTTCGTCTAGGCTTCGTCTACAACCTAGTCTACTCCATCCTTGCAGATAGATGACCTTGGTTGTCCATTTCCTGCTCGTTTTACTGCTGTCCATTTCTAGGGTTTCGGGTGTTCGGGCCACTCGGTGTTCGGGTCAACTCGAACACAAGAGCTTCTTGTTTGTGTGAGTTTGTTGAGTGATTCTGGAAGTTCTTGATGTGCAAAAATCATGCTCGGAGCAGCCGAAGACTGCTCTGCACTTCAGCAGTTGCGAACCTCAGTTTAGGCGACTGGGTCTGTCATGCGACAGAGCCGTGTGACTGGGTGAGTCATACGACTGAGTCGTGCGACTGAGTCGTGCGACTGAGTCGGGCGACTGAGTCGGGCGACTGAGTCGGGCGACTGAGTCGGGCGACTGAGTCGGGCGACTGAGTCATGCGACTGTGTCATTCGGGCGACTGAGTTGTGCGACTGGGGATGTCATGCGACTGAGTCGTGCGATCGAATGTAGTGTCGGATTGAGTCCTACGATCGAATGAATGCATGCGACTGTGCGTGTATCGCACGACTGAAGGCCAATCGTACGAATGAAGGTTCAGTCGTACGAATGAAGCTGATTCGCACGAATGAAGGTTGATTCATGCATATGGAGGTTAAGTCATGCGATTGGGTGTTTTGTGGTACGACTGAATTCCAGTCGTACGAATGAAGGTTCAATCAAGCCAATGAAGTTGATTCGTACAATTGAAGGTTGATTCGTACGAATGGAGTGTTGAGTCGAGCGTCTGGTCCTGTTGTGTGACCAATGATGCGTGTATGTGTGAATTCCCTTCCTGAATGTCTTGTGATGATAAGGTAACATCAGTTAAAGTGTCATTGCTTGACCCCAAAGATTAAATTCAACGCTATCAACAAGCACATACTATTTCAATTTAAATCAACCTAACATTTTACAATTATCAACAACCCATTTAGGACTACAAATATTTAACAAGTACTATCTTTTATAACAATGGGACCTTTATACGGATGTCATTAGCAATGACGACTACTCTTAGTACTTGGATCTACATATGATCTGATATGTGTGTCCGCTTGTGTGTGTGCTACCCACGACCAAACCGATACGACCCGAACCAACCAAACATTATTATACGCTTTACACATATCATTTATGCTTAATAATAACTATCAATAGGTGTTTGACTGTTCATTGCATTCAACTCTTGGGAATCTTGATCATTCATACTTACCACTTAACATGTGAGTTTTGTGGCCCTTTTTTATGCTTATACTACTTTACAAACATTTACAAACATGGGGGAAAAGTATGCTCACCCATTTTCATGTTGTACAACATACATACAATTTACATACTTGGAATCAACGTGCTACTGTTTTGTGGGTACTTATCTGATACATGCTTGAGTCTGCTTTGTGGTTCTTTCTTACAACCATTTAATTCCAATGTGGGAACCGACAGATAGGTATTGGTAGTACTACTTGGGTGACACCCCAAATTTCTCCATGTAAGTACACAGGCAATACAACTAGGTTGCTCTGTAAAACTCTAAGAAAGATCCACACTTCTTAGAGGTTTGCCAATTCTTGGATCAGTCTAACTACTTCATCTACCTTACCATCGATCCTATTATTTATGGGGATCATCTGCTTGAACTCTGGAAAACCTGTCAAGAGGTTGTTCTAGATGGGGAGAAGGCACTGTCTGCCACAGTGCAGGGGATGACAATCTTCATCACTCCAGCCATCATCAACACCCATCTTCAACTGGATGATGAAGAAGGTGAGTTGTCTTTCCCAAAGGAAGTTGTTAATCATTCTTTTGCACACATGGGCTATGTGGATATTTCTCTGTAAAGGCCTTCAGGAAAAGGAAGGTCTCGTCCCAGTGGAAGTACTTACTACATGTGGTCATCCATAGCTTATCCAATAAGCATGGAGGATGGGACTAGATTCCTAAAGATCTCTCCTTCATAGTGCATAAGATGGTTCAAGGGGTCAAGTTCAGGTACTCTCAGTTTGTTTATACAAATCTGCTTGCTAACTTGGACTCCTTAGAGTATATATGTTTCCTAGATATGTTCAATACATTTGTTGGATCAAGAAGAAGGCTAAGGCAACCAAAACTAGATCACTTAAGTTATTTTGGTGTTGCATGAAAAGGCTTCCAAAGCTTGTCATGGAACTTCCAAAGGTTGTAGAGTTCTTCCGAAGACAAAGGAAAAGTCCAAATTCCGAAGGTTGTAGAGTTCTTCTGAAGACAAAGGAAAAGTCCAACTTCCGAAGAAAGAACTCTACTTCCGAATACAAATGCATACTTCTGAAGTTCAAGACTTAGAAGAATAAAGTAAAGACCACTTCCGAAGTATGATGAACAGAAGAAGTCTCCAAGTCTTGGAAGAGCAGCCTCTTCCGAAGTATAGAGTGGCTTCAGAAGTACTTACTCTTCCGAAGCCATTTAACCTTTGGAAGACACTGCTATAACCAATAGTGGCCACCACAAGGATGGAACAGGTAGATAAACCCATCGCCTCCTGTGATGATCAAATCCTAACCACCAAAGCCAAAAGAAGCAGAGCTAAAGCTGCTAGGAAAACTGCTAAGAAAGTGGCTGAATCCAAACTAAAAATTGGCCCCAAATAGAAGGGTGTCTTTGTTTCAGCTCATTTCCAAGTGTTAGGTACTTCTGATTTAGGAAAGGAATGTAATACCACCATTCTTGTCCTACCAAAGGATCAGAAGTTAAAGGGAAAAGTTGCTGACGAAGAAAAGAAAACCAAGAAACAGCAACCCTCACTTTCCCAAAAGTCTAACATCACATGCATCATGTGTGGCCTGCAAAATCACATGGCAAAAGATTGTTACTACAATCCTGCAAGCACACATTATGCAAATAATGTTAGAAAAGAAGGAGTCAGGGAAGGTTTCATATTTGGACCCTTCCATACGGTTCAAGAGTTGAAGAAGGGAAAGCTAGTTTCCAAAGCCAATTTGCTTTCGGAAGAAACTCCTTCTTCCGAAGGTAAAATGGCTTCAGAAGCAAAAGCTACTAAGGTTCAGAAGAATAAGAAAGCTCCCTTGATACCATCCCAGAAGAAGACTGCTTCGGAAGAAAAGGTGGTGAGGACTTCTTCCGAAAAGAAAGAAGTTTCGGAAGAAGACCATGCTGCAAAAGCTTCAACAAGCTCATCCTCCAAGATCAGCCAAAGGGTGGACTGGAAGATCAAGGAAGATGCTTCAGTCCAAACCTCTTCCTCAAAGACCTCTGTTGAACCCCCATGCATATCATTTGGTTCACTCATGTCATTATCTTTGGAAGAACCCAAGACAATAAAGCTTGGGTTTCCAACAAAACTGAAATCTCATCATATGTGCAGGAACATCCATTTGACAAGAACAACAACGTATGGATTGTAGATAGTGGATGCTCCAAGCACATGATAGGGAACATACATCTCCTTCAACAATTTCAACATTATGATGGAGGTCCTGTCCAGTTTGGAGGTGAGGCCGGAGGATATATTTCTGGCAGAGGGAGTATATCCAATGGTATGTTAACAGTTGACAAAGTTAACTTTGTCAAACAGTTTGAACACAATCTGTTAAGTGTTTCTTAATTCTATGATCAAAAGCACCAAATGCTTTTCACAGAACATGAGTGCATTATCCTCAAACCAGGGATGACAATTCCTCCGGAATTGGTGCTTCTTAGATCTCCCAGGAAAGGGGATATGTACAAGCTTGATATGAACAATGCTTCCCCAATGGGTGAAGTATCATGCTTTCTTTCTAAAGCTGATAGTGATGAGTCAACACTGTGGCATAAACGTATGTGTCATGTAAATTTTAAGACAATGAACAAATTGGCTAAAAATAACTTGGTACATGGTTTGCCTAAAAAGGAGTTTTTCTGCAAAGACAACTGTGTTGCATGCCTGAAAGGGAAACAACACAGGACATCTCATAAATCCAAATGTGTTAACTCTATCACTACTCCATTGCGCTTATTGCACATGGATCTTTTTGGTCCCATAAGTATAATGAGCATTGGAAGGAAATCATATTGCCTTGTGATAGTTGATGATTTTACAAGATTCACATGGTATTCTTTTTAAGAACTAAGATGAAACTGCTGAAACATTAAAATCTTTTATTCTTAAAATAGAAAATCAAATTGATCACAAGGTTAAAATAATTAGATGTGATCAAGGGACTGAGTTTAACAACTTCGTTCTTGACTCATTCTGTAACTCAAAAGGGATTGCCAGACAATATAGTGCTCCCAGAAATCCTCAACAAAACAGTGTTGCTGAGAGGAAGAATAGGACACTTATTGAGGCTGCTCGAACTATGTTAGCTGATTCAAAGCTACCTCTAACATTCTGGGCAGAGCAGTCAGCACTGCATGCTATGTGCAGAACAGAGTTCTTGTAGTTAAGCCTCATGGAAAAACCCCTTATGAGCTATGGAACAAGAGGCCACCGTTCATTGGCTTTCTAAAGTCCTTTGGCAGGAGGTGTACCATACTTAACACAAAGGACAATTTAGCAAAATTTGCTGAAAAGTCAATGATGCTATCTTTGTTGGATACTCTTCTAGTTCCAAAGCTTACAGAGTATACAACATTAAGAATCAACAATTTGAGGAGTCATCTAATATAGTTGTTAATGAGCACATTCCTTGTGTTAGGGGGAATGGACCTGACACATCTTTGATTTAGAATTGTTTCCAAACTATTCTAAACCTTCTTGTGAGAATGTTTTAGTTGGAATAGGTGCTCAAAATGATGTTGATGCTGCTGTTAATGATCAACTGTTTGAGCTTCCCAGGCCAAGACCAAATTCTCCAAGTGCTGCACTACATCCAGCTTCCACTATTCACAGATCCGATAGTTTAACTATATCAAGAAATAGTGAAGCTTCAACAAGTGAGTCACCTACTGAGCCTCAAAACTCATCAGGTGATCCACCACAACACCAAGCAAAAGGAGGTAGTATTGATAGGATCAAATGATATATCTGTGATGATTTGTAGCACAATTCAATAAAATTCACACAAGTAATCAAATCAAAACAAGATATCAATAAATTCAGTTTTCATTCATATCAAGCTAAGACAATTACAACATGAAAAGCATATTTGAATATCTTGTGTATTCATTTTTATCTACCAGCAAATCTAAGCTATTTATACTGAAAACAAAAGTAAAGGAACTAACAAATTACAGAAATAGTCCCTATACTATTACAAAATTTCAAAAGACAAATAAAGACAACATGTTAATCTTTCTTAGAGCACTTAACAAGTATTTTGAAGGAACAGGCAACTGTTAATACTACCTCACAGCCAACTATCGATGATGTTTCTCATTCATTCAATCAGTCCTCATTGAATGACTTTGAAACAACAGCTAGACAGAGTGTTCTAGTCCTGAGCAGATTTGTCCAACCTGGATCTATCTCTACAACTGGAAGTGATTCCTCGTCTTAGGATTCACAACACTCATCCAACTGAGAACATCATAGGAAATGTCTCTGAGGGTGTGAGAACAAGATGACAGACTCATCAAGGGAATGTCTGCTTGTACTCATGCTTTCTATCTCAGATGGAACCCAAGAAGGTAGAAGATGCCTTAAAAGATAGTAGCTGCTTCAATTCAAGAGACAAAAGGTATGGAACCTATGTCCGCTACCATCTGGTCAAGTACCCATAGGCACCAATGGGTTTTTCGAAACAAGAGAGATGATAGAGGCTTGATCATTAACAATAAGTCAAGACTTGTGGTTCAAGGATACACTCAAGAAGAAGGAATCGATTATACTGATGTCTTCGCACCAGTTGCAAGACTTGAGGCAGTTAGGATCTTCCTTGCTTATGCTGCATCCAAGGACTTCATAGTATACCAACTTGATGTCAAGTGTGCTTTTCTATACGAGGATATAAATAGGGAAGTCTATGTATGTCAACCTCCAGGATTTGAAGATCCATAGCACCCCAACTATGTGTGCAAATAGGATAAAGCTCTATATGGGCTGCACCAAGCACCTAGGCTGTGGTATGAGACTCTATCTCAGTTTCTTCTGAAGAATGGCTATACTAGATGCACCATTGACAAGACTCTCTTCATTAGAAAGTCTGGAAAGGACATTTTGCTCGTACAAGTCTATGTCGATGACATCATATTTGGTTCCTCAAATGACCAAATGTGCAAGGACTTTGAGAGCATTATGAAGAAGAAGTTTGAGATGAGCTCCATGGGAAAAATGGAATTTTTCCTTGGAATTCAGGTAAAGCAACTGAAGGAAGGGTTCTTCATTAATCAATCTAAATATGTCTCTGACATCTTAGAAAGATTTAAGATGAAGGATTGCAAGCCTGCCAAGACACCCATACCCAGAAACCATAATCTTTGTCCTGACCTTGAGGGGGAGGATACAATATCAGTATAGGGCAATTATTGGTTCTCTGATGTATCTTACAGCAAGTAGACCTGATATCATGTTTGCTACTTGCATTTGTGCAAGATATCAGGCTGCTCCTAAGGTGTCTCACCTAGCTGCTGTTAAGAGAATCCTCAGATACCTCAAAGGAGCACCTAAACTAGGTCTCTGGTATCCCAGAAACAAGGATTTCAATCTTTATGGATACTCTGACAGTGACTACGGCACCTGCAATATTGACAAGAAATCAACATTGGGAGGATGTCAATTTCTTGGTAGAAGGATCATCTCATGGCAATGCAAGAAACAATCTTGTGTCTTTACATCAACTGCTGAAGCTGAATACATTGCTGCTGCTAGCTGCTGTGCTCAACTGCTATGGATTCAAAATCAGATGTTAGACTATGGATTCAACTTTATAAGTACTCCTATCCATATTGACAACAATAGTGCTATCTCCGTTACTGAAAATCCGGTGAAGCACTCCAAGACTAAGCACATTGACATGAGGTATCATTTCATTAGAGATATTCATGAGAAAAATCTAATCAAGTTAATCAAAGTTGATTCAAATGAACAATATGCTGATCTGTTTACCAAAGCTTTTGATGAACAACGGTTTAAGTATCTCATAACAGCTATTGGGATGATAAACATTGATTAATCTGATCTCTATAGAAAACTATTTTAATATGTAAGTCTTGTGTCAATACAATTTAAGCCTGTTACAAGAAATTCTCTCTGAAATTTTCTAAGTGTAAATTCCTTTCGAAGAGAAATTAACCTTCAGAAGACACTCTCATATCTTCCCAAGCATAATTTCTCAAAGGATAACTTTCTTCTCGGAAGAATTTTTGATCTCGGAAGAAGCGATTGATTGCATATCAGATCTACCGAAACTTACAAATTCTCTATTCGGAAACAACACTAACCTTCGGAAGCAAATAATTGGCTTTGGAAGTAAGAATTGCCTTCGGAAGACAAGTTACCTTCGGAAATGTTTTACACTCGGAAGAGAGATTTCACTGTGTAACGTAAATTTCTTGGGACCCACACTGTAAAAAGTAAAGATTTTGTTAATGATGTCAGATTATTTAACTGATTTTTAACCTTACTGCCACTGTCATGTCATACACTAAGCCATCACATCACCTTATCCTAACCCCCATTACCGCCTCTCCATAATCTTTTAAATAATCTCGACTATTCACTTTCACTCTCTTACTTGCAAACTTTACAGCCCTAGAAATTTCTCCTACTCAACTTTACCCAGCTCAAATCATTCCCATTCAACTTCCAAATGTCCTTCAACCCTCAGCACAACCAAGTCGCACTTCTTGATTCATCAAGAGATGCTGACTTCTCAGATATCATCTCCTTTCTAACCCAATCTTCCTACTACACCGCTCTGACTGTTAACCCACAATTTACTCAAACCATATGTCTGAATTTTGGGCAAATGGTCAGATTGAAACCCTAAACGGGGTCATGTCATTCGATCGAGCATCTGTGGCCAGGAGTTGGTCATTTCTGAACAGCTCATCAGGGAGCATTTAGAGCTTCATGATGAGGGCGCTCCAACGGAATTCCCCAAGCAGACTTGGACGATTCTTATCTCCAAATGGGATATGGAGGAGAAGTTAGTAGGTCAACTGTCTACAAATTTAACTTCTCGTACAAATGGAAGTTCCTGCTACACGTGGTCCTACACTGCGTGTCGAATAAATCGGAGGATGGGATCAAATCCCATTTGAACTTGGGTGCCTTGTTCATGGGTTGGTAAAACGCCTCCGCTTCAACTATTCAAGATTTGTGCTCACTAACCTCATGGGAAATCTTCTAAAGGACACATTCTTCATGTATCCCAGGTTTCTCCAGCATATAATCAATTGTGAGCTAGACCAGAGCACGCTTGTCTGTGCAGCTGCTCTGACTGCTCCTCAGATGAGGCCGACCATCTTCAAGACTTAGAAGAGAGTGTCCACCAACTTCATAGGAAGAGATACTGCACTTCTTCTAGGTATGACTAAGCCAACGGCTCCTGGTGACATCCCTGTTAACCCCATAAGTGATGAACCGACACTAGCAACTACCCCCACTATGCCAACACTACCTTCTCCACCCATCACCATCACTTATCAGAGACGCCCCAAACGAACCCTTGTTCAATCTACTCTGATTGAACAAGCCCCTCCTGTTCAATCCAAAAAGACTCGAGTGGAAACATGGGCTCCCACTCAGTCAGAGGTTTCTCCATCCTTCTCTTTTGACCTCAATTTAGGTCTTGAGTCTCCTCAGTCTCAGACCCATAAGCCCACAACCAAGCTGAAAGCCCTCAGGATGAGTCTTATATCTCCTGAGCAGCCAACAAGGGACAGCCCCACCATAGGTTTACCCATCCTATCTTTCACTGACCTTTTATTTAAAACTGATGAAGAGATAACATCTCTCCATGGAATGAAGTTGATCTACAACACCTCTCCAAGATAAACAGAGCCCGAAGAAATCCCTTATCACTAGCCCCCATCAGCAACCAACTGAGGTGAGTCCCACTGATGTGGAGGACACTCATGTAGATTCACTGCCACTACAGAAGGTGCCTCAATGGACATTGTGGATAGTGGCAACATTTCTCAGACTGAATCTACGGCAACGAGCCCTTTGATGACTCTGAAAGAGACATCATTGAGCATGGGAAACCAGGGTGCCAAGAAATCACATCTGGTGGTGAAGCTGAACATACTAGGTATGTTACCTCATCTCCCCGTGATTCTTTGAAAGAAGATGAGGGAAGCATGCAACTCCTCATTCAAGATCTTCTTTCTAAAGTCTCAAACCTAGAATCTCAGGTTAGGACTTTAGAGGCAAGATCTGCCACTCAGCAACTTGAGATTGACAATCTCAAGGCTCAACTAGCTGAGAAATAGACAGAGAGGTCTGTTAGGCATGTACCTATTCAGGTCTCCCTGACTTTATCCTCCAGCTATCTAGCTCTCAAGATGATGCTACCAAAAAGGGGGAGAATGTTCAAAGACAAACACACAAGGAACCACAGAGCCGGCCTCCACCAACATCATCCTCCTCTCATCTCTCTGCGCCTGAAACATCTCAAGTCACTCTTCAGATTGATCCAAGGATGCTCAATGATCTTTACAGACTCTTCACCAAGTTTCTGTTAAGATCTTCCTTTGAGCAGCCAAGTCATGATGCTGCAATGATCTACTTTGGAGCAGAAGAACTTCAAAACCTGACTGCACCTTCTACCACTGTGGAAGAAGTTGGTCAACCTAAGGTCCTCATGGAACCAAAGATTCAATTGAAGGGGAAATGGGAACTGATGGCCCAGCAACTGAAACAGTTGGGACAGAATCTGCATCTCCTTTAACTTCGAAGCTGAAGTTAAAGCCTCGAAAGAACAAGCTGAATCTTCCGAAGCTGAAATGGAAGCTGCGGAAGGACTGTTTAAAATGTCTGAGGAACTGATCATCATAGATGCTATCCTGGAAATGGCATCTGAAATAAGCAGCAAGGACTTTCCAATTGCACCTCCATCTCAGACACCATCCCTGGCTCTCTCACAATCAGAAACCTCTCCCCAAGAACCACCATAGTCAGGATCTTCAAAGGATAAAGGTAAAAGGAAGATGATTGTGGAAGAGATTCAGGAAGAGGAGAAGATTGAGAAACTTAAGAAGAAAGGAAGACTTCAGACTGAGAAGTTGCTAGCTGCCAGCACAAAAGCAGCTGCTTCCAATCAGAAGGTTGTCATCAATGAAAGAAGAGAGCAGATCATTGACCAGCTCATTGAAATGGGAGCTGCCAATGAAGAAACACTCCTGCTACCATTAGAGGAGTTGGTGGATCTGGAGAAGGCAACCAGGTTGAGACTTGAAGAAGAAGCCAGGTTGGCCTTAAGGAAAAGGAAAAGAAACAAAAGGAGGATGAATTACAGCTGAGGAGAGACAGAATAAACTTCCTACTCTCCATAGGCTTTGATCTTCAAGAACTCTCTCCACACAACGATGACAAGATCCTCTGGCTCTACAACAAAGAGCAGGATCAAATGGAGAAAAAAAGGAAGAAGGCTGCAAAAGAAAAGGCCAGAGAGAAGAAGAAGAAAGAAGAAGAGGCTAGGGTCACTGCCTCCAAGAAGCTTACTGAGAAAGCCTAGATGAAGGACCATCTTCAGGCTCATGGCTTCTCTGGTAGGCAGGTGGGTCCTATGTCTGAAAGGACACTCCAACGGATTGTCAGTGAAATTAAGGCTGACATCCAGTTGGGGAAAAGGAAAGAGATGTATAGAAGAGTAAAAGGGATGAACTTCACTGCTTCTACCCAACCATAACTTGAACCCTCACCCTCACCATTCACCATTAAACCTGAACCCTTCACCCCTGAACCCACATCACTACCCACTACTACTCCCTCACCTCAACCTCCTAAACTTCCCATAATCCACCCAAAACACTAGCCAGAACCTTTGAACCTAAACCTACCCAATCACCCTCCAAACCATCCCTTCAGCCTTCTCAACATCTCTCCTTGAGAAGTTTAAGGCAATCAAAATGAAGCTCACTAATTGCACCACTTTGAGCGAAGTCTCCTGTGTAGAAGACTCCGTTAACATTACCTATGTAGACGGATCTTCAAGTTCCCACACAAGAGACAAATTCCTTGATTTGCCTAGAGGAACTTTGGACCAGGCTGCAAGACTTTTGGGCCTCAATTTAGACTCTTTAAATGAGGAAGAAAAGAAGCTCAGAAGGAAACTGGTGACTCTGCTGGATACAAGAAAAGAGGACAAGATCCTAGTCAGCTTCTTGTGCCTAGAAGGAAGATAATCCAGTGGAGGTTCGATGAACCTTCTCACAACTTTGTTGTGGAAAGAGAGAATGGTGAAGTCAACAAACTCAATGCAACCTCTCTGTTACACTCTAGCAGATTTGACATTGCTGAGTTAGCAGAGAAACCATTCTCCAACCCCTCCAACTCTGAAACTGCTACACTCATTAGAAATCATCTCAGCAGTCTTCATTTGGCTGAGCTAACTGCAAAAGCAAAGATTGAAGAAGAGTTGAAGTTGAGAAGACAGGAAGACAAGGAAAGATCTCCCACCAAAGGTGTTGCCTTTCTATAGATGGTGGAAGGTCCTGAATTGGAACCTATAGTTTGATGGGAATATGATTACAGTTCCCATCAACTAACTCTTTTCAGAGGGCAACAACAAAGGGTACATGTTATCCAAGGTGACAGACTGGATTTCCTGTCTACCAAGGATCTGTACAAGCTTCTCAGCACCACATCAGGGAAGAACAAGGAGACAGACAAATATTTGCTCTCCTTGGTGCAGAAAGTTTTAAGAAGTCGAGGTAAGTGAAGTTTTGGTAGCATCAGCCTTAGGGGAGTTTGTTGGATCAAGAAGAAGGCTAATGCAACCAAAACTAGATCACTTAAGTTATTTTGGTGTTGCATGCAAAGGCTTCCGAAGCTTGTCATGGAACTTCCGAAGGTTGTAGAGTTCTTCCGAAGACAATGGAAAAGTCCAACTTCCGAAGACAGAACTCTACTTCCGAAGACAAATGCATACTTCTGAAGTTCAAGACATAGAAGAATAAAGTAAAGACCACTTCCAAAGTATGATGAACAGAAGAAGTCTCCAAGTCTTGGAAGAAGCAGCCTCTTCCGAAGTATAAAGTGGCTTCGGAAGTACTTACTCTTCCGAAGCCATTTAACCTTCGGAAGACACTGCTTGACACTCCGCTGCAGACTTCTGATACAGCATGGCTTCTTCCTAAAGAACCATGTTGTTGACCATACTTTATTCCACTGTTTACCTTTTCATGATAGTACAGTTGGTGACAAAAGGTAAGTCAGGGACATGTCCTGACTACCAAATCTCAGATAAGACTTTATCTAAGATACCTTACTATAGTCTTGTAGTATAGGCTTTAGCTAAAGGATCCCAGCGGTATCAAAGTATATGCAGCTGTAGATAGTATTATATATAGGTTCTCCTTGTAACTCATAAAAATAATCATCCGCTTGTAAGAGTCTTTGTATCTTGAGTTGAAAATCAATATATAAAAGTATCTTGAAATTATCTTTCTGTGTTCTTAGTTACTTTTCATATTGTGATCAACTCTTATTGATTCTTACCCGAGTGTGATTCTAGGTGAGTTTGAGAGAAACCTTGTGTTTAAGTGACAAACATCGATCCTGCAACATTCCCAACTGTGAGCCCAAAACAGATAATATTCTTAAATTGGGACAGATGAAGCCCGGTATCTTTAAAATTTTGAAGAATCCAACTGTTGGCTTCTCTGGGGTAGAAACAGCCCTTGTCCCCAAAATGTTAGAGCTCATTGCTCAAGGTAACAACCTAGCAACACAAGCTAGTATTGAACCCACACCTTCCACATCTCAACCACTTAAAAGACCCTAAATTACCCATACCTACAAAAGAAAATCCAAATGAACCCCTGCTGAAGCTATTGAGTCTGTGCAGGCCCCCACATACTTACCCATACAGGTTGAAGTGGATACTAGAGCTCTCATTTTTCCTAAGGAGCAAACCACTCATATTACTTCAAAGATCATGGTGCTGAGGTTCCTCATGCTCAGCCTAATGAGCTTACAAGCCCAACTGCCTTAAGCCTTCATGCAGGATCGGTGAAGGGTAGTCACCTACAACACAATAACCAATGAGGAGATTAACTTGACTAATCAAACAGTGAAACTAGATTAACCACAAGTAATGATACAAAGAACACAAGTAAATATGAGACAGAATCAAGATAGCAAGATACACAAGGATATGGTTTTCAAGATTGCAGTATATTGCCTTCTCAAGTTCTATTACAAGTGTTACAAAGCATAAAAGAAGGTTACAAGTACTTGAGATACATATACCACATCCTACAACTGGCCATACTATGAAAGCCAGCTGGATACAATTGACTAGACACAAACAAAATCATTGTAGAGTCAAAAGGCAGATTGCCTTTTGACATATGACTATAACATGCCATAGCTCACATCCTAATATATTACAAAAAGGATAAAGTACATAAAATAGAAAGTCACAGACTCAAGACCTCAATATACAGTTACTAAAAGCATGGACCTTTTCACCAACTTATGTAAGTTGGTGACTTTACAGAGTTGCAGCAGAAAAGGGGTCTAGCTTTATGTAAAGTACATCAGATAAAGCATGTATACTAAAAGTCTTTGGAAGAAATCTGTCTTCAAGTGTTAGATTTGGAAGAATTTGTCTCTGAAGCTTTGGAAGACTTCATCTTTGGCTTAGGAAGATATTGGTCTTGGGTTCGGAAGATTTCACACTTAGAATATTTATGTTGCTTATGTGAAACTTCTGAAGCATTCTTCTTCAATGCACTTGTGCATGCATGCAGGAGACTTTGAGTGTTTAAGTTGCATCAGCTTAACATGTAATCCTTACAAACTACCCCGAGGCAGATGCTACCAAAACACTTTGAAGACTTCAGAAATCAACGGTCCTCATTATGATGATAACTATCCCTTTCTTCATGAGATGATCAGGATCACTTAAACTCTCAAAGTGTCTTCTTATATCAAAGAGATCATGCAGAGGTAGATTGAACATGTCTTGCTATGTGTAGACATTCTCAATGCCTTGATCTCTAATGACATGCCATCTTTCCAGATTTGTGGTGTATGTCCAGGACAAGATGGGTCTTTCTGATGCTAGAGGAGTTGTTTGAGTGGGAGGTGATGGAGCATCCTCTGGCTGCACATCCTCAGGATGTTCTGACTCATCCTGAGGTTCAGAAAAGGATGTTTCTTTCTTCTTCTTTGGCTTTGGCTTTGAAGCCATCATTTTCTTTCTTTTTGTTCCTTTTAACTGAGAAGACTGGCCTGTAGCACCTAGTTGATCTTCTTTGTCTTTCTTAGTTGGGTCTTCCTCTCTCACAGGTTCAGAAGGAGAAGGAGTTTGACCCTACTATGGATCAGAAGATGAAGCTTGCTGAGTCTTAGCACGAGGTTCAGGTTGTGTTGTCTTAGGTTGTTCAACCTTAACCTCCACTTCAGGTGGAGCTTGACTTGGAGGGGAGTGTAAGTCCATTAGCTCTCCACTCTTGATCTTCTGCTTGATTACCCTGATATGCTCATCCATAGTGGACAAGACATAGGGCCAAGTCTCCTTTCGGAGAATCCATATAGCTTAAAGAAGCTCATCATCTTCTGCTTGTCTGTAGATTTCTTCATACTCTTCTAGATGATGACTCTTGACTTTGTAGCTTTTTCCCTTAGCTTCCTTTTGGTGATCTTTCTCTTCTTGACTATCTCAAGTTCAAGTTGTTTAAGATACTCAAACTCAATATAGTCATAGGATAAGGGAAGAAGTGCATCTGCCTGATAGAGGTCTGTGGCACTCAGGTAGTTGATCATCTTGATCATGTCTTCTTCTTTATCTACCTGGGGTTCTTGTTGAACCACATCCTCATGTGCAGGACTTTCTTGAACTGGGGAAAGAGTAGGCACATGCAATCTTTTCTTTCTTATTTCTTCTTTGATTTGAATCAGTTGCTCTGCATCTTCTGCCTCCTTTCTCTGTTTTGACACTTCCATGTCAACCAGTTCAATCAATTCCTCTAAGGGGAGATAAATGACATTATCAAGGTCATAGTTCCTGGTCTTCAAGTAGTTTATCCTGACTGCCATCAACTCATCATCCTGAGTGTTTGGTCTGGGGGCAGCCCTGATAGCAGTTTCCATGAGTCTTGCAGACCAGTAGAGGAACTTTCTCCCCTCAACTTCCTTTTCCTCTCTCTCCTCCTCCTCAATTTCCTCAGAAGTCATCTTTCTTTTCCTTTTGTCACTCACAGATCTTTGTGACTCAGGGTGGAGAGAGCTTTGGCCTTCATTGCTTTGTGTAGCCTCCATGCTCTGGCCAAAGAGAGGTTGAGATGCACCTCACCAGCAGGTGTCTCAAAAAGGGTATGAATCTTTGCAGTAGTTGATGATGATAAGACAGGACTCTCAGGTTTTGCCATTAGGCCTTCAGTCAAGGTTTACCCTATGAAACTAATCTTAGTGTCTGCCTCAAATCCAGTTGACCGATGACATTTCCTGATTGCCTTAGTCTCCTTCTAAAGTTGAACTCTATAGTGACTCTATCTTGGATTCTTTGAGCCAGCTTGTCAGCTTGTCTTGATTGGCTTTGATTGACAAGTGGCATGTTGACTAGATCCAGACCTTCATAGAAGTTCAAGGTCTAAAAATTAAAGACCTCTTGTTGTCCTTGAACTCTAAGGATGATGAGGGCTCTTCTGCTTTTATCATACCTCCACCAATGATGTGATTTGAAGTTGGTGGAGATGATATAGCCCTCGGTATTCCTTCCTCAAACAGACTCTGTATGTAGGAGTCTATGGAGTCCACATCAATGTGAACTTGAGGAAGTTGTTGAGTATACATAATTGCAAGTGAGGATGGTGAGTCCTTAATCTCCATACTCTCTGGAGAACTCCCAGGTTCTGTGACTGTAATGACTTTCTCCCCCTTTTTGGTAGTATCACCCACTTCCATAGGTAAGCTAGGAGTTAGGTCAATCACACTCACAGGTTCTTGTGTTCCTGGTTGAGCTCCTCTTGAAGGTCTCCCAGCTAGTTTTTCCCTAAGATAAGAAATCTCAAGTTGCTAATCAGTGACCCTGTTTTGTAAGGTAGTCACTTGAGATTCAAGATGACTCACCTTGGAGACTAAATAGGTGCATGTTTTGGACAGTTTTTGCACCTTTAGTCTCAAATTCCCGTCATTTTCATCAGAAGAATCATTAGGGGATGAGATGATTGGACCAGGGTCCTCTCTCTCATCACCAGCTTCAGGTTCTTGGCTACTGGATTTCTTCTGCTCACTGGCAGCCTCAGTTGAGGTGTCAATGGGTTGAGTTGCCATGGTTGAGGTCTTAATGATGGAATCACTTGCAAAAGTGAGAGCCTCTTCCATATGGACATCCTGAACAGGTTCACAAGTGTCCACCTCAGTAGTGGGTGACTGATGTGGGCTAAATGTAGGAGACTCAGGAGGACTCATCTCTCTTTGAGTAGGGGAAAAGAAGAGAGACTCATGGTACTCACTGAAACCTAAATCTTCATCAATGTAAAAGTCAAGGTTGGGAATTAGTTGGTTTAAGTCCAAAGGCCGGGGATGGTAACTATCCCCTGAAGGTTGTTCACTTGAGTGTTGAGACTCAGAGTGACAACTTCAGCCATTTGGGCTGGTGAGCTCATCAGGCTGAGCATGAGGAACCTCAGCATTGATCTTTGAAGTGATGGGAGTGGTCTTCTCCTCAGGAGAAGTGGGAGCTCTAGTATCCACTTCTTCCTGTGTGGGTGAGTATATGGAGAGCTGCACAGACTGAATAGTCTATATAGGGGTCCTTTGTGTTTTCTTTGGTAGGTGAGGGTGATTTGTGACTGTTGAGGGGGTTGGGATGTAGAAGGTGTGGGTTCAACACTAGCTGGTGCTGCTAGGTTGTCACCTTGAGCAATGAGCTCTAACATTTTTGGGACAAGGGTTGTTTACACCCCAGAGAAGCCAACAGTAGGCTTTCTCAAGATTTTAAAAATGTCAGGCATCATCTGTCCCAGTTTAAGAATATTACCTATTCCCCTTAACTGTCAGCCCAGTTCACAGTTAAGAATGTGTTGAATATATCTGGGGAACATGTAGTATTCTAAGGAGTCCAAGTTTGCAAGCAAATTTGTATAAACACACTAAGAGTACCTAAACTTGACCCCCTAAACCATCCCATGAACAATGAAGGAGAGATCTTTAGGAATCTAGTCCCATCCACCATGCTTGTTTGACAAGCTGTGGATAACCACATGGAGCAGGAATTTTCATTGGGAAGAGACCTTCCCATTCCTAAATGTCTTTATAGAGAAATCTCCCTCATAGCCTATCTGCTCAAAGGAATGGTTAACAGAATCTTTGGGGAAGAACACCTCACCTTCTTTATTATCCAACTGAAGATGAGTGTTGATGATGGCTGGAGTGATGAAGACTGTTCTCCCCTGCACTGTGGCAGACAATGCCTTCTCCCCATCCATAACGACCTCTTGGCAGGTCTTCCAGAATGCAAGCAGATGATCCTCATACAGTGTAGGATCAATGGTTAGGGAGGTGAAGTAGTTGGATAGAGTCAAGAAACAGCAAACCTCTGAGAAATATAGATCTTTCTCAGAGTGTAACATAGCAACCTGGTTATGTTGCCTGTGTAACTGCATAGAGAAGTTTGGTTCATTTCTGCGGTTAAGGTTGGCCATTTTTTAGAAAGCATAAGGATGAAGAAAGATGAACGAAAGTAATTTTAGAGAGAAATTTGGGTTTTAGGTTTGGAGGAAAGAAGAAGATGATCAAAAGAGGGGGAACCATTGGTTTATATGTGAAAAAGATTTAAGACAAAGTTAATGAAAGAGGATAAACTTTGAAATCCAGATGTTGGCCCCACCTCTGAAAAAGTAGTTTGCTTTTGCTCAAAAAGTAGTTTTCTTAAAAGTCAGAAAGCTTCTGAAGGTAAATTATCTTTGGAAGTTTTAATGAAAAATATTCTGAAGCTAAAATGACTTCGGAAGATTTTCCTAAGAGTTGTGAAAATTTTGCTTCGGAAGAAAAATTAAGGCTTGAATACTTTGTTCAGAGGAACAAAGCTTCCAAGAGTTAATTTGCTTTGGAAGAAAATAGTCCTTGAAAACATATAAGTGTCTGAGACAGGTATTAAGCTTCGGAAGATATTTTAGAAGTTTCTTCCCAAGGTAAAATTACTTAGACGGTTATTGGGTTTGAAGGCATGATTTTCTTCCAAAGATAAAAGCATATCTTCCGAAGGATCAAAATTTTTAGAAATCTAAGGGAAGTCTTCAAAAGATTTTTCATCCAAAGAAAACAAGAGCTTATGAAAGTGATGAACTAGACAACTTAGGACACATAGATTTTAAGAAATAATAAGAATTAGTTTTAAGAAAAACCTACTCAAAGTTTATCATCCCAATAGCTTATATAAAATATTAAATCTCTGTTCATCAAAAGCCTTTATAAACAGATCAGCATATTATTCATTTATATGGACTTTGACTAGTTAATTAATCCTTTTTCAAAATTATCTCTAATTAAATGATACCTGATGTTGATGTGTTTGGTCCTTGATTGTTGCACAGGATTCTTTGTGATAGAGATAGCATTGTTGTTGTCTATGTGAATGGGAGTCTCCTTAAAGTTTAATCCATAATCAAGCATCTGATTCTGAATCCATAGCACTTGAGCATAGCAGCTTGCAGCAACAATGTATTCAGCTTCATCAGTTGATGCAGAGACATAGGATTGTTTCTTACATTGCCATGAGACAACTAAAGATCATGAATAAGTTGGACTCACCTTAGTTTAGATTGTTTACTTTTACTTGTAATAGGTCTTTTGTTAGTTTCCTTTTGTAAGTACTTAGATTTATGTATTTTGGCAGTCTAGCAAAACTGTGAGCGAAACTATAAGTTCACTCATAGTTTGTTGTTTTGTTTGCGTGGCGAATCTACTGTTTCGCTTGGCGAAACTATAGTTTCGATAGTGCAGTTTCGCTGACAACGAAACTGTCTGCGAAACTATAAACTGCTATATATTGTTTTGTTTCTTCACATTGTAGGTAAGCTTGCAAAAACCCTAATTGATTATCATTGTTGCAAGTTACCATTTCAAAGCAGTTAATACACAGAATTATCCTTGTGCTTTATGTTATTGATTATCATTGATCATTGTCTTATTATGAATGAGTTCTCATTGTGTTCAATCCTCTTTGTTATTGTTGTTTAGTATATTTGTTGGATATCGAACGATTCTTAATATCATTTGCACTGTTCTACAATCACATGGACCAACAATATGGTATCATGATTTGTTGAGTTATTGGTGATTTTTAGTTCAATATCTTGTTTCAATCATTTTCAGTCCCTTATTGGATGTTTTTGAAGTGGAAACTGATTGAGTTTACCTTGTTTTTGGTTGTGGAAGCTTTTTAATCATCAGATCTTAAATTCATTGCGTTTTTGATGATTTCAGACTGATTTTGTGTTAAAAAGGGGTTTTAGGATCGATCAACGAAACTGCTATTCTTTCGGCGAAACTGCAAATC
The DNA here is from genome assembly GCA_025506515.1 of Flaveria trinervia. Classification (NCBI taxonomy): domain Eukaryota; kingdom Viridiplantae; phylum Streptophyta; class Magnoliopsida; order Asterales; family Asteraceae; genus Flaveria; species Flaveria trinervia. Next base: position 51,641,897 of record CM046448.1, on the reverse strand, counting down.
ATTTTCTAGTGAAACTACGTGTTATATTGATATGGAAGTCGTTCTCTAGTTGTTCTGTGAACTAGTCTTTTTGAACGAAAGTTCATCAGTGATTGTGAAGGATTAACAAGCAAAATTGCTGCCAAAAGTGTTTCTGAATGAAAGTTCAAGCTTGTTTTGTGCGAACTTACCAGTGAAACTAAGCCTGTTGTGACAATCGACTAGCGAAATTGTCAGCGAAATTAGCTTCTTCTGCTAAAGTATCAGCGAAAGTAGTTCTTCTGCGAAATTATCTGCAAACTTACCTTTTTCTGCAAAATTGTCTGCGAAATTATCTTCCTTCTTGCCGAAACTACATCAATCTCTGCGAAACTATCATGTCTAAGTTAACATCACTCACACTTTCTGATCTTGAAAGCGTTGCTCCCAATAGACCTCCGAGACTCATTAACGGAGACAATTTCGAAGATTGGAAGAGATGTCTTAAGGCCTTTTTCTTCGACACTGATCACAACCAATGGGAATCAATTATTTCTGGTCCTCACGTACCAATGATTACTGTTGGTGATATTGTCTCTCAAAATAAGGACCCATCCTCTTTTAGTGAAAAGGATCTAAAGTTGATCGACCGTGATCATAAGGCTTTTGGTGCTTTAACCCTTTGTCCGGCACCAGATATTTACAATCATTTTGTAGAGCATAAAAATGCTAAGTCTCTTTACGATGCACTATGTGAGTTTTATGATGGCAATGCAGATTTGGTTAAGGATAAGAGTATTCAGGCTGAAAAGGAATTCAACTCTTTTGTTGGATACAAGAACAAAAGTTTGACAGATCTCACAAATCGTTTCTTGACTATTTCAAGCACCTTAAAGAAATATGATGAAAACCTTTCTAACAATGAACAAGTTAACAGGCTTCTAGATTCTCTCCCACCTTGGTGGAGTCTTCACGTGAGGATGCTTAAACAAGAAAGAGGGTCCATAGACTACAAGTTAATAGATATTATCAATAAGCTGAAATCCTTTGAGTTGGACATGAAGAGACGGGAATTTAACGAGACTATAATGCCCACATCTGGTTTTTCACAAAATGCTGCTTTACTGTCATCCGCTACAAGCTCTCAGATACAGAATTCAATTCAAGGAGGAGTTAATTCAAGTACTTTCTTATGTGGAAACAGTAGTGTTGGAAGAGATCTGGGTAATTCTAAGACCAATGTTGAAACTTCAATCCCATCAGAAACAATCGCTCTTTTTGGAATGTTTGTTCAAAGCTATGAAGCACTTGTAGCTAGAGAATTGAAAGGGAAGGGAATGATTATGGAAGACATGTATCAGGTGAATCCTGATGATCTTGAAGAAACTGATATCCAATGGCAGATGGCTATGTTGACCCTTAGAGCTTGAAGATTTATGGAAAGAACTGGGAAAAAGAACTTTGGCGGTCAAACATCTAATTCAAAACTGGGATTTGAATTAGGCAAGGAGAAGTTTCTAATGGTTCTTTAACCTTGGAAAACGTTAACTATGTTCCTGAGCTGGTACTTAACCTTCTGAGTGTTTCTCAAATCTACGATAAAGGCATTCCAATCTTGTTTAAATCTGATGAATGTCTATTTTTAAAATCAGATATTGACATTCCAGATGATTTGATTCTTATGCGTGCTCCGAGAAAACATGACACGTATCTTCTTGATATGAACTCCAGCGAGTCAAAGTCTACTGCAACTTGTCTTCTTTCTAAAGCTTCAACCTTTGAATCTCTCTTATGGCATCGTCGATTGGATCATGTTAATTTTAAATAATAAACAAATTAGTAAAAAACAATCGTGAGAGGACTTCCTTCAAAAGATTTTTCTATTAACGAAAAATGTATGGTGTGTGCCAAGGGCAAACAACACAAGAAACCACATAAGCCCAAACTTGAAAACAGCATATCTTGTCCTCTCGAGTTGTTACATACTAATTGTTTGGCCCAATTAGCGTTAAATGTATTGCTAAAAAATATTTTTGCCTTGTTGTTACAAATGATTTCTCTAGATATTCATGGGTGAGATTCATTGTTCACAAAGGAGAGGTTGCTGAAGAATTACAGAGATTAATTCTTTCTATCGTGAAAATTAGCAAGAGAAAGGTTATAGGTCTGAGAAGCACAATGGCACTGAATTCAAAAATCAGATTCTTGATTCATTTTGTGCTCAAAAGGGGATTGTGAGACAGTTTAGTGCTGCTAGGATACCTCAATAGAATGGTGTAGCTGAACGAAAGAAGCGCACTCTCATTGAAGCCGCACGTACAATGCTGATAGAATCTTCTCTTCCCATTATCTTCTAGGCTGAAGCAGTAAATTGTGCTTCATATGTTCTAAATCTAGTGTTGATTGTAAAGGATAAGATGAAGACTCCTTATGAACTTTTTCATAAAAGAAACCTTTAATTGACTTCTTTCGACCATTTGGATGTTCATGCACTCTTCTGAATACTCAATCACAGAAGACAAAGTTTGGTGTTGTGTCTGATGAATGTTACTTTGTCAGATACTCTTCTTCTCAAAAGGCCTATCGAGTTTATAACAAGAGAACACGTATCATTCAAGAGTCATTCTATGTTGATTGGCAGGAGCCTAACTCTTCTGATGTTCGATCTGAACCAGCATGGTTCTTTGACTCCGATACTATGTTTAATTCTTTCAATCTTCCTGCTTTCGACGATGATGCGTCCACTCTAAATGTCCATTCCACCTTGTCTACAAATGATGCCATTTCAGCTGATGTTAGTTCATCTTCTCCATTGCTGGATCTGGCACCAACCTCTTATTCTTCTTCACCAACGTCTCCTTCTTCATCACCTACATCTATCCCCTCACAACCTATTTCATCTCCCTCTCCCTCATCTAATCCTACACAATCTGTGAGCGAAACTTCTCCTAACACCTTCCCTTCAGATACCGACTACAAAACCTTGAAAGATCATCCTCTTGATAATGTTATTGGATTTATCACTGATGGTGTTCGGATGCAGAGTCAATCTGGTTTGATTAATATCTGTCTCTTTTTTTGCTTCATCTCTCAAACTATCCCAAAAAATGTGCATGTCGCTCTACTAGATCCATGTTGGGTGGAGTCAATGCAATTGGAGCTTCAACAATTTAGAAAGTTTAAAGTTTGGACCTTGGTTGACTTGCCTCCCAACAAATGCCCAATTGGTACAAAATGGGTGTTTAAGAACAAACCGGATGATCGTGGTGTGGTGGTGCGTAACAAGTCTAGACTTGTTGTGCAAGGTTTTGCTCAAGAAAAAGGGTTTGACTATACTGAAGTCTTCGCTCCTGTCGCCCATCTTGAAGCAATCAGGATCTTTCTCGCTCATGCTGCCTATAAACAGTTCAAGGTGTATCAGATGGATGTCAAGTGTGCTTTCATTTACAAAGACATTGATGAGGAGATATTTGTGTGTCAACCACCAGGTTTTGAGGATCCTGACTTTCCAGATAAAGTCTATAAGCTTGACAAGTCTCTGTATGGTCTTCATCAAGCACCTAGAATCTGGTATGAGACTCTAACACAGTATCTCTTAAGCAATGCTTTCTCTCGTTGTACCATCGATATGACTCTCTTCAAAAAGGAAGTGAATGGTGAAATGCTTTTTTTCCAAGTTTATATTGACGATATTATTTTTGGATCTACCAATTCACTATTATGTCGAGAGTTCGAAGAAGTGATGCGTCACCGGTTTGAAATGAGTATGATGGGAGAAATGTGCTTCTTTCTTGGATTACAAGTTGAACAAAAGCAAGAAGGAATTCTTATTCATCAAGAGAAGTATATTAAAGAAATCTTGAAGAAATTTAAGATGGATGACGCCTCTCCTGAAATGACTCCCTTTACTGCTCAAACTTGTCTCAATCCTGATGAGAACGGGAAACATGTTGATCCTCATCTCTATAGATCTATGATCGGTTCCCTCATGTATCTTACAGCAAGTCGTCCTGATATCACTTTTGTTGTAGGATACTGTGCTCGATATCAGTCGGTCCCAAAAGAGTCCCATGAGAAAGTTGTCAAGAGAATATTTCGTTATCTCAAAGGCTCATCCGTTTAGGTCTATTATCGGTTCCCTCATGTATCTTACACCAAATGATTGACTACGGAATTAACTTCCTCTACACGCCGTTGTTTTACGACAATGAAGCAGCCATTGGGATTGCAAAAAATCCTATTCATCATTCCCGAACCAAGCACATCGAAACTCGGATTCATGCAATTTGTGATGCCCAAGAAAAGGGTTTTATCGATATTATACCCATTGACACAAAAAATCAAAAAGCAGATCTTTTCACAAAAACTTTTGATAAACCCCGTTTTAATGAATTGATCTCTATGCTCGGGTTAATATCCTTTTAAACTTTTTTTCATCTCTTCTCTATTTTTTTTAATTTTTTTAAAATAAATAAAAATAAAAAAAATAATAAATAATTTTTAGGGGTGCATTACAATAATCAGAGTGTTAATTTTAAAAATGACGAGAAATGATTTTATATCCTCTGAACATGTTAATTTTTGAATGATTGGTACTTAAAATGAGAAATGATAGTATTTGATGTTGTTATCTGTTTCACATTTTTCAAGAAGATAATAATAATAAAAGGGAGCATATATAATGCTCAAACAAACAAATTATGTAACGATATGCTTGATAGACTCAGCCTGACAAATAAAGTAAGCATGAGCATTTTGATTTACATTAAAATATATGCTTAAGGACTTCTGGATTTACTCACTCATTTTGGCCTACACAAAAACTGAGTCCCGACAAAAACCGGATTGAGAATTGATCTTTCTCACACCATGACACTAATCATATAAGCCCTATCCTTGAATGATTTTTGGTGTATTTCTTTGTCTTGTGTTTGTGCTAATCTCCTCTGCTGTACGGTAGTACTCACCTGGAGTGATGATCTCCTGTGCTATACGGTGGTACTGACCTGGAGTGATGATCTCCTCTGTTGTACGGTAGTACTTACCTGGAATGATGATCTGATAATCAAGTTGCTAGTAGTAGATATCATCATCTCTTGAACATGCTCATGATTATTCCTTCAAAATTCGATGCAATTGAACAAGATTAACATCAAAAAAAAGAAAACACATTTGTTCATCTCAAAAATCAATAAGAAAAATCACAGATCTGTTCTAATATGGTACGATTTGAAGAAATATAATCATTTACTCGATTATTCCTTCAAAATTCGATGCAATTGAACACGATCATCATTAAAAACAAAGAAAAGATGAAGAAATGGAAGCTACTGCTAATTTCCCGACCTGCACTGCAGTGTGAAATCGTTTTAGTTCAAGTCTGAAAACAAATGCGGATGAACAAAACAAATGCGGATGAAGCTTCATCAAATGTGGATGTGTTATACACAAATACGGATGAGTTGTCACCAAATGCGAATGACTTGGCAACAAATGCGGATGACTTGGCAACAAATGCGGATGACTTGTCACAAATGCGGATGACTTGTCACCAAATTCGGATGACTTGTCACCAAATGCGGATGACTTGTCACCAAATGCGGATGCCTTGACACCAAATGCGGTTGACTTATAAACAAATGCGGGTACTCTAAGCACAAATGTGGATGCTTTGAAGTTATATGCGGATGCATTGAAATCAAATGCGGATGCCTTACAAACAAATGCGGATGCTTTGCAAACAAATGCGGATTGGCAAAGAAATGTGGATGTGTTGCAAGAAATGCTTATGAAGAGTTGATGAACAGGACTTCAAAAAGAATAGAAAAACATGAACATGGATGATTGCAACCAACAGGCACGTCCATGATCACAATTACATCGAATTTTGAAGGAATAATCCAGTGAGCATATTCAAGATTCTTCAAATCTTACCATAGTTGAATAGATTTGTTGGTTTTTCTTTTGATTTTGGGTATGAACAGGTGGGTTTTTGATGAACGTAGACTTTGTTTTTCATTTTTCTTCTTTTCTTCATTGTTGTTGACATCATTAAAGATGAAATCAGATCTAAAAACTAGATAAATCCAGCAACCAACAGCTTTGATACCATTTTGCTAAATCAATATTTCAGATTCATTGAGCTTGGATCTTAGGATTCATCATGTTCAGATCTAGAAATCAAAATTAAGATGGGTGGACGTGTGTGAATCATAGAACAAAGAGATGGATAATAATAACGTTATGATTTCATTGATGTTGATAAACAAGTTACAATGAGAATCATAGATGGCTGGTGAAATCAAACCCACCCAAAGGAGAGGATTTCTCCTTTGATGGTGATTTACACCATGAGAAACACACACAAAAAGCCACACATACATAAATGCACAAGTGGGTCTATTTATACTAATATTACAACATGACCTAATTTTGACTTTCTAATTGTTTTGATGTTGACTTTGTCATGTTGAATTGTCTTGTTTTGATGTAATCAACTTGGTCTCTCAACTTGTACAATGAGATCTTCAGTTGGATGTAATTATGATTTGGTAAGCTTCAGTTTATTCCATTGTTGAATCCCAATAGTTTGTGCTAATCTCCTCTGTTGTACGGTAGTACTCACCTAGAGTGATGATCTCCTGTGTTGTACGGTGGTACTGACCTGGAGCTCTCATCGGCACGTGATTAAATGGTCATCTCCATTGTTATACGTGAGTATAGACCTGGAGCTATCACCTATTTGATCTAATTTGTATCACATCATCTAAATGATGATTTCATATCTGAATGCAATATTCTGATAATACTCACTTGCACACTAATGCATAAACCCTGCTCTGTAAAGATCGTACCAAAAATCAAGAAATCCTAAGGTTGGGTGAGGGTTTTTTCTAAATGTGTTGCACCCTGAAAGGATCATACATGCCAACTCAATGGGTGAATTGATGATTGTTCAGCTGGAATCCCACAAGTCCAAGATGCAATGCGGATGAAGCAATACAAGAAAAATAACAAGTATTATCTTCCGCATTAGTCAATGCGGAAGACAAAAATCTGATGCGGACAAGTGTTTACTCTTCCGCATTTACTAATGCAGAAGACACAATACTTATGCTGAACAAGTTACTCTTCCACATTGACTAATGCAGAAGAACAAAAGAAGATGCGGACAAGACTTTGATCATCCGCATTGACAAATGCGGATGACTAACCAAATGCGCACAAGTATTTGTTCATCCGCATTAACCATTGCGGATGACCAACTTACTAATGCTGATGATCAAGTAGAAATGTGGGTCAAGATTAGCTCATCCGCATTTGTCAATGCGGATGAACAAGCAGAGATGCGGATCAAGACTTAGACTAGTTCTGATGTAATAGATCAGGGGTAGTTTAGTCATTTTGTAAAGGCATCTTGTCTTGTCTATAAATAGAATAGTTTACCTCGTACTGAGGTGACGTTGACAGATAGAGGATTTTGTTGTAATTATTCTCTGTAATTTGTCAACATTCATATATCAATACAAACAGAATTTATGAGTAATTTTCTTGCTTGATTGTTCTTCGATTGTTTGTTTCCGCCACTCAATCGTTGACTTGATTATTATAGTCGATTCTCAGTAAGAATATCACTCTTATTAAAACCCAGTCAATTGGTATCAGAGCTTTGGCTCTCGATTCTCTTTCAGATCTGCGCACAGACTGAATAGAACTCGATTGATCTGATAATCAAGTTGCTAGTAGTAGATATCATCATCTCTACTTAGCAAACAACAAGAATACTCTTGTCAAACAGCAAGAACACTCATTCTAAACCTCAACAGAACTGCTTGAACAAGTTGGACTCATCAAACATAATCAATCTTAAAATCAACTAAATCTATACTTACACAAATCAACATGGATTCTAACAGTTACTCTGAATTAGGTCATACACCTAAACCTCCCATGCTTAAACACAAATCTGAGTTTAACAATGGAGAATACGGTTTAGAAATTATATCACGGGTGTAGATCCTGACTTTTGGATCTCAATATGTAATGGTCCACATATTCCTGTTACTTTATCAACAGCTCAAGCTACACTGTACAAGACTGCTAGAATACCAAGTGAAGACTTAACTCTGGATGAAGATGATTATAAGAAAATCAAAATTGATCTTAAAGCATACTCTATTTTGACTCAAGCACTCAAAATGGATGTGCTGAAAAGATTGGAAAAATGTGGAACTGCTAAAGCTGTCTGGGATGCTCTCAAAATTATGTGTGAAGGTAGTAGTGAAATTGCTGAAATTAACAAAGACAAGCTGGTGAATCAGTATGAAACCTTCCATCACACCAAAGGAGAATCCATATCAAAACAACTGCACAGATTTGTACAGTTGGTCAATGACTTGGAAATTATGGGTGTTTCATACAACATTAAAGAACTCAACAAGAAAATGCTTCACAGTCTGCCTGAAAGCTGGAAGCAAAATGTCACAATGTTGAAAAATACTCTTGATCTTGAGAGTACCACTCTAGACATTATGATAGCCAAGATTGAAGCTCTGGAACTTGATGAACGAAGCAGAAATCTGAGTGGGCCAAGAGTGATTGAAGCCTACAAATTCCCTTCAGAATCACATTCTGTTGAAAATGCTTTCATCATAGAGGAAGATGACTTCATCTCATCAAGAGATCAAAGGAACAATATTGGGTTCATTGCATCTCCATCATTCAATCACCATTCAACTTCAGCACAAGCTCCAAAAGTCTCCATTACACCTACAATCTCTCCAGAAGACTTAAAATCAGAAGAGCAAAAGGCAACCTACAATGCCTTTGTTGCAAGTTTTGAAGCATATCTTGGGGGAAGACTCACTTCTGCCCATTTAATATTGGAAGATTTAGAAGAATTAGATCTTGATGATGTTGAGGAGATGGATCTACAGTGGCAAATGGAAATGATTACCATGAGTGCAAAGAAATTCTTCAGAAAAGGAAGAAAGTTAAGCCTGAATGAGAACACAAAGCTTGGATATGACAAATCCAAGGTAAAATGCTTCAACTGTGGCATGACTGGCCATTTCTCAAGAGAGTGCAATGCTCCTAAAAGAACCAACCATTCAAGGAACTCTCCTGGTCAATCATCCTCACAGCCCAATTCAAGCTATCACTCAAACAATCAACAACAGCAGTACCATCATTCTCATCATCAACACACATACTAGAATCAACCACAGCTGACAAATCAAGCCCATGCAAGCAGTCAGCCTTCTGCCAGTGCCCTTGTGATCAAACAAGATGGGATATGTGACTAGAGTGTGTATGCTGAGGAAGTCAAGCCTCAATTCCAGAATCATGCTCTCATGGCTCATATCAATGATGGACCATCTGCAATGCCTACTGAGGTAAAAAATAACCTTTGTAGTGAGAAATGCATAAATGAATTACAAGAATATAGAGAACATAATCATAAACTGGCAAATAACATTAAAGAAGAAAATGTGAAGTCAGAAATGATGAAGAGAGAACTAAAAAGTTTTGAAATCAAAATCAAATCTCTCTAATTCCTGACATAGAAAAATAGCATGGTGAGAAATACAATATTGCAGCTGAAAATGAGCTACTTACTGAAAAGTTAGCTCAAGCTAAAGCTTAACAATCTATGACTAAAGTGAAACTTGAAAAGTTTCAAATGTCTTCAGTCAAGCTGCAAGAAATGCTGGATTCACAAGAGGATCCAAAGGACATGTCAGGGATTGGGTACAATTCATGTCCTCCACCATACAATGACAATTATACAGTCATGCCTGACTCTATATCACTATCTGAATCAATTGAACCTAAAATTATGGAACCTAAATCAGAAGTGAAACAAGTGACTAATCCTCAAAACAAACCTGATGTTTATTTTGAAATCAATAAGGACAAAATCAAGTTAGGACACCCAATCAAAATCAAAGAGTGTTTTGACAAGACAGTGATTGTCAAAAAACCATCAAGCCCTGTAAAAGCAATTGTACCTTTTATAAAATTCATACCATCGTTTTTACAAGGGAAAAAGAATATGTCAAAACAGTGAAACCCACTACTGAGAGTAGTTCTGATAATGAGATTGTATCTCCATAAAATTCAAGCAAATCAGAAAAGGTTTCACTGAAAAAGAAACCAACTATAAAACTGAGTTCAACATACAAAACTTCATCAGACCCACAGTCATCTAAATTAAGGCAGGGAGTTAGGTTTGATATCTCTAATAAAGAACATGTTGACTAGTTTGAGAAAGAGGTGAGAAGTAGGTTGAAGAAACAGAAACAGTCCAGACAACTGAACAAGAGTAGTATTGTGAAACAATCTACAAAAAGGGCTGATTCTGATTCATCACCTAAAAAAAGAAAGTGACTCATCAAAAGAAAGTATCAGATGAGTCACTCAAAGAAAAATCTAATTCAAGAAACAAACAAATATATTGTGATTTTTGTGACATGTTCAATCACAAGACAGATAAATGCTTCTTCAACCAATATTGTTCTATATGTGATATGAACAATCACTCCACCAAAAATTTCTATTTCAACAAGTATTGTTCAATCTGCGACATGAACAATCACAATACATCTGATTGTTACTTCAATCAGAAGGGGTTGAGAATTCCATAACACAAGCCCATCTTAAAAACATCTACTGTGGTGCATTCTGTCAAACATCATCTTCATAATAATCAATCTAGGACTTCTAGATCAACAAATGACAGAAATAACTCAAAGGATTTAAGGAAGGGTCAAAGAAATCATCTCACAATGAAACACAAACTTGACCTTCCGAAGCAAAAAACCAACTATTGATAATGAAACTCGGGCTAAATTTTTACAAAGAAATAGAAACCAACGATTTCATTATTCATCTGAATCCTCAGTAGATGTAGATGAGATGACTCAACCAATTCATTACCAAAAATCTCCCAAATCACCTTCATCTAAATCACCATTTAGAGGAAAATACCAGGAGGTGACTATCATGAATAGGAACGGGAAACCCAAGACCATCATGGCTTGGGTTCCTTATTCTAATTAGTTCTTTTTGTTTGTAGGTTCATCCACACAGGTCTAATAGCCTATGGTATATAGACAGTGGATGCTCCCGACACATGACTGGAGATCGTTCCCTCCTTCATGATTTCAAGTACATACAAGGGACTACTGTGGCATTCGGTGGAGATTCAGAAGGTGGCAGAATTACAGGAGAAGGATCTATGACAAATGGGATGCTGAGCTTTGACAGAGTGAATTACTGTGAACAACTGAATTTCAATCTGCTAAAGTGTCTTAGATCTGCGACAAAAAATATTCCACTCACTTTACAGACACTCACTGCTACATACTGAAACCTGGTTTTCAGATTCCTGAAGAATGGGTTGTCTTAAAGACTCCAAGGAAGAATAATATATATGTCTTAAACCTGTGTTCTGCGTCACCTAAGGAAGAAACATGTCTTTGTCTAAAGCATCATTTGATGAGTCACAGCTTTGGCATAGACGTTTGGGGCACACTAACTTTAAAAATATGAACAAGTTAGTCAAAGGAAACCATGTAATTGGTCTTCCTCAAAAAGAATTCAATTTTATTGATCAATGCTCAATGTGCCTCAAAGGAAAACAACACAAATCGTCTCACAAAACCAAGTTGGTGAACACTAACAATACTCCATTGAAGTTACTTCACATGGATCTCTTTGGACCAACTCATGTAATGAGTATGGGAAAGAAACAATATTTTAGTGATCATTGATGACTTTTCTCGATTCACATGGGTGTTTTTCCTACTTCATAAAAATGAAGCATCCCAAATCATTCAAGAATTTATCACTAAAATTGAAAATCAACTTCGTCTCAAAGTCAAAATAATAAGAAGTGACAATGGTACAGAGTTCAAAAATGAAAATATGAGTTCCTTTTGTGCAACCAAAGGCATTGCTCATCAATTCAGTGCAGCTAGAACTCCTCAACAAAATGGGGTAGCTGAAAGGCGAAATAGAACACTGATTGAAGCAGCAAGAACCATGCTAGCCGATGCTAAATGCCAATCACCTTCTGGGCAGAAGCAATTAACACATCGTGCTTTGTGCAAAATCGAACTCTGATTGTTAAAGAAAGTAACATGACACCTTATGAACTGATATTTCAAAGGAAACCATTCATTGGATTCTTTAAATCATTTGGTTGTCTAGTCTTAATATTAAACACCCGTGATCATTAGGAAAATTTTCATCTAAGTCTGATGAAGGATTTTTTGTAGGTTATTCTTCCGTCTCAAAGGCTTATAGAGTGTTCAATCCTAGACTGAACATTATTGATGAATCCACAAATGTTCAATTCAAGGAACATTCGTTTCCCAGATCTACAAATGGTCCTGATTGGTTGTTTGATATTGACACTTTTACTAAATCATTTGACCAATTTCACTTGTCTGATGCAGGAAATATACATTCAGGTGATACTTCATCAACTATAGAAAGAAGAGAAAATTATCCATTGATCCCACCTACATCTGATGAACATATGAATGAAGATGTTCCTCTTTAAGCTGATCCCATCAGACACTTGTCACAAAACCAAAGTGTTTCCTCTGAAAAAGGTCCTAGCCTGGTACCATCTCACTTAGATGACTTGTCACATGAGATCAGAAATCAAAAACAGGCTTCTCATCCAGAAGAAACTCAAGGTACTTCAAATGATGCAAGCAACCTCAGTGCTGCTGAAGATGTAGCAGTTACTGAAACAGAATTGACAATCTTCATAATTCAACAATACAAGATGATTGTGCCTCTGACCATAATGAACTGAATGTCTCCAATCTTGATGTAACTATTGCGGGTGACATCATTCCCACCTCAAGAATACACAAGAATCATCCAGTTGAAACCATTATTGGTGATCTTAATGAGAGGGTGACAAGAAGCAAGTCAAGTATTGCAAACATCTGTTTGTTCTCATGCTTTCTATGACAAACAGTACCCAAAAACATCAAAGAGGCGCTTCAAGACAATAGTTGGATTGAAGCAATGCAAGAAGAATTGCTCCAATTCAAGAAACAAGAAGTATGGCAGCTGGTAGATCTTCCGAAGGACAATACCTATCGGTACCAGATGGCTATACAGGAACAAGACTGATGATAGAGGGATAGTCATCAGAAATAAAGCAAGACTAGTGGCACAGGGATACACTCAGGAAGAAGGAATTGACTACGACGAGGTGTTTGCTTGTTGCCAGACTAGAAGCAATCAGAATCTTTCTCGCATATTCTGCATCCATGAAATTTACTGTTTATCAAATGGATGTAAAGTGTGCCTTCTTGTATGGAAAGATTGCTGAAGAAGTCTATGTAAGTCAACCACCTGGCTTTGAAGATCCAGATTTCCCTCACAGAGTGTACAAGCTCGACAAAGCTTTGTATGGTCTTCATCAAGCCCCAAGAAAGTGGTATGAGACTCTATCATCCTTTCTTCTTGAACATGGGCATGAAAGAGGAAAGATTGATCAGACTCTCTTCAGAAGAATAAGAGGAAAAGACATGTTGTTAGTCTAGATCTACGTGGATGAAATTATATTTGGCTCGACAAACAAACAACTCTGCAAAGAATTTGAAGATCTTATGCATTCAAAGTTTCAAATGAGTGCTATGGGGGAACTCATATTCTTTCTGGGAGTGCAAGTCCAGCAAAAAGCAGATGGAATCTTCATCAATCAATCAAAATATGTAGAAACCATGTTGAAGAAATTTCACTTTGCTGACTGTCAGTCTATCAGAACTCCTGTAGATACTAAAGTGAAGATTGGACCTGACCCTGAAGGCAAATTCAGTGGATCAAACTCACTATCGATCAATGATAGGTTCACTATGTATCTAACAGCCAGTAGGCCTGACATTATGTTTGGTGTTTGTGTGTGTGCTAGATATCAAGCTGATCCAAAAGAATCACATGTGAACGCAGTCAAGAGGATATTCAGATATCTGAAGGGCAAACTAGCTCTCGGATTATGGTATCCAAAGGAAGGAGAATTTAATCTCTATGCCTACACAGACAGTGATTATGGAGGATGCAACTTCAACAGAAAATCCATTTCTGGCGGTTGTCAATTTCTTGGTCCCAGACTAGTATCCTGGCAATGCAAGAGCAGACAAATGTGTCTGTGTCCACAGCCGAAGCTGAGTATATTGCTGCTTAGCATGTTGCTCAAGTTCTCTGGATTCAAAACCAGATGCTTGATTATGGTTTTAACCTTTTGCATACACCAATTTCTATTGACAACACAACTGCTGTCTTTATAACTAAATTCAGTTCAGCACTCAAAAACAAAACATATTGAAATTAGATATCATTTTTTGAGAGACTGTGCTGAAAAGGGTTTAATCAAATTGATTCAAGTACCAACAGAAAATCAATTAGCTGATTTGTTTACCAAGGCATCTGAACCTAGCAGGTTTGAATTTCTGGTTCAGTCAATTGGCATGATTAACCTTGAGTAAAACTTTGAAAAACATCAAAAATATTTTAAAACATCAAAAAAACCACAAAAAGAAATCAAGTCATATGAAGAAAAGAATCAGGGAAATGATATAATTACAATCGTTATATCATTCACTGTGCTTAATTTCAAAATATAAAAGACTGAAATGACTCACCAGATATGTTGGTAGGTTCAACTTGGAAGAAAAGATACATGCAGTGATGAATTAAAGACATATTCAATTGTGAAACACTCATCACAAAGTACAGGTATGTATTGGCTTATCTGAATGCATGTGTGTGTAGTAACCTAAACACACCAGGTAATGATACTTTATGAATCTCTTTCACCACCTAATGTTTCATCTTTGTTTTGCTGAGCAAAGACCTGATGAAACTTGCACATAGTGCAGATCTTATGATCCAAAAGATTCCCAATGTGGAACACATCCAAAATTGGATGAATCAACAAAATAATACATTCCAAGTGAATGATCAAAAGAATCCTATCATGGATCACCTTCTAAAGTGAAGTGAAAAGAATCCCAATGTGGATCAACATGAAAAAGGATCAAATTAAAAGAATCCCAATGAGGATCAGTGAATATGAGATTTCATGACTTAAATAACCTGGTAAGAAAAGTTGTGACAAAGTTCTACCATGCATTGTATAAGGAGAGTTGATCATTCCATGCTTATGTGTGTGAGGTACACATTGAATAATAAATCAACCAAAACATGATAGAAGTCATTTGCATCAAAATATCAACCAGGTATGAGCTTAAGAGGACAAACATACCTTCAATCTTCAAGTTTATAATCATGTCCATTTAATCATAAAGGATGCACATGTGTAATGAAAGATTTATATGATCCCCACAAAAGAGATTTTTCTCTTCATTATTAATATTAATATATATATATATATATATTCAAAACTTTTAAAATCTTTAAAGTTTCCCTTCAAATGTGGACATAAACTTTAGGGGGAGTAATTTAAAATTTTTGAGTAAGTTCAAACCTTTGTTTGTTAACTCAACTTTGAAAAACAAAACAAAAAAATTTTAGTTGGTGTTGTTGCAATAAGTCATACCATTATATCTCAGCTATGCAGATTCTTAGAAGCATGATAAGCCCAAGATCTGTCAAAATTGGGAAACTTGTATCAGATGTAACATACAAGTCAATCCAAGCAAAAATTGACAACTTCAACGGCCAACTTCATAAGAAAAATCAATCAAGGGCACCTCTTCATAAGATGAATAATCAATTCAATCACATTAACTTTTGATTTAGTTCAAAAGATAATGTAGGTAAGGGCATTAGTTAATGCGGGTGAAGGTAACCCATGCATATAACTAGTGCGGGTAACAATAATTTTTGAAGTGCAACTAATGCGGATAATGATTTTACTCTACCGCATTAGTGTGTGAAGTATATGTGAAG
The DNA here is from genome assembly GCA_025506515.1 of Flaveria trinervia. Lineage (NCBI taxonomy): Eukaryota > Viridiplantae > Streptophyta > Magnoliopsida > Asterales > Asteraceae > Flaveria > Flaveria trinervia. The sequence goes on along the minus strand of CM046448.1, from coordinate 51,626,000 downwards.
TTTAACTTCCACATTTGCAACAATACACAAATGCAGACATCCAAAATGTCAAGTTTAACTTCCGCATTTGCAACAGTACACAAATGCGGACAACCAAAATTTCAAGTTTGAACTTCCGCATTAGTAACAGTAGAGTAATGCGGACAGTCAGTCAAAAATTAAGCCTTCCGCATTAGCTACAGCCACAAATGCGGATGACCAAAAGTAGTCAAATGCGGACTCTCAATGTCAAAAGTTCGTCTTCCGCGTATGCTACAGTTAACAAATGCGGATCACCAAAATCAAACAAATTAACCTTTAGCATTTGCTATAGTGTTGACTGTATCTGCTTGTAAACTTGTAAAATTTTTAAATTGTATTATTTGACTATTTAAAGGAATTTGAACAGGTCATTTAATACTTTAAATTTGAGAGAACTTATAGTGAGACGAGCGCAAAAACAAGTACACCACCATCATTCATCATCATCATCACAAACATTCAAAGATTTTGTTGTGTTTCATCTTTTAATATTCTTGTCATTGATTGAGAACAACAGTCGTTTCAAAGATAAGGTATAACTTCAACAGATTTTACCAAAACCTAAGTCTCGAACGGTTACCCTAAATCGAACGATGAACCAGAAAACTATTGAAGAACAACAAAATCTAAATCATTAAGTGATGTAATACACATTTTCGGTGTCAATAAACATGTAAATTGATAGGAATTCAACTAATATTGAAAACCATGACAACCATGTTTACTGAAAAAACAAAGCAATGTGAAAAAGAAAAGTGTGAAACAAATCAAAGTCACATTAACAAATCAAAGCAAAATTAAAGTCAAAATTGTGAACTAACACGCATGTCTCTTGTGCAGATTACATGGCAAACCTTACATGGAACAAGCTCCATAACGTCAACGGTTATCTAAACCCTGATGTGCCTGAAGCAGAAGGTCTCAGAGATATGATAAGATTCCTATCTACCACAAGGTACTTATGCTATAACAGTAAGACCAACAATCTATGAGAATCCATCAGGTATTTTTGGGATCAGCGAAGTAGTTGAAGAAAATGGAGTGAAAACTCTTACTGGCAAGATCAACACTGAACCACCCTGAGGATCACAGAAGAATCAGTTAGAAGATGTCTTCATTCAATGACAATGCAGATGATCCTCTTGATAAGATTCCTACTACCACAAGGGTAGCTTATGCTATAACAGTAAGACCAACAATCTATGAGAATCCCATCAGGTCTTTCTGGGAATCAGCTGAAGTAGTTGAAGAAATTGGAGTGAAAACTCTTACTGGCAAGATCAACACTGAACACACACTGAGGATCACAGAAGAATCAGTTAGAAGATGTCTTCAATTCAATGACAATGCAGATGATCCTCTTGAGATCCTCTTGAATTGGATGAGGAGGAGATAACCACATTTTTCTCTGAAATTGGTTATGAAGGGAGCTATGAAGCCAAACAGATAGTCAAAGGATTAGTGGATCTGCCCTGGAGATTCCTAATTCATATGTTCCAACACTATCTATCTAAAGGAAAACAGGATGGAATGACATTCCAGTCCTCACATCTTCTGCAATCTGTGCTCTCTGCACCAACAGAAGATTTAACATGTCAGCATATGTATTCAATGGCCTAATCTCCAACATTCAAGAAGGGTTGAGATACAAATTTCTAATATACCCCAGATTATTCAATGTCTAATCAATGAAACATTTCATGAATTGCTAATGAAGGACCAATACCTAACATTCCTCATTATGATGAAAGATCCTATAAGTACATCAAGAAGAAGGACCCAAGGAACTTCTACAGTGGTGCCCCTTCATCCCTTCTTCCTTGGATGTTTGAACAAATACACCAAGCAGGTCAAGCACAACCAATACCACAACCAATACCATCCCCTATACCACAACCAATAGCTCAACCATCACCTTTACCTCACCAATACCATCATCTTTACCACCAACAATACCATCACCTATACCTTGACCAATACCATCATCTTTACCACCAACAATACCATCACCTTTACCTTCACCAATACCATCACTTCCTTCACCACAACAAACACCACCTATGATCACTCAACCTACACCTACATCACCACATCATCAATCTCCTATTCCTCCTTACCAACCATTACCATCATCAATTGATCACCCTGCTAAACCAGAAGGATCAACAAGTGCATCCAAATCATCTTCTGATGAGGAGGATCATCATGATCAAACCAAAGCTATGAATGAACCTTCTGAGGCTGCTCCTTCTGAGAGCTATGCTGAATCAAACATCAATAGGCCTGATGAAAAAGACAAATTAATAACTGAGTTATTACTCAAAGTAGAAAGGATGGAAAGAACACTAAACAGGAGAGCAAGAATTATAAATGACAGAATTCTGGAACTCGATGAGAAAGAAGGAGAATTGAAAGATCTTAAAGAAAAACATGCAGTTAAAAGAATGGAACAAGCCAAAAAGATTGAAAATCTAAAAGCTGCATCGAAACACTCAAGAGAAGAAGTGAGTGGTCATATAGACATTCTTGAAATTCAAACTATTGCATGGAGGAACAAGAAAACATCATAGAGGAACAAGCTGATATCATCTCAAAACTGGAAAAGGAAGTCGAGAGCAAGAACAAAAGAAATTTGAGCTTCAAATGATGATTAAAAGAACTGATGTGAAGGATGATGATGAAAAAGAAGAGCAAAAGAATGATGATGAAAAGAAGATCAAGTGGATGATGAAAGTGAAACTGAGATTAAAGACCAGAGCTTAGACATGGTAGTGTATTCTGGAAACACTGGCCATTCAGACTCAGAAAAGGGTGAATTTGAAGAACTCTTCAGTGCTTTGGATAGTTTTGCTTCTGAACAATTCAGAATTGATGATAATTTTTGGGAGTTTATAAACAATCAAAGAACTGAGGCAGAGCCTTTTGTATTCATTCATAAATCACCAGTGCCATTAGAAAAGGAATTGTCTCTGCAAATTGTCTCTGTCATATCATTCACATAAGAACAAAAAGAGGAACTAAGAGAAAGATATGAACAAGAAAGGAAAGAAGAAACTGCACCTGAACAAAGTGAAATGAAGGATCAAGAGCCAAGCACACCTGAAAAGGTCCCTGAACTAGAAGATCAAACTGAAACCTCTAGCCCTCAACTTTAAACTTACTCACGAAAGAGGAAGTATTTGGAAGAAAAAGCTAAAGGCAGGAGGCCAATAACTGAAGAAGAACCGTCAAAGAAACAAAAAGATGACCCCAGAAGTTTAGCAGCAATTGTTGAATTTTTGGAAGAACATGAGCAGGCAAAAGCTCAGTTGAAAAAATTGGCCAGTGCAATTGATTTAGAAGAAGGAGAAATTGCTGATGAAGATGAAGTGTTAAAGGATGTTCTCATGGACAGTCCTCTTAAAGAAGAACAGTTAGTAGAAGAAATGGTAACCAAAGCTCAAACTGATGACTTGATGATTAAAGCCATGTTCTTGATCAATCAAGGCTATGATCCTGATGAAGTGTTTGCAATGACTTATGAGAAAATGAAAGAAGAGGAAGAGAAAGTGAAGTTTTTGCTTGATCCAACAATAGACACTGAATATGAGAAGACAATGTCAAAGGACACTCTAATACTCAAAGACTCATCCTTGAAGAAACCCACAAGGTATGAAGTTCCACTACCAAGAAGGGGTCCTCTACAAAAGCTTTCACAAATGAAGAAATCAACCTCATCCTATGAATCATTATTTCCTGATCCTTATAACATGTATGATAAGGAAATGAAGGAATATCTTTCAAGTCAGGGATTCAAAAAAGAAAGATTGCCAACATGAAGACAAATTCATTAAGGGCTGCCACACTTCAATTGATCAATGAAAAGAAAGATAAACTAAAGAAACTGGAAGAAGAATTGACAAAGACCAAAACCAGAAACAGAATGTCAGCTGAAGACATCTTGCTGAACATAAAAGATCAAGAACTACTTGCCCCGATACTCCACAAATATCCTGAATGGTTTGCAGAACCATCTCAGTTGAAGCTGCAGGAAGGACTGACCACTGCTGAACTGATCAGAGGGGTATCTACTCCAAAGGGGAAGATAGATCAGAAGATAATAGCATGGAAGTATGATAGCACCTGGAACATGTTCATGGTGAAGAGAATCTCAGGGCTAGTACAATTCTTCACAGAGTACTCAGCTCTAGTAAATGCCCTTGAGATTCATGATTTGAAGGAACTAGCTCAACTTGAACTGATCAATCATGCAGCTATGTTTAGGGGAATGAATTTGAGAATATACTTAAGATGTTCAAAAGGACAAAAGACTTCAATTCATTAAAGACAATTTGCTTAAGAAAAGATAAAACATTTGTCAATCCCCTGGAAAAGAAGAAAAAGGTGGAAGCAGAAGAAATAGTATTCCCTAAGTTGAAGGTAAAGCCAACTGAGTCTTTGAAGAGGAAAGTAGTGTCTGGTACTCATTCTTCCATTCCTATCTCAAATGTGTACTATGATGAGAAAACCTATGAGCTGGTGATAGAAAGGAAATGGGGAGGAAAAGAAGGAGCTGACATTAGACTTTTCAGTGGATATGAAGTGAGACTACTTGATGAATCATACATCCACTACATTTATACTAGGAACTTCAGGGAATTAAACAAAAAATTGGTGAACAAGACATGCAATTCTTTTTGAAATGCATCAAGTTGTTGAAACTGGCCTATGACAGAATAAAGATTAAAAGAGACAAAAGAAAGAAGAAGAAAACACCACTGCAACTTGGAAACATTGTTAAGCTTGAAGTGGATGTGGGAGGGAGTTTATTGATTCATAGAGATGGTCTTTCAAAAATCTCCATATGGGAACTGATTTCTCTGAAAAAGTTACCAATGGAAGCCATCTACAACATGAGCAGAATGAAAATACATGTGCTGAGTAGAGACAGGATGTCCGAAGCAACTGATTTTGTAAACATGATCAAGGCCATTTTGGATCCCACCAAAGCCAGCTGAATCTTCACAACATCAATCACCTCCTAAACATTGAGGAAAACTAGGCTGTATAATCCTTAGGGGGAGTATTGTTGCACCCTGAAAGGATCATACATGCCAACTCAATGGGTGAATTGATGATTGTTCAGCTGGAATCCCACAAGTCCAAGATGCAATATGGATGAAGCAATACAAGAAAAATAACAAGTATTATCCTCCGCATTAGTCAATGCGAAAGACAAAAATCTGATGCGGACAAGTGTTTACTCTTCCTCATTTACTAATGCGGAAGACACAATACTTATGCTGAACAAGTTACTCTTCTGTATTGACTTATGCTGAAATTACATCCTTATACTTTCGCACTTTCGTATTTTCCAATTTCTTAGGGCTTTTCCGTGACTGTTTCATTGATTTAGTATTTTTAGGTTGTTGCTTTTGTGTATTGGTTGTATTCGGTTCGCATGTGAGTTTCAAACTTTGGACACTCTTTAATCTTGTTAATAACAACACATTCTCAGTTTACTTGATTGTGCCTCTTTAGTGTCTTCACTGTTCATCCAGCAAAACTACCGATTATCCAATGAAACTGAACGAAAGTTCTTTAGATTTCAGCGAAACTATGCGGTTATTCTGTCCAAGCGAATCTAACAGTTTCGCTGACCAAGCTTCAGTTTCGTCGGATATGGACTTTAGCTCGTACAGTTTCGCCCGGTCAAAACTACATTTCCTGTTTAGCAAAACTGACATGTTTTAGCTCGCGAAACTACAATTTCGCCCGCCGAAACTGTCTGTGAAACTATTCTTTCAGCAAACCCATTTTTTTTAAATTAAGTTAATTTTCTTTTATTTTTTCTTTTTTTATTTTTTTAATTTTATTTTCTTTTATTCTTTTCTTAATTCCTTGAATTCTTATTCAACTTATTTGGTCTCTTTCTCAGGATCAAATGGCTAACTTAAAGTTCGATGAGCGGAATAATATCACTGCTATTTTGTATGATACACATCCTAAGGCTGCTGGGTTCAGAGACTGTATTAGATGGCTGCAAAGATCACCCATAGCTTATTCCATATCTCATTCGACCACCATTTATGATCTTCTGGTCAGAGATTTTTGGAGATCTGCTGAGTACGATACATGAGGAACTTCACAAAGAATTACTGCTAAAGTCCTAGATCACGAAGTGACCATTACTGCTGAGATTGTTTCTAGGATTTTGAGACTAGAAGAAGATTCTGGAGATGAAGTTACTATGTCAGATTCTGAGGTGTTCGAGGCGTTTAGAAGCATGGGATATGAGGGGTCAGCTTTTTGTTCCCGCAAAGGGATCAAGAAGTCATTTCTGTCCAAGGAGTGGAGGTTTATTGCTCATGTTTTTATTATGTGTCTTGATCATCGTAAAGGTGGATCAGATGGACTAAACATTGATTGGGCAAAGGCAATGGTGTTTTGTTGCAAAGGAGTGAAGGCCAACATCGCCAAACTGATATTTGCATGCATGGCTGAGAACGTGATGGCCTTGAAGAAGGACAATGGCTGTTATATCCTCGTTTTCTTTAGATGATTTTTGATGATCTTATACCAATGTACCAAAACATGGAGAGGTAAAAAGGCTAGTACAAATGAACCCTCACATTTTTGCTGACTGTTGTGCAATTTGCCACGATTTTAGTGGAAAGATCACCCATCTTTGGGAAAATATGTACCCTCCAGAATGATGGCGTTATATTAAATGAGTGGATGAATCTAAGAACAAAAGAGCTGAAGTATCCAGGGTACAGCGATCTGAAGCAACAAAGAAAAGAAAAAGATAAGCTAAGGAAAAAGATTATGATTTTGAGGAAGATATAAATGAACAAGTTGAAGAGATAAGAGTAGAGAAGGAAAGAAGATCGAAGAAGAAACCCAATACTGCAGAACCTAAGAGGCGTACTAAACAGAGACATGAAGGTTTCACTGAAAGAATGGAGGAAAGAGGAAACCTTGATGAAGCCATGATTCGTAATCTTAATACCTCTTTGGCTAACGAACTGAGCATGATCCAGACTAAACTTACCAATCAAGAGATTCAAGAAAAGAAAAAAGATGAGGTAATAGAGGGCATGAAGAAGATGCTTGTTGATCACCACTTCCTACTAAAGAAGTTATTTAAGGAGATTGCACATCTGAAAGCTGCAGCCGGCCTGCCTGATTAACTAACTCCATTTAAGTTAGATGATCTGACTGACACTTCAAATTATCCATTTCTAAATGTGGGTACTTCATCCAAGGCAGGAGAGGGCACATCTGGTGCAGCAACCACTAATGTTGGAGATTGTGAAGCTAGAGCTTAAGATGTTAAAGGAGAGAATGATGAAGAAATTTTTGAGGCTGGATTTGTTGACTTGGGTCTTGATGTAGAGAAGGATTTAGTTGGAGGAGAAGTAATAAGAGAGAAGTCTGTGGAAAGAGATGTTGAAAAAGGGAACGGGTTGATTGATGAAGTTGAAGATGAACAGCTCATAGACTATGATTCTGAACTGGAGTTCTATGAAGTTGATGAGCGACCATTGATCTATGTGGCAAAGAAAGGGGAGGATGCTGAAGATGTGTTGAGTTGGATAGAGCCGACTGGTTTGTAAAAGATAAGGAACCAGAAGAACTCACTCCCTTATTCCAACATATGGGAGGGTTGAGTAAACAGGAGGCCGACAAGAAGTTTATTAGTTGGGCCTATAATCCCGGGCTAAAAATGTTCATGATTAAGAGGAGGGGAGGTAATATCAGCTATTTGCATAAGAGGAAGGCTTTAAGTCCTTGCCTAAATGGGACCTTAGGCGTCTGGCAGCTTTACCACTTCTGAATGCACATTTGACCGAGAGAGCCACACTTCTGATGAAAGAAATACAGAACGGGCATAATGACAACTTTGAATCATTTGGTTACATGAAGGCAGAACGGAGAAGGTCAAAGAAAGACAAGGACTGGGAAACAGGAAAGGGACGGATTGTTCTGAGAATTAAACCGCCAAAGACAGTTAACAGAGAGAGATTATCTGATCCCCTTCCCCAACAGCTACATGATTTCAAGAAATGGTTTTATGATAATAACACTAGGGAAACTGTGATTAGGGTGAATAATTGCAAAGAATTTAAAGTTTTTGATCCTATGGAGTTATTCAGTTTCTGTGACGAAGATTTATTAGTGTTGTGTGAGAATCACATAAAGGCAGGGGCTGGGGAAGAGACTCAGAAAGAAGCTAGTCTCTTATGAATGTAGCCAACAAGATCAGTGGGGTGAGGGCAGAGGTGAAGAAATTAGCCGAGAGGATAAGGGCTCAAGATGACCTTAACATGGATATTCAAGATTTGGCCAAGCAGTTTGAGAGGGCTAGTGCTCATCCTGATGGAGCTAGTGATGCAGGAAGAAACCGGAAAGATTCATGTGCTGAAGCTTTAGAGGGAGCTGTTGCAGGAAATGCTGAAGATTAATCTAAAGCAACAGAGGTCACTGGAGCTAAAGAGACTAATCAAGCCGAGTGAAGATGGTGAGCTCCAACCTAGGGGGAGTATTCAAGATCATGAATAGGTTGGACTCACCTTAGTTTAGATTGTTTGCTTTTACTTGTAATAGGTCTTTTGTTAGTTTCCTTTTGTAAGTACTTAGATTTATGTATTTTGGCAGTCTAGCGAAACTGTGACCGAAACTATAAGTTCGTTCAAAGTTTTATGTTTTGTTTTCCTAGCGAATCTACTGTTTCGCCTGGCGAAACTATAGTTTCGGCAGTGTAGTTTTGCTGACTGCGAAACTGTCTGCGAAACTATAAACTGCTATATATTGTTTTGTTTCTTCACATTGTAGGTAAGCTTGCAAAAACCCTAATTGATTATCATTGTTGCAAGTTACCATTTCAAAGCAGTTAATACACAAAATTATCCTTGTGCTTTATGTTATTGATTATCATTGATCATTGTCTTATTATGAATGAGTTCTCATTGTGTTCAATCCTCTTTGTTATTGTTGTTTAGTATATTTGTTGGATATTGAACGATTCTTAATAACATTTGCACTGTTCTACGATCACATGGACCAACAACAACCTTTCCACCAAGAATCCCCCAGATGTGGACTTTGCAGTCATGTTGCAACCACCATAATCACTATCTGTATAAGCATACAGATTGAAGTCAGAATTCTTAGGATACCACAGACCAAGTGTTGAAGCACCTTTGAGGTATCTTAGAATCCTTTTAACAATGATAAGGTGAGACATCTTAGGGTTGGCTTGATATCTTGCACAAATACATGTAGCAAACATGATATCAGGCCTGCTAGCTGTAAGATACATAAGAGACCCAATCATAGCCCTGTAAAGGTGTTCTTCCACACACCCTCTCAAGATCAGGTCCAAGGGAGTGGTTTCTTGCTATGGGTGTCTTAGCAATCTTACAATAAGTCATGTTGAATCTCTTAAGTATGTCTTGAACATACTTTGACTGACTAATGAAGATGCCATCTTCAACTTGCTTCACTTGAGTTCCCAGAAAGAATTAAGTTCCCCCATGGCACTCATTTCAAATCTATCCTTCATTAGCTTCTCAAAGTCTTTATAGAGCCTTGGATTAGTTGAATCAAAGATGATTTCATCTACATATACTTGAACTAGCATTAAGTCATTTTCCTTTCCTTTGATGAAGAGAGTTCCATATATAGTACCCCTTCTATATCCATGTTTCTAGAGATACTTAGATAGAGTCTCATACCACTTCATGGGTGCCTGATGGAGCCCATAAAGAGCTTTGTCAAGCTTGCAGACATAATCAGGATGATCAGGATCTGCAAAACCAGGTGGTTGTTTGACATAAACCTCTTCATCAATCACTCCATAAAGAAAAACACACTTGACATCAAGTTGATAGACCTTGAAGTTCTTGGATGCAGCAAATGCCAAGAATATCCTAATAGCTTCCAATCTTGCTACAGGAGCAAATACATTAGTGTAGTCAATCCCTTCTTCTTGTGTGTATCCTTGAACAACTAGTCTAGTTTTATTTTTTATGACAATGCCTCTATCATCCTTCTTGTTCCTAAACACCCATTTGGTTCCAATATTAGTCTTCCCATGAGGAAGAGGATAAAGGTTCCAAACTTTCTGCCTTTTGAATTGAAGTAGCTCCTCTTGCATAGCATCAACCCAACTTCCATCCTTCAGAGCCTCATCAATTTTCTTTGGCTCTATCTGGGATAAGAATCAGAGTGAAGACACATATTTGCTTCATGGGTTTGTCCTCTTGTTCTTTCCCCTATGTCAACATCTCCAATGATGTTTGTGGTGGGATGAGACTTGTGGATCCTTACCTGAGGGATCACAACAAGTTATTAAGAGAGATCTAAATTAGAGAAATTTAGATCTGACATAGATGTTTCTCCCACCACATCAGCACACTTATCAAGAGAAACTTGATCCAATAAGTGTGTGACCTCATTAATGTTGTCATCTATGGAGTGGTTATCAGCATCAAGAAATTTCTGATCATAATCACCACCTCCATCATTTTCTTCTACATTTGAAGTGTCTTTATCTGGTTATGGACTGGAGCCTCTAAGCTGGAATTGAAGGCATCTCAGACGAATCAGCTGAATTTGTCATAGTGGTGCTGATACAAACTTCATTTGCAGAGGTAGTTACAACTAGAGCTGAAGATGTATTACTTAAAGGTCTTCTTAGCTCAAATCTTGGGTCAGGATCACCTATAGGTAAGATTTTTGCAGATCCTGAAATAGTCTCACAAGATTTGTTAAAATAGTTGGTAACTAAATCAAAATCAAACAGCCAATCAGGACCAGAACCGGCCACACAGGGTGTGTGTTCATTGAAAGTCACATTGGCTGACTCTTCAACAATATTAGTTCTAAGATTGTATACTCTATAAAGCTTAGCTTGAGAAGAGTATCCAATAAAGTGTCCATCATCTGACTTCTCAACAAACTTGACAATTTGATCTTTGGTATTCAAGATGGTGTAAGGACATCCAAATGACCTGAGAAAACCAATTAAAGGTTTCCTCTTGTGAGAAAGTTCATAAGGAGTCTTGCCATGAGTCTTAACCATTAAAACTCTGTTATGCACATAGCAAGCAATGTTGATTGCCTCTGACCAGAAGGTGATGGGCAGCTTAGAGTCAGACAATATGGTTCTTGTAGCTTCAATCAGTGTCTTATTTCTCCTCTAAACAGAACCATTTTGCTGAGGAGTCCTGGGAGCACTGTATTGTCTTGTAATACCCTTTTCATCACAAAATGTATCAAGGATTTGGTTCTTGAATTTAGTTCCTTGATCATATCTTATGGTTTTGACATTGTGATTAGATTGATTCTCAATCTTTAGGATGAAATTCTTTAGAATCTTAAGAGTCTCATCCTTAGTTCTAAGGAAGAAGACCCAAGTGAGTCTTCTAAAGTCATCTTGATCACCAAACACTAAAAGGTCCTTCCTAAACTCATTACACTGGTAGGGCCAAAAAGATCCATATGTAACAAGTGTAGGGGTGTAGTGATGGAGTTTCTTTCCTTAGGCTGTTGAGATACCTTATGTTGCTTCCCTTTCAGGCATGCAACACAATGATCATCACTTGTAAACTCTTTCTTTGGCATTCCAGTTACCAAATCATGCTTAATCAGTTTATTCATATTCTTCAAGTTTACAGGGCACATTCTTTTATGCCATAGGAAAGACTCGTCACTATTGGCTTTAGACAAAAAGCATGAAACTTCTCTAGAGGGAGATGTTTCTTGCAAATCCATCTTGTACATGTTCCCTTTCCTGGGAGCTCTAAGCAGAATATGCTCATGAGGAATGACCACTCCGGCTTGAGAACAATGCACTCATGCTCAGTCTAGAGCATCTTATGACTATGATCACAAAATTGAGATACACTCAGAAGATTGTACCCAAACTCCTTGACAAAGTTACATTTTCAATGCTAAGCTTACCATTTGTGACATTGCCCCTTCCAGAAATGTAACCACCTTCATCTCCTCCAAAAGCAACTAGCCCTCCATCAATCCTTTCAAAGTTCTAGAGTAGTGATCTATTGCCTGTCATGTGCCTAGAACAGCCACTGTCAATTATCCAGACATTCTTGTTTGTCTTGAGTTGTCCCTGCACAAAAGAAAATGATTAGTTACATTTGGAAACCCAAGCCTTACTTGTCTTAGGCTCACTAAGAGAAACATAAGGCAATGCAACAGTAATAGATCCTATAGTTGTGCTATGAGAATCTTGAGTTGTTGTTGATGTAGAACATCTAGTCACTTGGTCTTTCTTTGACTTCCACACCACCTTTGGAAGTTTGGACTTGACCTTCAAACTTAGGAAGCTTTTGAGGCTTGGGAAGTTTTGATGATTGGACCTTCAGAAGATTCTGCGGACACTGTAGCAAACTTCAGTGCTTTGGAAGTATTCCTTCCTTCTGAGACCAAATTTTCTTCCGAAGGCAATTTTCCACTTGCCTTCTTCTTAGTTTTGGAGCTTCCAAAGTAAACAGATTTTCCTTCCGAAGCTTGAATCTTCTTGGAACTCTTGGAAGTCCTTGTCTTGATCATGTGAAGAGTACCTTTAGGATTGTATGGACAATCCTTAGCAAGATGAGTAGTACTTTCACACATGACACACTCTATTTTCTTCTTCCTAAGAGCCTTTTGTTGAGAACAAGACTGACTTTGCTCACATCCCTTCTCCACCTTCATCTTTGCAGATGTTGAGACATTCCTTTTGGGCTAAGCACAATTCTTAGAGTTGGATGATCCATGCTGTGTAGTAGTGGTACACAATAGATCAGCCTTCTTATTGGTGCTGAGATGATTTGGACATGAACCAGAACTCTTGATAGTAGAGTTTAGGTTGGTGTCTTCAGTCTTCACTACTTCAAACCCTACAGAGATAAAACCTTGTTTCTGCTTAGAGTCAAAAGTAGGCTTGATCTCTTGAGCCTTCCTAGCTTTTCTTTTGCTCTTTCTGATCAAGTTCTTTCTCATTAACTTGGTCATCATAGTCTTCTTCTTCTCCTCAGAAGGATAGTGGCCCTTCTTAGAATCCTCCTCTTCACTCTTCTCAAGGAATTCTTCATTATCACTTCTTCATCCTCTTCACTTAAAGGGTCTATGAGAGGAAGCTCATCTTCACAAGTTTCACACCTGGGTGATCTTACAGACAAGATATGTGTGGAGGAGACCGTCTATTTTTGATAGCACACCTTATTATGCAGGGATATTGTAAGGATCCTTAAGTCTGATGCAACCCAAAACATCCAAAGTGTCTCAGCAACATGCACTAAGTACTGAAGTGAAGAATGCTTCGGAAGTTTTACACAATACATTAGAAAAACATTCTAAGTGTAAAATCTTCCAAAGTCAAGACCAATATCTTCCGAAGCCAAACATGAAGTCTTCCGAAGCTTCAAGAGACAAAGTCTTCCGAAGATTCACCCTATGAAGACAGATTTCTTCCGAAGACTTTTAGTACACATGCTTTATCTGATGTACTATTCCATAAAGCACCTTTTCCGCTACGTCTCTGATAAGTCACCAACTTACAAGAGTTGGTGAAAAGGTCCATGCTTTTGGTAACTGTACATTGAGGTCTTGAGTCTGAAACTTTCCACTTTATGTACTTTATCCTTTTTGTAATGTATAAGGATGTGAGCTATGGCATGTCATAGTCACAAGGTCAAAAGGCAGATATGCCTTTTGATTCTACAATTGATTTTGTTAGTGTCTAGTCAATTGTATCCAGCTGGCTTTCATAGTATAGCCGGCTGTAGGTTGTAGTATAAGTATTTCAAGTTTCTTGTATCTTCAACATGCTTTGTAACACTTGTAAAATAACTTGAGAAAGCAATATACTGCTCCCTTGAAAACTATACTCTCTTGTTCTGTCTCTTGCTTTACTTGTGTTCTTTGTATCACCTTTGGTTACCTAGTTCACTGTTTGATTAAAAGTTTAGTTAATCTTCTCATTGTGTTGTTGTGTTGTAATTGTGTTCAAGCCCTTAAACGATCCTGCAGATATGGATATCATGTTCTTGAAGTTCTCTTCTTCAAGAACACACTTTTCTGCCCTGGCTTTGCTGATCACAAGCTCAGCCTAGCACTCAGTCAGCTTAGTTATGAGATTCTTGATCTGAGTCCTAATTTGTATGCTCATGTTTTAGAACTAAAATGGTTTTCTCTAAGTCCTCTATCTTTAGTTTATAATCACTTTCAGACTTTCTAAAATCAGTTTTTTAAATGTTTAAGGACTCAAGATTATATCTCATTTCTATGTTGTAGGACCTGTATCTATTAACTTTAGCAATGCATTCAGGAGTATAGAGATGTTCCAATACATTGGCTTCATCATGATCTGCCATCAGTGCTTGGTTTGTAGAAGCATCTTCCACCTAAAAGCTCCAGTCAAAGCCTCCTTCTTCAACAGCAACTGCAGCTTGCTGCTTTGGCTTTTCATTCTGGGTAGCCTTGTCAGTGTAGTTTGGTCTGGATTATGCTTGGCCACCATTTGTTCTTGGTGCCTTACACTCCCTAGAAAAGTGGCCCATCAAGTTACAGCTGTAACACTTGACTTTGCTATTGTCCAATCCAAACTTTTCACCGGTTGCATTGCTGGGGAATTTCCTTTTAGTCTGCTTGTAGAACTTCTTGGCTCTGTGAGTGAGAAAAGCCATTTTCTAGACTATTTCCATGTACTCCAGATTGTCTGGATGGATACAATCCAGGTCTTCAAGGGTGAAAAGAGAGATGCCATAACTTTCATCAGAAGACACAAAGGCTAGAGAAGAACTTGTCTCTTAGAATAGGCTTCCTTGAGTGTAGTTCTCCCTTGGTGTCTCAGGGAAGGTGATGAAAGGACCCTTTTGTGAGTTGTCAGGGTAGCATATGAGATGATGTTAGGATTCTATGCTATCCCTTTCAACCACATGAAGGGCTGAACCTATTTGATTGTTGGAGTTTCAAGATGAACCTTGCATGTTCATCTCCATCTGGTAGCTACTTCCCATACAACTCTGTTAGAGTGAGAGTGTTCAGGTTCTCAATTGTCTTGATAACCACATAGTAGTGTGTCGAGAAGTGAGGACATGAACTTCCTTAGAATGTCTCTGTTTTCAAGAGCAACTCCTCCATCCACTAGGGTATCTACAATCTTAACATACCTAAAATATTGTTGAGTCATGGTTTCACCTGCTTTAAAGGTGAAGTTTTCAAACGGCTGCTTTAGGAGATCCTTCTTATTCTCTTTAGCTTTAGAGGAACCCACATACATCAGTTTCAATGCATCCCACAGCTGCTTAGTTGTTTTGCATTTCTTGAAACGTCTATATACATAGTTTGGAAGAGCAGTCTGAAGGGTTGTCATGGCCTTCTGGTCAATCTCTACTCTTTTTTTTATTTTCATCTGAGTAGTTAGCCACAGCCTTGCGGATCATACCACCAGTAGTAGCAGAGGGGGTGCTTGGTATGTAAGGTCCATTTTCAACAGACTCCCACATTCTTGAGTCTAGAGACCTGATGAAACCTTCCATTCTTTGGCACCAAGTGTCAAAGTCATCAAGAATGATTAGTGGGGACTTGTTCATGGTTCTAGTTTCCATATCAGTTTTGAAAATGGCTGCCATTTGATAAGTTAAGTATTTATGTGTGTGAGGGATCTAAAGATGGTGAAATCTTATATCAAGAGCCTGGAATGCTCTGATACCAAATGCAGGAACAGTGAAGGGTATTCACTTACAACACAACAACACAATGAGGAGATTAACATGACTAATCAAATAGTGAAACTAGATTAACCACAAGTAATGATACTAAGAACACAAGAAAATATGAGACAAAACAAGATAGCAAGATACACAAGAGATGGTTTTCAAGATTGTAGTATATTGCCTTCTCAAGTTCTATTATAAGTGTTACAAAGCATAAAAGAAAGTTACAAGTACTTGAGATACATATACCACATCCTACAGCTAGCCATACTATGAAAGCAAGCTGGATACAATTGACTAGACACAAACAAAACCAATTGTAGAGTCAAAAGGCAGATTGCCTTTTGACATGTGACTATAACATGCCATAGCTCACATCCTAATATATTACATAAAGGATAAAGTACATGAAGTAGAAAGTTACAGACTCAAGACCTCAATGTATAGTTACTAAAAGCATGGACTTTTTCACCAACTCATGTAAGTTGGTGACTTTATAGAGTTGCAGCGGAAAGGGGATCCAGCTTTATGTAAAGTACATCAGATAAAGCATGTATGTCTTTAGAAGAAATCTGTCTTCAAGTGTTGGCTTCGGAAGACTTTGTCTCTGAAGCTTCAGAAGACTTCATCTTTGGCTTCGAAAGATACTGGTCTTGGCTTTAGAAGATTTCACACTTAGAATATTTTTGTTGCTTATGTGAAACTTCCGAAGCATTCTTCTTCAATGCACTTGTGCATGCATGTAGGAGACTTTAAGTGTTTGAGTTGAATCAGCCTTAACATGTAATCCTTACACTTCACTCTGAGCCTCATCACTCAAGTGAACAACCTTCAGGGGACAGCTACCATCCCCAGCCTTTAGACTTAAACTAACCCATTCTCAACCTAGACTTCTATACTGATGAGGACTTAGGTTTTAGTGAGTATAATGAGTCTCTCTATTCCTCCCCTACTCAAAGAGAGAAGAGTGCTCCTGACTCACCTATGTCTAGCCCACATCAATCACCTATCACTGAGGTGGATCCTTCTGAACCTGTTTAGGGATCCATATGGAAGAGGCTCTCACTTCAGCAAGTGATTACATCATTCAGACCACAACCATGGCAACTCATCCCATTGACACTTCAACTGAAGCTGTCATTGAGCAGAGGAATTCCAGCAGCCAAGAACTCCATGTTGGCGGTGAGAAAGAAGACTTTGGTCCAATTCTCTTATCCCCCAATGATTCTTCTAATAAGAGGAGGGGAATATGAGACTAAAGGTGCAAAAACTGACACAAACGTGCACCTATATACTCTCCAAGGTTAGTCACCTTGAATCTCAGGTGGCTACCCTACAAAACAAGGTTAATGATCAGCAACTTGAGATTTCTTATCTCAAGGAAAAACTAGTTGGGAGACCTCTAAGAAGAGATCAACAAAGAACCAAGATCCTGTGAATGTGGTTGACCTAACCTTTAGCTCATCTATGCAAGTGGATGATGCTACCAAAAAGGGGGAGAAAGTCATCACAGACACAGAACCTGGGAGTTATTCACAGAGCATGGACATTGAAAACTCACCATCTTCACTTGCAACTGTCCATACTCAGCAACTTCCTAAAGTTCACATTGATGTGGACTCTATAGACTCTTTCATTCAAAGTCTTTTTGAGGAAGGATACCAAGGGAAATGTGTTGGATTCTTTATGCCCAAGACACATAGAACATTGATGTGGTTAGTTCGTTATGATCCAAGTTGGGTCATACCCAATAACATGCTTAGCAAACACCAAATATTATTTAATTGATGATATGATCATGCAATTAAATAAATACACCAATTTAGAAAATGGGTTTTCTAAATAAGTTGCATATGAGATTGAACAACTTATATGGATATTTTGTTCATGGATATTATTTGTAATGTTGTTTAATTTAGTTAAATAATATCAAATAATAAAAGTGTGTGTATGCTATATAATTAAAAGGGTTAATTATATAACTTTTTTAAACATTAGTTTAACAAAGATTAAAAGGGACTTTTAGGGGGAAAAACCAAAACCCAAAATTGGGTTCGACCACCCCAAAAGGGGTTCTCCCCTTTGGTTTTCTTGTGTGGTCTTGAAAAACAAAGTAACTCCTAGAACACACATACACACTCCATCCAGCTCTCTCTCTCTCTCATATGCAAAAGGGTCACAAGAACATCAACTATTCTTATGGAAGAAAGAGTTCAAGGCTAAAAAGGGTCCAACACCCTCTTGATTGTTCACGGCTGGAACAAGGCTCCAGCAGCCTTCTTGACTCGATTTTGGTGCACAAATCCTAGCAAGAGTGGTCTTTGCTTGATGCTTGTGGGTATGGATGCTTGAGGACACCTCTCCTTGGTGTCTTGGTCATTCAAGAACCTCATATTCTTCCTCCTTCATCATGTTTTCAGCAGCTTGAAAAAGGTAGTTTGTATCTCATATTATGGTTGTTATTTGTTGTTGATAGCTAGTTCAAACACATACAAATGATCCTATGTTCTTGGGTTTGTTGATGATATGTTATATGCCTTAATTTTTCAGATTACTAATGGTAATGTTAAGGTATTAATCCGCTGCTTTTTCATGGTTTAAAATGGTTAAACTACTTTGATATGGTTCAACAAACCCAACATTGGCATCTAGAGCCGGATATGTGGATGACTAGTTTCATTTGTCCTTGTAAAACTGGTTTTATGGGGCTTTAACAACCTTATAGGGGCTGTTTTGTGGTGATGTTATAAATCCCTAATCTTTCAAGGTTATATCTAACATGCTTGTGATTAAACCTTGAAAGAAATATATCAAGTGGTTGATTATGTTTTTTGTTTGGACAAAATACCCTAAATTCTTGGTTTATGTTGGCTGAAAATTTAGGGTCATATGGGGATTTATTTGGTTCTTGAATGTTGTATATGATGATTCATATTGGTGCATAACCTAGCCTTGACCTTGTGTTGATTTAGTTTTGAATGGATGTTTTGTTTTGGTTGTATTCATTCTTATGGGTTGTAATAATTATTCCTTTGTGCTTGTATTTAGATGTAATTTATTTATTCATTCATTTGTGATGTAATAGATAGATTAAGTATGTTTTATTTTATTAGAAAAATTGTATTAGGATATAAATTTTGTAAAAGAAGATGCACAAGATGGAAGCACAAAAGGAAGACACAAGAGAAGGACTTGAAGCATTTGGATGCAAGTTCAAGTGGGGGTCTTTGGAGATCTCATCTTTTGTGTTGTGTTCAACCCTTAGGAAAGACCAAATGACAACACTTGTGATGGCAAACAAGTGTTGTCAACATAGTAGCTATGGTTATGCACATGTGGTTGTTTGATATATGCTTGTTTATTTATTTTATGTTGATTGTTTGATATGTGGATATGCTTAACAATCTAAATAAATTATCATAACAAGCTGAATTTTTTGATTCCTAATCACTAAGTGACTAATAAAAGGTTATTAAAAGGATTAATGATTTCAAAATAAAAGAGGTTTTATTAAATGAGAACCATAGGGTGCCATGTTTTTGAAAGCATGAGAATACAAGGTACATAGAGTTTTCATAACTAGAATTAATGGAAACTTAAATCCCTTTGGAAACAAGTTAAACACCATCCTTTTACACGACACTCGAATCACTTGAGAACTACTTGTGGATAAAGGTCACCTAACCACTTTTAGGGAACTTGTGTGTTTGAGGTGAGCTTAACATATTTGTGGGATAAAGGTCACCTAACCACTTGTATGTGTAAACTCACACATGTGTGTAAGTAGGACGACTTGAATTGGAAACCATATGCATAGGGTCACCGAAGCATGGCGTACAATGGTGTTGATGGGATTTTACATGCCGACTAAACATAAGATGTTTAACTATCCCATAAAGCTAGAAGTTGCAATGGGTTGCAATTGTCAAATGTTGACTACCTTGTTAATTTAAATAATGGGATAAAGGTCACCTAACCATCATTTAAATGTAACGTTGGATTCTAGATTTTAATTATTAATTGTCTATGAGAAGTGTAAAGGGTATTAATAATTAAAATGCAATTTTTCAGAAATACTAAAATGAACTTTGTAATTTTGTAGTAATGGCCGCAAACAACAATGCTATCACCCCGACCGTCCCTACCCTATCACTGAGAACAATCTTAGAAAGGGATCGTCTTAACCATACAACTTTATGGACTGGTATCGAAACTTGAGAATTGTTCTCAAGCAAGAGAAAAGGGGCCTATGTCCTTAACGATCCTATTCCTGACCAACCCGACCTGAGATGTTGAGGCCTATGACGATTGGCTTCAATACACTGAGGATTCCATGCGGGTTTCCTGCCTCATGTTGGGAACTATGATTCCCGAACTCCAAAAGGATTGGAGCATCTTGGGGCATATGACATAATTACCCAGTTGAAGGAAATGTTCCTTCAACAAGCTAGGGTAGAGCGCTTCGAAACGGTTCGAGCGCTTCATGCGTGTCACATGGAAGAAACCCAATCGGTATCATCTTATGTTCTTAAGATGAAAAGCCACGTTGATCGCCTCGAGCGGCTTAATTGTCCCGTCTCAAGGAGTTTTCCACGGATTTGATCCTTAATGGCCTAACCAATAGGTTTGAGACGTTTATAATGAATTACAATATGAACGGGTGGGACAAGAGCATTGGTGAGCTTCAGGAAATGCTCAAAATAGCTGAGGCAGGGATGGGTAGAAAGGTTCTACCTGTTCTCTCGATCAATGAGGAATGCAATAAGAAAAGGCCATTCCCCGATCCCAAGGCAAATGTTGCTAAAGGAAAGGGGTACATCAAAGGAAAGGGGAAAGGAAAGGCTAAAGCGGAAACTCCAAAACCTAAGCTTAAGAAGCCTAAGGTAACGGAGAACGATCCATGCTTTAAGTGTGGAGAGATAGGACATTGGAAAAGAAATTGTCCAACCTATCTCAAAGAGTTGAGAAACAAGAGGGATGCTGGGCAAACCTCAGGTACAACTTTCATAATTCACATTGGTTGAAATGTTATTTCTTCAAACACATGGATATTGGATACCGGATGTGGAACTCACATTTGCAATTTGTTGCAGGGGTTCAAAAGAAATAAGTACTTCAAGAAGGGAGACACAAGTCTATACATGGGCAACGGAGCAAAAGTTGATGTCAAAGCCCAAAGAGACAATATTTAGAAACTTTCAAATGGTTTGGAAGTTTTCGGAAGAACATTTTGCATGCTCCTAGTTTGACTAGGAACATAATTTTGATTTCCCTTTTTAGAACAATGTGGTTATGAATTAAAGTTTGTTAACAATGGTATTTATGTTTGTATGGATGATGTATTTTATTTCAAGGCTATGCCTTTTAATGGAATCTATGAATTGGTTCATGATGATTCATCCTATAATAGCTCATTATACTAAACAAGCACCAAGAAACTTAAAATGCGTTTAAGTGATTCTTATTTTGACATTGTCGTCTTGGTCACATAAACAAGAATCGGATTCAAACACCTCAAAAGAATGGTCTTTTGAAAAACAAATGAAAATGTTTCATTTGACAAGTGTGAATCTTGTTTACAAGGTAAGATGACCAAGTCGCCCTTTAGTGGCACTAACGAGAGGGCAAAAGACTTATTGGGAATCATACATTCGGATGTATGTGGCCCTTTTAAGACAATGACTAGAAATGGTGAAAGATACTTCATTACCTTTACGACGATTATAGTCGCTATGGTTATGTGTACATGATGACACACAAACATGAAGCTTTTGAAATGTTCAAAATCTTCAAGAATGAAGTAAAAATCAACTCAATAAACTCTCAAGTTCTTCGTTCAGATAGAGGAGGTGAATACCTCAGTGATGCTTTTAGTACCATCTAAGAAGTTGTGGGATCGTCTCACAACTTACTCCACCTGGAACACCACCACATAATGGTGTGTCTGAAAAAAGAAATCGAACCCTATTGGATATGGTTCAAATCTATGATGGCTATAAGCTCACTACCTCTATCATTTTGGGGTTTCATAATGCTCTTCGAGGCTCGTATTTTGAATATGGCCTTGACCAAGATAGTCATTCACTAAGTGTATATTTTTGGATATCCCAAGATTGTATAGGATACTACTTCTTTGATCCAACAGAGCAAGAGTATTTATTGCTCGAAAGGCTGAATTCTTGGAAACTAAGTTCCTTATGGAAGGAATAACGTAGAAAATAGTGGAATTTGATGAGGATCAATATTCACAAGCCGATACACGTTGGTTGACACTAGCAATCAACAAGAGGTTGTTGATGATGATCAAGAGGTTGATCAATACACACAAAACGTTCGTAGATCTGGTAGAGTTAGCATTCCACCTGAAAGATATGGATTTTTCAAGAATGAATGCTATGTGGTTGACTCCGATGAGCCAACCACATACCATGAAGCAGTGTCCAATTCGGATTGTGATAAATGGCTGGATGCCATGAACGTTGAGATGCAATCCATGTATGACAATCAAGATTGGGAATTGGTTGACCCTCCACTTAACTCTAGACCGGTTGGATGCAAGTGGGTTTCAAGAAGAAAATGGATATACATGAAACTTGGATACTTACAAAGCAAGACTTATAGAGAAAGGTTTCACTCAATATCAAGGGGTTTATTATGATGAAATTTTCTTGCCCGTGGCAATGCTAAAGTCAATTAGGATATTATTTGCCATAGCTGCATATTATGACTATGAGTTTTGGAAAATGGATGACAAAACCACTTTTCTTAATGGACATCTCAAAAGGACTGTCCATATGGTTCAGCCAGATGGTTTTGTCGATCCACTACATCCTAAAAGTATGCAAGTTAAAAAGGTCAATCTATGG
Organism: Flaveria trinervia; assembly: GCA_025506515.1. Taxonomy (NCBI): domain Eukaryota; kingdom Viridiplantae; phylum Streptophyta; class Magnoliopsida; order Asterales; family Asteraceae; genus Flaveria; species Flaveria trinervia. The sequence goes on along the minus strand of CM046448.1, from coordinate 51,603,403 downwards.
ATTGAATCTAGCATCGAGAAGTTGAAATCAACGTTTTGATGAAGAGATCAAGAAATTTGGTTTCATCAAGAACGCTGACGAGGCTTGTGTATATAAGAAGGCTAGTGGGAGCATAATAACATTCTTAGCATTGTATGTTGATGACATACTACTTTTGGAAATGATATTCCAACAATGGAAGGTGTTAAAACCTGGCTTGGAAGTTGTTCTTCCATATCTTGGTGAAGCCGCCTATATTTTGGGAACAAAGATCTATAGGGATAGATCGAAGCAGTTGATAGGTTTAAACCAAAGTGCATATATTGATAAAGTCTTGAAAGGGTTCAGATGGAAAACTCTGAGAAAGGTATGGTACCTATTCGAAGAGTATTGAGTAAATCTCAATGTCCAAGCTCAAAGGGTGAGCAGTATCGAATGAAGGACACCCCATATGCGTCTGCTATAGGATCCATCATGTATGAGATGATATGCACTAGACTGGACGAGTCATGTGCGTTAAGCATGACAAGCAGATATTAGCAGAATCCAGGTAATAGCCATTGGATGGTTATTAAAAGTATATAAAAATACCTTAGTAGGACTAAGGAAATGTTTCTAATATACGGATCTGATGAAGAGGAACTCGTTGTAAAGGGTTACACGGATGTGAGTTTCCAAACCGTTCGAGATAATTCTTGATCATAATCGGAAATGTCTTCATTATTAATGGAGTAGCATTGCCCACTACAAAACACGAATACATTGTCGCATCATTAGCAGCTCAGGTAGCTGCATGGATAAAGAAATTTATCGCCTACCTAGGGTGGTCTCTACCATTCAAGACCCCTAGAAATCCTTTTGTGATCAGGAGGGTACGATTGCATAAATCTAGGTACCCTGTGCACTTCAAAAGGCTAGGCAAATTGAGCGGATATTCAACTACATAAAGGATAAAGTTGAAAAGGGAAAAATATGTATTCGTAAAGTTCACACCGATCATACATTGCGGATCCACTCACGAAGCTCCTTGAAAGGGCAAAGCATGAAAGTCATACTTGTGCCTTAGGACTTCGATATTCTAGTGACTAGAATTGATCTGTTTAGTATTAAAATTTTGAAACAATGTAATATTTAACTCTTTATATACTTGTGATATTTTGAGTTATATTCATTTTAGCATGTATACATCCATAAATATGTTTATTATTCTAAATGTCCGTAGTTGGTCATGTTTGTGGGAACAAATATGAACGTAAGACTATTATGAACATGGATTGGTGGATATTCATAAGGAATGAATATAGAGCAATTGGTTGCTGTCAGGTTCATAGATATTTGTAGGATACAAATATTGGACTGACCCGCATCTCAATTTTACTACATGGAATCTTCTAGATTGATCATAAGTAAATTTGAGTAAAGGTGAATATCATTTGGTATCTCCGACCTGAGATACATATTGGGTTTTGATATTCACCAAATGTTATACCTTGAGCTAGTTCTTCGCTGCTCTGAAATAATGGGCAGTACATAAGGCTATGTTCAGGTGTGACACGAGGTGATTGTGAAAAATGTATGTAGTCAAGATGGAATTTGTTCCTCTTATTCGTTAAGAGCAAGATTTCTAAGGCCTGATTAAGTTAAATCAACAAGGAATGATCATTCTATGTCCTTGGATTTAACATGACATCTGAAACAAAAGTAAATGATTGATTCACCCAAATCATTTCAAGTTGAATACTTGAAGGGGATGGTGTTATTGAATGGCTTTAAGTCATGCGTATTAAGGGTAGTAAACCGTTGTTAGGCGGTATTTACTGCTTCCATCAATCTTCTATGAATCTTGTGTAAGTGGAGATTGTTGGATTCTTTATGCCCAAGACACATAGAACATTGATGTGGTTAGTACGTTATGATCCAACTCGGGTCATACCCAATAACAAGCTTAGCAAACACCAAATATTATTTAATTGATGATATGATCATGCAATTAAATAAATACACCAATTTAGAAAATGGGTTTTCTAAATAAGTTGCATATGAGATTGAACAACTTATATGGATATTTTGTTGATGGATATTATTTGTAATGTTGTTTAATTTAGTTAAATACATCAAATAATAAAAGTGTGTGTATTTTATATAATTAAAAGGTTAATTATATAACTTTTTTAAACATTAGTTTAACAAAGATTAAAAGGGACTTTTGGGGGGAAAAACCAAAACCCAAAATTGGGTTTGACCGCCCCAAAAGGGGTTCTCCCCTTTGGTTTTCTTGTGTGGTCTTGAAAAACAAAGTAACTCCTAGAACACACATACACACTCCATCCAGCTCTCTCTATCTCTCTCATATGCAAAAGGATCACAAGAACATCAACTATTCTTATGGAAAAAAGAGTTCAAGGCTGAAAAGGGTCCAACACCCTTCTTGATTGTTCACGGCTGGAACAAGGCTCCAGCAGCCTTCTTGACCCGATTTTGGTGCACAAATCCTAGCCAGAATGGTCTTTGCTTGATGCTTGTGGGTATGGATGCTTGAGGACACCTCTCCTTGGTGTCTTGATCATTCAAGAACCTCATATTCTTCCTCCTTCATCACATTTTCAGTAGCTTGATAAAGGTAGTTTGTATCTCATATTATGGTTGTTATTTGGTGTTGATAGCTAGTTCAAACACATATAAATGATCATATGTTCTTGAGTTTGTTGATGATATGTTATATGCCTTAATTTTTGAGATTACTAATGGTAATGTTAAGGTATTAACCCTTTGCGTTTTCATAGTTTAAAATGGTTAAACTACTTTGATATGGTTCAACAAACCCAACAAAATGTCATCTCCACCTCAAGGAACTTTAAATCACATTACAAGGTGGATGTATGATGAAAATACAAGAGACCTTATCATTCAAAGAGTTCAAGGGCAGCAAGAAGTCTTCAACTTTCAAAATTTGAACTTCTATGTCATGACCTTGTCAACATGCCACTTGTCAACCAAAGTCAATCTAGACAAGTTGATAGGCTGGCTCAAAGGATTCAAGACAAGATCACTACAGAGTTCAACTTTAGAAGGAAACTAAGGCAATCAGACAACATCATTGGTCAATTAGATGTTGAGGCAGACCTCAAGATTAGTTTCATAGGGGAAACCTTGACTGAAGGCCTAGTGGTAAAACCTAAGAGCCCTGTCTCACCATCAACTGCTCCAGAGATTCATTCCCTTGATGAGACACCTGCTGGTGAAGGTGCATCTCATCCTTTCTCTGGCCAAAGCCTGGAAGCTACACCATGCAATGAAGGCCAAAGGGTTCTCCACCCTGAGTCACAAAGGTCTGTGAGTGACAAAGGAAAAGAAAATTAACTTTTAAGGAGATTAAGGACGAGAGAGAGAGAGAGAGAGAGGAAAAGGAAGCTAAGGGGAGAAAGTTCCTCTACTGGGTCTGCAAGATTCATGGAAGCTAATATCAAGGTTGCCCCCAAGCCAAACACTTAGGATGATGAGTTGAGGGCAGTCAAGATCAACTACTTGCAGACTAGGAACTATGACATTGATAATATCATCTCCCTCCCTTTAGAAGAATTAAATGAACTGGCTGACATGGAATTCTTAAAGGAAAGAAAGGAGGCAGAGGATGCAAAATTAGTTCTTTAAATCAAAGGAGAAAGAAGACAGAAAAACTCTACAAGTATGTGCCTACTCTCTCCCCAGTTCAAGAAAGTCATGCACAAGAGGATGTGGCTCCACAAGAACCTCAGGTAGACAAAGAAACTGATTGGATCAACATGATCAACTACCTAAGTGCCATAGGCCTCTATCAGGCTGATGCACGTCTTCTGTTACCCTTTGATTACATTGAGTTTGAGTACCTCAAACAGCTTGAACTTGAGTTAGTCAAAGAAAGAAAGATCACTAAGAGGAAGTTATGGGAAGAGGCTGCAAAGTCAAGAGCCATCATCCCGAAAAACATGAAGAAGTCTACTGATAGGCAGAGGATGATGAGCTTCTTGAAGTTGTATGGATTCTCCAGAAGGAGACTTGGCCTTATGTCTTTGTCCACTATGTATGAGCACATTAGGGTGATCAACCAGAAGATTCAAAGAGGAGAACTTGTTGACTTACACTCCCCACCAAGTCAAGTTGACCAAGAAGTGAAGATTAAGGTTGAACCATTTAAGACAACACAACCTGAATCTCCTACTGAGCCTCAGCAAGCTTCCACTTCTAATCCATAGCAGGATTCTATCCCCTCTCAATCTAAACTTGTGAGAGAGGAAGACCCAACTAAGAAAGAAAAAGAAGATCAACCAGGTGCTGCAGGCCAGTCTTCTCAGTTAAAAGGTTCAAAGAGGAGAAAAAGGATGGCTTCCAGACCAAAGCCAAAAAAGAAGAAGAAAGAAGCATCCATCTCCAAACCTCAGGATGAGTCAGAACATCCTAAGGATATGCAACAAGAGGATGTTCCACCAACTCCAGTTCAAGTAGCTCCTCTAGCATCAGGAAGACCCATCTTGTCCTAGACATACACTACAAATCTAGAAAGATGGCATGTCATCAAAGATCAAGGTGTTAAAGATGTCTACACATGGCAAGACATGTTCAATCTGCCTCTGCATGATCTCTTTGACATAAAAAGACACTTTGAGAGTCTGAGTGATCCTGATTATCTTATGAAGAAAGGGATGATCATCATGATGAGGACTGTTGATATCTGAAGTCCTCAAATGTTTTGGTAGCATCAGCCTAGGGGAGTTTGTAAGGTTTGATATAAGGCTGATGCAACCCAAACACCCAAAGTCTCTCCTGTATGCATGCACAAGTGTACTGAAGTAGAATGCTTCGGAAGTTTCACACTCTACCTTAGAAAATATTCTAAGTGTGAAATCTTCCGAAGCGAACACCAATATCTTCCGAAGCCTAACATGACGTCTTCTGAAGCTTTAGAGACAAAGTCTTCCGAAGCCAACACTTGAAGATAGATTTATTCCGAAGACTTTGAACACATGCTTTAATAGATGTACCTTTTCCATAAAGCTGGACCCCTTTCCGCTGCAACTCTAATAAGACACCAACTTTACATAAGTTGGTGAAAGGTCCATGCTTTTGGTAACTGTACATTGAGGTCTTGAGTCCGTAACTTTCTACTTCATGTACTTTATCCTTTTGTAATATATTAGGATGTGAGCTATGGCATGTCATAGTCTCTAGTCAAAAGACAGTCTGCTTTTTGACTCTGTATTAATTTTGTTGTTGTCTAGATCATGTATCCAACTGGCCTTCAAAGTATGGCCGGCTATAGGTTGTAGTATAAGTATATCTAGTCCTTTGTGTCTTAAGCTATTGCTTTGTAAACACTTGTAAGGAACTAGAGAGCAATATACATCATCCTTGAAAACCAACTACTTGTGTTGTTCTTGTTTTGTCTCTTGGATACTTTTATTTCTTAGTTCTCACTAAAACTGGTTTCTAGTTCCCCATTTTATTTGTTAAGTGTTGTAGCACACTCTCCTCTTTGTGTTGTGGTGTTGTAAGCTAGTACCCTTAAATGGTCCTGCACTCTACCAGGCAACTGCACTTCTTCCCTTGTCCTTTGAGTATATTGAATTTAAGTATCTCAAACAACTTGACCTTCAAGTACTCAAAGAACAAAAGGCAACAAAGAGAAAAATAAGGGAAGAACCAGTCAAGTCAAGAGCCATCATCCAAAAGAGTCAAAAAAAGTCTACTGACATGCAGAGGATGATGAGCTTCTTGAAGCTATATGGATTATCCGGAAAGAGACTTGGCCCAATGTCTTTATCCATCATAGATGTGCAGATAAGGGTGATCAAGTAGAAGATCAAGAGAGGAGAGCTCATTGACTTACACTCCCCACCAAGTCAAGCCCCTCCTAAAGTGGAGGTTAAGGTTGAACAATTGAGAAAACACATCCTGGACCTCTTGCTAAACCTCAGCAAGCTTCACCTTCTAATCCATAACAGGGTCAAACTCCATTTCTTTCTAAACCTGTGAGGGAGGTAGATCCAACTGAAAAAAGACAAGACTAAACAACAAGGTGCTGAAGGCCAGTCTTCTCAGTTGAAATTTCCAAAGAGGAGGAAAAGGATAGCCTCTATATTCAAGTCAAAGAAGAAGAAGCAGTCAGGTCATCCACCTCCAAATCTCAAGATGAATCAGATCATCTTGAGAGAGTGCATGAAGAGGCAACTCAATCAACTCCAATTCAAGCGGCTCTTCATGCATCAGGAAGACACATCTTATCCTAGACCTTCACTACGAATCTAGAATGATGGCATGTAATTAGAGATCAAGGTGGTGAAGATGTCTACACATGGTAGGACATGTTCAACCAACCTCTACATGATCTTTTTAAGATGAGAAGACACTTTGAAAGCCTGAGTGATCCTAACCATCTAATGAAGAAGGGTATGGTCTCATCATGTTGAGGACTTTTACATCTAACTTTTCAAATGTTTTGGTAGCATCAGCCTAGGAGGAGTTTGTAAGGTTTCATGAAAGGCTGAAAGTCCTTCCTGCATGCATGTATTTAAGTGCAGAATAGAAATGCTTCGAAAGTTTTACACCATGCATTAGAATTATTCTAATTGTAAAATATTCCGAAACCAGGACCAACATCTTCCGAAGCCAAGACCAACATCTTCCGAAGCCAAAAGTGAGGTCCTCCAAAGTTTCAAAGACAAAGTCTTCCGAAACTAAGAAGTGAATACTGATTTCTTCTGAAGACTTTTGATACATGTTTTATCTGATGTACTTTTTCATAAAGCTAAACCACTTTCCACTGCAACTCTAAAGACTCACCAACTTACACAAGTTGGTGAAAAGGTCAATGCTTTTGGTAACTATACATTGAGGTCTTGAGTTTGTTGCTTTTTATTTTACGTACTTTTGTCCTTATTGTAATATATTAGAATGTGAGCTATGACATATCATAGTCACTAGTCAAAAGACAATCTGCCTTTTGACTCTACACTTAATTTTATTGTTGTCTAGATCAAATGTTTCCAGCTGGCTTTCTAAGCATGCCCGACTGTAGGATGTAGTGTAAAGTATCTCAAGTCCTTGTATCTTTTCTTTATGCTTTAACACTTGTAAAAGAACTCGAAAGCAATACAACATTTTTAAAAATCAATATCCTTGTGTTGTTGTTCTTTTTTCCGTCTCATATTTACTTGTGTTCTAAGTATCACACTCATATAAGAAATCCCCACTGCCATGCCTGAATGATATTATAATTTAGAACATATATCATATTCAAAACCAAGTATCGATGGTATGCGTTGTCATTCTGGAATGACATCATATTGAACAACCGTCTATGGTCCGTACGCGTTGTAATGCCAGAATGACATCATATTCAACAACCGACTATCAGCAGTACGTGCTGCCATGCCAAAATGGTTGTTGATCCATCCGAACAAAAGAATTGTTCAAGAACCTCACGATATCTACCAATACTAAAAACTTATAGGATGACTACTGAATAAAAACTTTTCAAGAACAGATTATCACCTTGCCAAAAGCTTATATTAATGAAAAATAATAAGAAACGATTGTACATACGTGTAAGGGGTTAGCCTCTTTTAAACCGATTCATATTGAATACACTATTTTCACTACTACAACGTATTTATTCTTATGTTGGAATCAAGTGACACCTACAACCTTTTCAAAATGAGTTGGAGATTATTTTTAGCAACATGAAAGTTTATTTTGTTTAAAAAAATAGTTACCTAGATGTTGTAATTTAAATTTAAATTTAAATATTTCATACAAGAAAAAGGTTAATATATCCAAACAAACAATTTTCTATTTCAAGGCTCAATCTAACCCGTCATTTATTGATTGTGGTAAATTAGTAATTAGTAATTAGTAAATAGATAATAGATATAGATAGCTGTTCCTAAGGATGCCCTAAAAACACGTCCCGTGCAAGTTATTGTGAATCTCAAGGGAATTGTAGATGGAGACGACGATGAAAGTGTATGCGGTTTGGGGGCTTCTTCTCCTTTCCACTTTCGCCCGCGATGTATCGGCTCTTTCGGTCACCGTCAACGACGTTGAATGTGTATACGAGTATGTACTCTACGAAGGCGATACGGTTTCAGGCAACTTTGTCGTCGTCGATCATGATATTTTCTGGAGCTCCGATCACCCCGGCATTGATTTTATCGTCAGTCTCTTGATCTATGCACTTCTGATCTGTTGATTTTGTTTGTTGTCTTGAATTTGGATTGATTGGAACCAAGTAAACGTAATCGTCAATTTTTAGGGCTTAATCAAAGGGTTTCTTTGTTTTTATCCAACAGTTGTTCAATTTAGTTATGATCTACTTTGTTTTTATCCTGTCAATAAACATCTGCACTGGGCATAGCTTGTTTAAAAGCTATTTAGGTCATCATTGATTGTGTTTTAAAAGCAGTTTAAGCTTGAAGTTGTAGGGAGAAACAAGATCTGTACTTAATTTTAATACATGTCTATTCAGCAAAATATAATGGGCTAAAAGAAAGACAAATCTCATACAAGGATCCTTTTCATTACAATATTCAATTCTAGATTAGAGTGAACTACTGCCCTGATATTCAACTTGCCTGATTCCTGTGCCAACGTGATTAGTGATACCTTAACACGAATATCTTGCATTAAGGAGAACTGCTGGGACGTATATCGTTTGACAAATAGCACCACTTATATGAGATTATATGACCTTTTAAGGCAATTTAATTTAGACTTTGTATGTTTTAAAATTTGGGTTTGTGACAGGTGTCATCTCCGGGAGGGGATGTTGTTCAAACAATGAAAGGAACATCTGGTGAAAAATTCGAGTTTAAAGCTCACGAAGTGGGATGTACCAATTTTGTTTTCATAATCCTTACTCAACTCCTGAAACTGTCTCATTCTACATACATGTTGGCCATATTCCCAATGAGCATGACCTGGCAAAAGATGGTTTGTAATGCCTATATCTTTGAGTACAATTACTTAAACGTCTTGCAAGATGTTCTTGAATTCATTGGTTTAAAACCGGACCGGACCAATACCCCAAAAGAACAAGTAATGAAGTTGAAACCCTGTTTGGTCCTGGACAGAACAGTGAAACGAATGTACACTCAGAGTTTCTAAACGGGATATATAAACACACAACATTGTTCGTTATCTGATAAATAACTTTTTTTTGAACATGGCAGTTTTTTGACCATCCTGAAATAAACAAGAACTCATATTTGAAATACTCTTAAACTGAGAACCAAACTGGAAAATGATTTCTTAATATCTCTGGAACTGATGAGTGATGACCAAACTGGCAAACTGAATATATTGGGTTCCTGTTTTAGACAACTCCCGAGCAATCTTCGTTATTATTTTATGAAGCTGCAAGTTTCTGTATCAAAATAACATCATCCATATGTTTTTAATCTTTTTCTATAATATAGTACATTAGCACTCTTATTTGTATATGGTAGAGTTATATTTTATATGCAGAATATTCTTTTTATGTTTATTCTAGAGCATTTGGACCCTGTCAATGTGAAGATTGCTGAATTGAGGGAGGCATTGGAATCTGTTACAGCTGAACAAAAATACTTAAAAGCACGTGATGCACGACATCGCCATAGTAAGCCTCTTAAATTTATCACATTTTTTGATGAACACAATATTTTATTTATTCATAATTAGTGGAGACAATAAGTACTCATTAGCGGAACTGGAACTTTCCAGCTTGGGGGTCACACTTGATTATATTTTTACATTTACTCTAACTATGGTAATACTAGGGGTCCAATTATAAGAAAGTGATAGACTTTGGGTTCCCATTTTAATAAAAGTTTGTCTGGCCTCTAGTTCCACAGCTTGTGTAAGAACAATGTGATCACCTATTGTTGATAGCTACCAAAGGGGACCTCTAGCTTAATGTATTAAAGTGTGTAGCAAAGGTTTCACTCTTTAAGAGGTTGATTATTCAAGTATCATGGTATAGATTTATGAGTAGAATAAGAGGGTATGTGGATCAGTTAGTTGTTCTAAGAAGAACTTATTGTTGATCGTTGAGGATGTTGTTGCTTGTTCAATCTTGTGCAGCGAATGAGAGCACACATAAACGGGTGATCTTTTACACAATTGGGGAATACATTTTGCTGGCCCTAGCAAGTGGACTGCAAGTGGTTTACATACGGCGACTCTTTAGCAAGTCAGTTGCATACAACCGGGTCTGAGCTGGCCCTAACTCTGTCTCTGCTGTTGTCTTATGAATTAGAACCCAGGAACCGTGTTCTAACATTTATGTTGCTTCATTGTGATGTCGTTGATCATCTTTACAGATTTTTGGTGTTTATGGATTTAAATTATTCATTTATTACAAAATAACAAATTAAAGATGCTAGGTTTGTTGTGCTATTGATAGACGTGCAGACCTGATTGACAATTTCGACCACACTTAAATATGAAATGAATTAGTAGATTTTGGTCGTCTTCTATCAGAAATACGTTTTTAGCATATGTTTACAGTTCCTGTTAATGTTTTAAATTATTAGTAATAATTTTTTACTCTTATTAACATATCTAAAAATAAATATATAATTGGTTGTATCACGTGTTACATTTAAATAGCCTACCAACTTTTTATCTTGCTTCTCTTTTATTATATAACTATCATCATTACTCACGCGTTGCGGAGTTTGTAGCTCTTACTGTGGTAATTCTTTTAACTAACTTTTGGAGATAGTTGACCTTTGACATTAGAAAAACAATTGAGGTAGCCCAATGATTTTTAAAGAAACAAGACCAGCAGTCCAGCGACATGAGTACGGCTTTTGCCCCAATGGTATTCATGTGGTTACAGTCTCTTCCTCAAGATTGTGAGTTTTATCTTTTTTATACCATTGTTGCATTGTGGTTACATTATACCCCTCTCTCAAGACTCTGGGCTCTAGTCCCATTATTTTTTTCCTGTAAATGAACACCTTCAATTTTATCATATGACCACAGTGCATGTGTTTCCTTAACGTTTAACCTGATTCACGAGTGGCATTGATTCTCCACCATCCTTCGTGATCGTAGGACCATAAACAATTAGTTTTATTTATTTATATCTTATTTTATGTTTTTATTTTAAGTTAAGTTCAGTTTTGCTCCTTAAGGTTTGCTAAAAATAACCATTTTCTTTCAAAAGATTATAAAACATTAATTTACCTCCAAATGTTTTATAACTTGTTTCAATTTTAGTTCAAAATTTTATTAGTTGTTTCAATTTGAATTCAAAATCATAAAACTTTTGGACTAAAATTGAAACAACTTATAAAATCTTTGGAGGTAAATTGATT